>JASWHV010000013.1:43296886-43721886 GCA_030760725.1 Neostapfia colusana
GAGATTGCTCGAGACTCACCATTAATTTATGTTATTCATAAAATAACAACTACATACTAAAGACTATTTCAAATTTAACAAGAATGTGTTGTTAAATCCATGTAGCCAAAATGCTCAATTAAGAAACAAAAAGAGTGAGAGGAAGTAACAGAACAGGTCCATTAAATTCATCTATCAAATAGTACTCATCTATAATGCAATAGTAACTGGCTGCATCCCGTGGGCCGATGGGTACACGGATCCTCGATCGACCAAAGAGATAAAAAAGCTTCAGAAGAATGACAGGAACGTGTAGCTGTCCATCCAAAAGTTGTACTCGCCGTCATCGCGCGGCGGCACGTCATCGGGGGGGGGGGGGGGGGGGGGGGGATTGTTATTCTCACCGGCCGATACGAAGGGTTCTGGTGACTCCTTGCCGTCCAGCATGAACCACAACTCAGGCGGCTGCGGAGTACGAAGCCATGCGGCGTCTACACCATCCGAAGTCATTGCGGGATTATCCTGTTCCAGGGCTTTTATGAAGGAAGCGATGACGTCTGCCGGCTCGGGACGTGGTAGCCAGCCGCCGCTTGTCACAGCCGGGTCAGCAAAGTAGTCGTTAGGCGCGGGCGCCGCCGGCTCGGGCTCGTCACCGACGATCACGATCTCCGACTTGCTCTTTGCTGCCTGATCTGGTGTTCTTCTATCTTTTGCCTCCGGGCGACGTGCGCGTCCTGGAGGTGTTGGTCGTTGGCCTTCCTCCGGTGCCCAGAACCAGAACCAGACGGAGTCTGCTCTGCCATCGCTGACGTCGACTTGGCCAGCGCCTTCGCACCCACCCAGCGACTTCCGCTCCGCGCCGCCGCCGGTTTGTTTGGAGGAGAGGCCACACTCCGACCATCGTGAGCGCTATTTGAGGGCTGAACAAGGGGACCCGACCTTCTCTGTTCAGTGGGCTGAATTCTCTGGGTCCGTTGATATATAATTATACAGGAATGCTATTGAAGGTCTAAATTAAAAACATGCTAATTTCAGCCACTTGAAAATTAGCAACTTCCATAATTATAACAAAAATCTTATTTTAATGGCATCTAAAACCGCAATCGGTTTGCGCCGGCATGGCACGGCGTGGCGTGTGGTGGTGAGGGACGAGCTGCATGGCATCAGGCAAGGGCAGGTGCGGCGAGCGCGGTGGCCATGAGGTGCATGGCATCAGGCATGGATAATATGATTAATTATATCAATAGTTATTTATTAATATGTTGTAAGGATTATATTAGTTATAAAATTATCCATTAGATGAACCTTATCATTGTATAGACCATATAAAAAATTTTATGTTCCTTAATTATAAATATTAACATAAGTATTAACTATTAAGTGTTTCATTATATGGAGAGAAAAAATGGTCTTATGTACAAACGGGTGGTAATTGGGTTGAGCACGCGGGCTCTTTCACAATTTCTTCGGCTCTAATTAAATATTAGTTCAAAATGAATAACAATTAGGCCGGATCCTAATCTGATTTGGCCCTCCACATTATTAGTTTATTTTTTGGGCCCTTTATGATGTGTACAGGGGTCCCGATCTTCCAAAAGGTTCTGATAACTCTTGATTTGGTGGAGACTTGACACAAATCGATCTGGCTTCCGAACAACACGTTCTGAACCCTGCAATCGCAGCACCACGTCTCCTCAGGTTATCAACCAATATTGCACGGTTGACCTCGCCAATAAGGCTAATCCTTGCCTGCGAATCGAAGAACAAAAGCAAGAACAAGAAAGAATGCAACCAAATTGCTGAAAGATATGAAGCACTCAAGTTGGGGTCTCACAAACCGATGAACCGCGAAACTGTTCTTGACAGAATAATCTAAGCAAAATCCAGCTGTTTGTGACAGCGGCTAGGGGGTATAAAGGAGGTGGAGGACGACCAGGGGGGTGCTGGGGTCGTGACCTAACCCTAAGACACGTACATAATGGACTTGGACTCGATTCAAGGCCAATGGCCCAACTAGGTGATGTAACACCCTGATAGACTCTAAACTTTATATTATTTCGAAGTTTCCCGTCGACTCCGATGGAATTTTGACGTGGGGCCAGTTCCATTGGAAAGTTTATACTCTCAGCTTTCCGTGCATATGTAGAACGTCAAAAACGGAGTCCGTATGCCTCCTGTGCATCCATTTTAAGGTGGACTGCTCCTGGGCCCGAGTTGGACTCGAGTTTGAGTTGGGCTCGGTCTCTAACTTCTTGTTGGCGTATTTTCTGGTCCTCCACGCCTCCAAACCCCTCTCCATGTATCTCCATGTCCTCTCCATGGTTACTAATCATAATTAATCCATTAGGTAGCAACATACTCTCAAAATTCACATATAAAGAATTGTTCAGAAACGAGCTCACCTCTAAATTCAATTGTCGTGCTCGAGCTCTAGTAATTGGACCTTGCATGTCTACCATGTGAGTGTTGTGTATATCTGCAGGAGTGATGTCTACATCATCCTCCCTCTCTTGTATTGGAGTCGTCCTCGACTCAACCTCATCTTCTTCTCCCAAATATGGGCTCAAATCTTAGTGGTAGAATGTGTTGCCCGATTATATGCAAACTCCACATGTGGCAAACATTCTTCCCACATCTTTAATTTTTTCTTCAAAACAGCTCTCAACATGGTGCTCAAAGTGCGGATCACTACTTCTGTTTGCCCATCCGTTTATGGGTGACATGTTATAGAGAACAACAGTTTTGTACCCAACTTGTTCCATAGGGTGTGCCAAAAGTGACTCAAAAATTTAGCATCACGATCTGAAACAATAGTAGAAGGCATACCATGCAAGCGAACAATCTCTTTGAAAAAAAGGTCGGCAATATGTACAGCATCATCACTTTTCTGACACGGTATAAAATGTGCCATCTTAGAAAAATGATCCACCACAACAAAAATGTTGTCCCTCCCCTCTTAGTCCTAGGCAATCCCAAAACAAAGTTCATAGAGATATCCGCCCAAGGAATGGAAGGAGTGGGAAGAGGCATGTATAAACCATGTGGATTCAAACGGGACTTAGCTTTCTGACATGTGGTGCAGCGAGCCACAAACTGCTCTACATCTCTACTCATCTTTGGCCAAAAGAAATGTGTGGCCAGAACATCCTCCGTCTTCTTTGCGCCAAAATGGCCCATCAAACATCCACCATGTGCCTCCTGTAATAACAAAAGACGAATGGAACCAACTGGAATGCATAGGCGGTTAGCTCTAAACAAGAATCCATCATCCAGTACAAATTTATTCCAGGTATGACCTTTTCTACAATGCAGCAACACATCTTTAAAATCAGCATCAAGAGCATATTGTTCTTTAATTGATTCAAGTCCAAAAATTCGACAATCAAGTTGGGACAGCATATTATATCGTCTATACAATGCATCAGCGATCAAATTATCCTTCCCTTTCTTATGTTTAATGACATAAGGAAAAGACTCAATAAATTCAATCCATTTTGCATGTCTACGATTCAGATTATTTTGAGAACAAATATGCTTTAGCGATTCATGATCAGAATGAATAACAAACTCTTTAGGCCATAAATAATGACGCCATGTCTCTAAGCATCGTACGAGAGCATAAAATTCTTTATCATATGTGGAGTAATTCAGGACAGTACCATTAAGTTTTTTACTAAAGTATGCAACCGGTTTACCACCTTGCAGTAAGATACCACCAATGCCAACTCCACTAGCATCACATTCAAGTTCAAAAGTCTTACTAAAATCCGAAAGTTGCAGCAATGGTGAGTGTGTAAGCTTGTCCTTCAAGGTGTCAAAGGACTCCTCTTGTGCTTTTCCCCAATGGAACACCACACCTTTCTTAGTCAACTCATGCAATGGGGCAGCAATAGTGCTAAACTCCTTGACGAAACGTCGGTAGAAACCTGCAAGACCACGAAAACTCCTTACCTGTGTGATGGCTTGAGGTATTGGCCAGCTCTTGATCGCTTGAATTTTCATCTCATCCACCTCAATCCCCTGTGGAGTCACAACATAGCCAAGGAAGGAAATTCGATTCGTATAAAAGATGCACTTCTCAAGGTTACCAAATAAACGTGCATCTCCCAAAGCATTAAAAACAGCACGTAAATGATCCATATGTTCATCGAATGACTTGCTATAAATCAAGATATCATCGAAGTAAACCACCACAAATTTTCCAATAAAAGCTCTTAAAACCTCATTCATCAAACGGATGAATGTACTTGGTGCATTAGTTAAACCAAAAGGCATTACTAACCACTCATACAACCCAAATTTGGTTTTGAAAGCTGTTTTCCATTCATCTCCTAATTTCATTCTTATTTGGTGGTAACCACTACGCAAGTCAATCTTAGTGAAAATTATAGAACCACACAACTCATCAAGCATGTCGTCTAGCCTAGGAATAGGATGACGATACCTTATAGTAATATTGTTAATGGCTCTACAATCAACACACATACGCCAAGTACCATCTTTCTTAGGAACCAAAAGTACAGGAACAGCACAAGGACTAAGGCTTTCACGTACATACCCATGGTCCAAAAGGTCTTGGACTTGCCGCTGAATTTCGTTAGTCTCCTCGGGGTTGGTCCTATATGCAGCACGGTTTGGCAAAATTGCACCTGGAATCAAATCAATTTGATGTCCAATCCCTCTCAAAGGTGGAAGTCCCGGGGGTATCTCAGCTGGAAAAGTATCCTCATACTCTTGCAACAAGTTAGTAACTGCTGGAGGCAAAGACCTAGCAATATCATCAATGGAGAACAAAACTTGTTTGCACACCAATGCACCATGATCAGAAATTTCAGCAAGGTCTGATTTCGTAGCAAGCATTACACGACCCTTCAATTTAATTCCCTCAGTCTTAGAACTAGGTGTATATCTCTCATTATTTGGTGGTAACATAGAATTAATGACTTGTTGATTTTCTGATTTAGAACTACTAGAAATTCTAGCTCTCTCCCTATCAGCTTGTACAATTTCAGCAGGAGTCAAATGTATCAAAGTAATTTTCTTTCCTTTATGCATAAAAGTATATTTATTACTTCTACCATGGTGCAAAGCATCCTTATCATGTTCCCAAGGTCGACCCAATAAAAGTGAACACGCTTGCATGGGTACCACATCACAATCAACGGAATCAACATATGTACCAATGGAAAACGGAATTCTGCAAGTTTGTGTTACCTTAGCTCTTCCAGAATCATTTAACCATTGAATATAGTACGCATGTGGGTGTATTCAAGCTAAGCTTCTTGACCAATTCAGAACTCACCAAGTTGTTGCAGCTTCCTCCATCAATGATGACACGTGCTCGCCGGTTCTTGATAACAAAGAAAATCTGAAACAAATTATGGCGTTGTAATCTATCAAGTTGTTGTACCTGTGTGTTCAACACCCGCTGCACAATGATGTTCATGTAGGCTGATGTGTCTTCACTCCCAAAAACATGTCCCTCATCATTGTCCGTGGCAGCTTCATCATCATTGTTGTCTTCGACATCGGAGGTGCTGATGTATCCTCCCTCTTCTGTAGCCACGTATGCCCGCTGACTAGGACAATCCTTTTGCACATGACCAAGACCATGGCAGCAGTGGCACTGATTGCCAAAAGTGCGTCCTGTTGAAGCAACGGATGAAGCACTTTTGGCGGGTACCGGCATGGAATTTTTACCCGAATCCGCAGGTCATGCAGGTGGTGGTTTCGGTGCTGCTGAAACGTTACTGCTGCCAGAAGGAAGCTTGGCTGCTGGTTTTGGTGAAAGGGCATCAAAACGGAATGACTTGGACGCCCCCGAAGATGTTGTCGTGCGTGGAGTGTAGGAGGCACCGCTGCTGCTCTTGTTTTTTGTTGACGACCTTGTAACTCCTTTTCTGCAAGCATAGCAAGCTGGAACAACTGGTTGACAGTATTAAATTCCTTATAATCAACAATATCCTGTATCTCACTTCTCAACCCCCCATAGAAACGTCAAATTTTATCTTCAGTGTCCTCTACTACCCCACATCGTATCATACCCTTTTGAAGCTCCGCATAATAATCTTGGAAAAAATTATTTTATTGCTCTAAGCACTGCAATTTCTTTCATAAATCACGTTGGTAGGATGGAGGAACAAAACGTTTACGCATAGCTTCTTTTAAACGTTTCCATGTATCAGGTTGTAAGCGTGTGGTACCTAGTTCATTCCACCATATTATAGCAAAATCCTTAAACTCACTAGTGGCTTGTCGAACTCTATGTTGTTCAGGAACAAGGTGGGAATTAAATTTCTGCTCAACCGTCATTTCCCAATCAAGATATGCCTCAGCATCATAAGAACCAGAAAACGAAGGTATGGAAAATTTAACTTTAGCAAAAGGGTCATCAAGAGGGCGGTTATTGTTACCACGCATGTTGTTTCCTACCATACCATGAGTGTTTTGATGAAGGCGTTGACGTAGATGTACATTCTGCGAAGCACGTGTATCCACCTCTCCATTGACATCACACAACACGTCTTCTTCTTCTTCAAAGTTGTTGTGGTGGGTAGCATCATGGCTGAATGGTAGGTGGGTCTCCATATCATCAATCCTTCCAACTAGCGAGCTTAAGTGTTTGTCCAACCTATCAAGGGTGTGGGGTATTCTCTGTTTAGCAAGATAATCTTTTACCCCTTGTGCGATTGCTTCCTTGACAGACTTCATCATTTGTTCTATGTAACCCCTCATCACACTTTTCAAAACACACTCCGTAGGATCAACATCATCTGACATTGTTAGCAAGAATAATATGGAAAATAACAAAATTATCCCTATTAACTACTACACAATGATGGTGGAACTCACAAAGCAATGGGTCGAGTCTTACCAAGCTCTTACAAGTTTCTTACCACAACAAGGCAAAGGATACCTGGACGACGTGATTCAGCGATTGCAAGGGTCAAAAACTTGTGATGTTCAAAAGGATGAATGTGGAGTTTGGATGGCCAAATATATGTGAGTAGCACACAATTCAGTAACAGATAGTAATGCTGAATAGATGTCCAAACACTTGTCCTAGTTGTTGGCCTACTCGTGTCTTATCCCGGATGTTATGAACAAGACAGCAAGAAGTATGAATGATAAGGACAATAATTGAGCAGGAACAATTGCACCACAAGGCAAAATAGCACACCCAAGTTTTGATATTTGTGCTCCTCTTCACAAATTTTCTTTTCTATATTTTTTCTTTGATTTATTTTATATCTGCCATGAAATCAGGAGCACTAATATAAACGTCGCACAAATTTTCAGCTCACTTGAAAAAAGAAGATGTGGACAACAGAAATTCAATATGTTTCTTTATGATTATTGCTGAGCCTTTAGATGCCAACTAATCAATCTTCCAAAGTGAATCTGGGCAATGTAATTTAACCCAATGCCAAGGTTATGGGTGTTTTAAGACAGCACCACAAGATTATGTTTTTGGTGGAGCTGAATTGGAAACGGTGGTGAGAAAAAATTGGATATGATGATGACAACGTGTGGGATGGTGTGCGTATATCAAGGAGGATAAACTCACGTAATATGTGATGAAAACTGAAGAACAAGGATAACCCTAGCACAATGAATAGTTATGGTGATCGATTTGATAACGATTGTGGCAGCTAGGGTTTCGATGGAATGCAGCGGATGGAATAACAAAGTAGGAACAAAACACGATTAAACCAGCAACAAAACATGAACTAGGACACAAATTCAACACTACGGACTCCAAAACAGAATTGTGCAAAAGGCTAAACCTGGTCTGGGATGGGGAAACCTATGACTATAATTTTTTTAGCTTTTTCGTGGACGATAGAACAAGTTCAAGATAAACAAAACTAGGGGATAGCTAACCTGATGGTGCACCTAAAGCTATGATTACCACTTGATGTGTACAGGAGTCCCGATCTTCCGAAAGGTAATGATAACTCTCGATTTGGTGGAGACTTGACACAAATCAATCCGGCTTCCGAACAACACGTTCTGAACCCTGCAATCGCAGCACCACGTCTCCTCAGGTTATCAACCAATATTGCACGGTTGACCTCGCCAAGAAGGCTAATCCTTGCCTGCAAATCAAAGAACACAAGCAAGAACAAGATAGAATGCAACCAAATTGCTGAAAGATATGAAGCACTCAAGTTGGGGTCTCACAAACCGATGAACGGCAAAACAGTTCTTGACAGAATAATCTAAGCGAAACCCAGCTGTTTGTGACGGCGGCTAGGGGGTATAAAGGGGGTGGAGGACGACCATGGGGGTGCTGGGGTCGTGACCTAACCCTAATACACGTACATAATGGACTTGGACTCGATACAAGGCCCAATGGCCCAACTAGGTGATGCAACACCCTGATAGACTCTAAACTTTATATTATTTCCAAGTTTCTTGTCGACTCCGAGGGAATTTTGATGTGGGGCCAGTTCCATTGGAAATTTTATCCTCTCAGATTTCCGTGCATATGTAGAACATCAAAAACAGAGTCCGTATGCCTCCTGTGCATCCATTTTAAGGTGGACTGCTCTTGGGCCCGAGTTGGATTCGAGTTTGAGTTGCGCTCGGTCTCTAACTTCTTGTTGGCGTATTTTCTGGTCCTCCACGCCTCCAAACCCCTCTCCATGTATCTCCATGTCCTCTCCATGGTTCCTAATCATAATTAATCCATTAGGTAGCAACATACTCTCAAAATTCACATATAAAGAATTGTTCAGGAACAAGCTCACCTCTAAATTCAATTGTCGTGCTCGAGCTCTAGTAATTGGACCTTACATATCTACCATGTGATTGTTGTGTATATCTGCAGGAGATATCCACATCACTTTACCACCCCTATGTACAAGAGGTACACAAAATATGCCTAGATTACATCCCTCATCTTCCTACTATGACGACAAAGAAGGATCTAACAATCTATTCCGGGCTACGAGAGATAGTGATCATTGACGCCAAGTGCTTGCAACCGGCGTTGTATCACATTAACCGAAGCTCGTCCTTCCTAGTGTTGACGATTTCATCTACCATGCGCTCGACTCCCTGGAAAATTTGTGTGTTCTGTTCATTTTATATTCCCCATGGTACCGCGACAACAATCGATCTAATGCGTTTGATCCAGCCCGCATAACGACTTTCCATCAGCATGTTGAACCAATCAATCACTGAAACATGACACGACCCCACGGTCTTGTCGAGCCAGGATCACGCTGAGGGGTGCTGCGTTGCACAACACCGGATAACACACATCAAAGGTACAAAGCGGAAGCAAAGTTTATTACATAAAGAGGTTTTTGAACATTTGTACAACAAAATATGTTTAGTCTACACTCACGGCCGTAGACTACGCATCGAGTTCACATTCAGCCCGTGAACGTGTCCCCGCTAGCATGCACACACACTAACACGGCGGCGTGCACGACTCCCATTCGACGGGGTTCCCCTCCTGGGGTTCCGTCTCCTCCTCGGGAGTCCCTTCCTCATAGAACCCTGCAAAAGCTTCAAACACAAGCAGTGAGCACGAAGGCTCATCAAGACTGACCTGTCTCTCCTAAACATGAAACTTCTACATGCAGGGTGATGGTTTACATGAGGCAAAATAAGTTGCAAGGATTTGCCTAATTAGTGGAACCTTACTTTCAAGTTTTAGCAGCAGGTTGTGGAGAACCTTACGCTAAGGCACATGAGAGAGCCGCAATCAAACAAGAAACGCAATTCTCTCATGTACTTTGCACAAAGTTGAAAGTAACTTTAATTAGCTCTAAACTACAGCAAATCATTAACAATCAAAGTCCATCTTTCAATCAGCAACATTTTAACATGTAACTAGCCTGTTCTTTCTACGTCACGGTACAGTGAATAAGTGGTACTCACTGACCGCGAGGGACGGCGACTATAATCGATTTACACATGCAGTGTTACCCGAATAATCCATCACGTACGCCCGTACTCGATGTTGCCTACAGCAACCATCACGGACGCCGTACGCAACCACCTTTCACCCATCAGCCAAATATTGAACCGGTCCCATCGTCCCAAGCAAGAGGTCTCTGCACGCGCATCTCAGTGCCGCCAACCGATTTACACCTCAAGCTCTCAACCTACCCTATGAACGACGGGCAATGCCTCAATACCCAGCTACCCGAGTTACATCAGTTTCCCGGTTCCCATATAGCCGGTAGGTCTTCGGTACTGTTCTAACTTGTTCAACAGGCCCGCACACGGCTCGGTCCTCAATCGACACAAGCGGAGCTATAGCATCCAGGCCCCAAAGTCCTGTTGCCCTTACTCTCCACTCGGTCTCATTTTTCTTGCCATGTGTTTCATTTGCTATCTCTACCCGAGTCGAGTGCCTCTAGCCTATGCTCGCGAGTAGTTCCAACTACTTGACTTGTACCGAATCCTACACTATCCTAGCATTGCAGTAGCTAATCGTGGTTTTCCATCCTAATCCCAACCCCTGGTTTTCTTGGCTATGCAATTGGGTTTTCAAACAAGACTCCAATGCAAGAAATAATGATACTCAAGTAAGTGCTCCAAACAATAAAAATTTGTAAAATGTTAATGCAAACCGGAGCTTGCCTTGCTGCTCTTGGTCGTAGGCTAGCTGCTCTTCCGGAGTAACGAAGTCTAAGACTTTGGGTTCCTCCTCAACCTTAGCGACTACATGAGATATATTAATTTACATGCATTTGAATTGGATTTACACTTGTGAAGTTTATAAGTCTTACTAGACAGACCCAATGACTCTGAAATTTTTACTGTGGCTTGGTTACAACCTAGACAGAGACTTGGCCAAGTTTTAGTTGCAGCAAAGCTAATTTGAGCTCTCCACAAATAATTAAGTACTTGAACTTAATTGGATCTCTTAGGGTGTTCTAGGGATTTTCATGGAGCAAGCCATGACTTTATGAAAACTAGATTTTCAGAGGGTCCTAATAGAGTCGGTCTCACTTAATTTGAAGGTTCCTAGCCTAAGATATGAGCTAAACAATTTCAGAGAAATTCTGAAAATGTTTCTGCATATTTTCTATTTTCTCGGGAACAGTTTCATTAATCACATCATTAGGTGGATCAAACGAGCTCAAATGGATCTGAAATTTTTATGGTAGTTCAGGGATATTTTGGTGAACATTCCAGCAAAATTTCAGAAGTTTCCTCCAAGGGGTTCTCCAGTTACAATTCCAAACAGTTTAAATTTTGGAGAATTAATTCTGGAGAAATAGGGATTTTCATGAAGTGAAACTTGATTTTCTGGAAAGTACTCAGAGAGCTGAATCCAACAAATTTTGGTTCACCCGATTTGGAGTTTCCTAGCTAAAGTTATAAGAGTTTGAAATTTGAATGAAATCTGTAAATCGGGAAAAGTTTAAATCTCTGCGCGTGGGACCTGGGGGCTACGTGTCGGCTCCTCATCGGACGAAACATGCGGCTACAGTGTCTTTCGCATGCAGCCGCACCCGATCTGTGCCACAGCAGATCCTGGTTTTAAAATATCTGCCGCTGACAGCCGGGGTCCACCCCCCTTCGTCTTCCTCCCGACTCCCGCGTTCGGCCGCCGCGATGCCTCGCCGGAGAGCTCGCCGGCAGCCTCTGTGGTGCTCCAAACTTCATGATTCTGGCCGCCCCTGCCTAAGTCCACTCGGGGAACATGATTCTGGGCTCAGTTCGTCATGAAAACGGCCGTCACATGGTAGGTGATGAGCAGCAGTTTCGGAAAGACTTCGGTCGTGTCGGCCGACCTTCCTAGCACTCTAACCGACCGAGCAAACGTACGGAAAGCATCAGTGGTCCCTCAGGAACCTTGGCATGGGTTCCAAGCAGCTCGGGGGAGGTCCGAAGTAAGCTCCCACCGTGCGCCCGATGCTTCCCACAGGGTTCGCCGTCGGCAAGCTTCGAAATACGCCGGGTACAGGGGTCCTCAGGCTAAGGGTTGTGAAGGCAAATTGTGCACTACCAAGTCTAGTCTGTGTAGGAACGGATTGGTACCCTCTAACCTTTCCTAGAGTTTGAATTTGACAGAACCGCACCCGAAGGTCGGTCTGTACCGAGAAAGGGGAAAACTGGAAATTCACTGCCAGCGATCAAGCCCTCAGGCTGTGGCTCGGGGGTGAGCAGCACCGGTCACCAACGCGTCCAGGGACGCCTTAGCTTGGGCGTGACAACCTCCCGGTTGGGCTGTCCACCGGAGCCCGAAGTGCGGCGGGTTTAGGTCACTGAACGGAACTCTTGGTATAGCCGAGATCACCCGAGTTCAGCCGATTTCTAGCGACGGGGAAGAAGAAGGAAGGTTCCTAGTACCTTGTCGTAGCTCTGGAGGGCTCGGGGAGGCTGTGATCGCAGCTCTCCGATCGGTTCCGAGCGGCGGAGGGAAGAATTCCGGTTCTGTGTTCTTGCGTGGGGGAGAACGGGTGAGGAGACCTCGGCAGAAGCGAGAAGCGCCTTAAGAAGGCTCAGAACCGTCCTGCGCCCGCGCGTGTCCAAGAAGCTGGTGGCGCGGCGGCCTCCCCTCGGTGGCGATCGCTGTTGAAGCCCGGGCACCCGAGTGAGAAAGTTTTCAGTCGGTTGAATCACTTCAGTGGCTGACATGTGGCTCCCACTCCCCTTTTAACCTCTGAACATAACTCCATATTACTGTTGTAAACAGTAAGCCCTAAAATGGCCATGATGATTTGAATTATTCACCCCTGAGCCATTTGAATTGGTTAGAATTCAAACTGGGTTTGGTCTGACTAAATTTCAGCACATGTTCAGTTTGAAATTCAAATAAAGTTTGAATTTGCTACACTTAGCTCATGTCAAGATCAACTCCAAATGGAGTGAAAATTGGTGTGTGAGCTCACAAAAATGTGCTGAGTAAGAATATGGCTCCCACTTTTTAATTAATGGGATAAAAACAGTTTGAATTTGAATTTGAGTTCAAACTACCCTCTTTCTAGCTATACCCAAAAGTACCTCAAAAAGGTTTTGAATTTGGGTGAAACTTGGCATGGACGTTACTAGCAAAGTGTAGGAGTTTCTCATATGTCCAGCCCCTAGATGATGCATGTGGGAAATGCCACTTTTGCATTGTGTGAGTTTGTTCTCTAATGATCATGTTGATAATGGTTACTTGCTCTTCAAATGTGTTCATCAACTTTCTTCAAATGAGGTGTGTGTGTGATGATGAACACTTTGAATGTGTCAAAAACTGAGGCCTTTACATTCCCCCTCCCTTAAAAGAATCTCGTCCCGAGATTATAAGGTGAAAATGAGAGAGAGGACGGTAGAAAATTACCGGATATGCAACGTGAAAAAGTCGGGGTAGTTAGCGTGAAGAAATCCTTCGCTCTCCCATGTCGCTTCGTCCATGGAGTGATTTCTCCATAGAACTTTGTAGAACCACAACGTACGGTTGCGTGTGGTTCGGGCCTTCTCATCAATAACCTGAACCGGTTCCTCCCGATAGGTGAGATCCGGTTTCAGTTCTTCTATGTCCTCCAGCTGAATGGTAGTTGATAGCTTAAGACACTTCCTCAGCTGGGAAATATGAAATACGTCATGCACACCGGAGAGTGCTTCTGGTAATTTCAGCCGGTATGCTACTGATCCACATCTTTCTATAATCTGAAATGGACCGATGAATCGGGGTGCCAATTTTCCTCTCACCCCGAATCTGTTCAAGCCCATCATTGGAGACACACGTAGGTATACGTGATCCCCGACTTTGAATTGTAGTGGGCGCCTTCTCCGGTCCGCATATTGCTTTTGTTGGGATTGGGCGGCTTTTAGGTTCGCTTGAATCAGCCGAACCTTTTCCTCCGCGTTACTGACAAGGTCAATCCCGAAGGTAACCCTTTCGCCAGACTCACACCAATTCAGTGGTGTGCGGCATTTCCTCCCATATAGTGCCTCGTAAGGCGCCGTCTTGATGCTGGCTTGGTACCCATTGTTGTACGAGAACTCGGCTAACGGCAAGTGATCATCCCAATTCTTGCTGTGGTTGATAGCGCAAGCTCGTAGCATGTCCTCCAGAATTTGGTTTACCCGCTCGGTTTGCCCGTCCGTCTGCGGGTGGTATGCTGAGCTACAGATTAGCTTCGTCCCCAACGCAGCGTGTAGCTGCTCCCAAAAACGGGACACAAATAAAGTGCCTCAATACGATATGATGGTACGGGGTACGCCGTATAAGCATAGGATCCGTGAGATGTACAGTTCAGCATACTTCTTGGCGTTATAGTTGGTGTTGACCGGGATGAAATGGGCAACTTTGGTGAGCCGGTCGACGATCACCCACACAGAATCATGCTTCTGAAAAGTGGTGGGTAAATCGACGATGAAGTCCAAAGTCCATACTCACATCCTCCCACTTCCAGGCAGGAACGCCCAGTGGTTGTAGCAGTCCCGGTTTCCGCATATGATCTGCCTTCACCCTTCGACATGTATCACACTCGGACACGTACTTTGTGATTTCCCGCTTCATCCGTGTCCACCAAAACTTGCTTCTGAGTTCTTGATACATTTTTTTGCTGCCGGGGTGAATAGAAAACTTTGATAAGTGAGCCTCATCAAAGATTTTCTTCCGTAATTCCGGGTTACGGGGTACGACGATCCGGTCCTTGAACCATAGGACGCCGTCTTCGTCCTTCCGGAAACATTTCAGCTCCCCACTGTCTACACATCTCCGCAAATGCGACATGCCGTGGTCATGTTTCTGAGCTGCCGCTATCTCTTCATGGATGGTGGGGGATCAAAGCTAGGTTGTAGAGAGCTCCGTGTGGAATCACATGCAGTGGTGGTTCGCTCTCTTCCAACGGTGTGATGGTCAGATTGTTGACGTGTGACTTGCGGCTCAGCGCATCTGCCACTATGTTTGCCTTGCCGGGGGTGATAATGGATCTCTATTTCGTAATCCTTTATCAACTCTAACCATCTTCGCTGCCTCATGTTTAGCTCCTTCTTAGTGAATATGTACTTGAGGCTCTTGTGGTCGGTATATAAATGTACGAGGTTACCGAGTAGGTAGTGCCTCCACATTTTCAGTGCAAGTACCACGGCAGCGAGCTCCAAGTCGTGAGTTGGATAATTCTGCTCATGGTTTCTAAGCTGCCGTGATCCATACGCGACCACCCTTCGGTCTTGCATCAGCACACATCCGAGCCCAATGCCGGATGCATCGCAGTACACATCGAACGGTTTTGTGGTGTCTGGCTGCGCCAAAACCGGTGCTGATGTTAGGTTCTTGACTAAAGCCTTGAATGCTGCTTCACATGCTGGACTCCAAACATATTTGGTAGCCTTCTTTAGCAGCTCTGTCATAGGCTTGGCAATCTTTTAGAAGTTCGGAATGAACCTCTGATAATATTACGTGAGCCCGAGGAAACTCCGTACCTCGTGAACAGTTCTCGGGGACTTCCAATTCAGCACTTGTGTGATCTTACTCGGGTATACAGTGATACCCTCCGCTGAGATGATATGCCCGAGAAAAGGCACTTGTGATATCCAGAATTCGCACTTGCTGAATTTTTCGTATAGCTTGTGATCCCGCAGCCGTTGCAAGACTATACGCAGATGCTTCTTGTGATCTTCCTCCGACTTGGAATATACCAGTATGTCGTTGATGAAGACCACGACAAACTTGTCCAGCTCTGGCGTGAATACCGAGTTCATTAGATACATGAAGTGAGCTGGAGCGTTGGTGAGGCCGAAGGACATGACCAAGTACTCATAAAGTCCGTACCTCGTCGAGAAAGCCATCTTCGGAATGTCCTCAGCCCGTATCTTAATCTGATGGTACCTGGATCTTAAATCCATCTTGGAAAAGATCTTTGCTTCGACCAACTGATCAAACAACATGTCGATCCGTGGCAACGAGTACTTGTTCTTGATGGTTACGGCATTTAGTGGACGATAGTCCATGCAAAGCCGCAACGTCTCATCCTTCTTCTTCACAAATAATGCCGAACAGCCCCATGGTGAGGAGCTCGGCCTAATAAAACCCTTCTCCAGCAGATCCGTTAGCTGAGTCTTCAGTTCAGCCAACTCCTTGGGCGCCATCTTGTACGGCCATCGGGATATTGGCATGTTCCCGGTGCAAGTTCAATCTTGAACTCCACCTCTCTGTCGGGCGGCATCCCCGGTAAATCATCCGCGAACACGTCAGGGAACTCTCGGACCACTGGAATATCTTCCAATCTGATAGCTGTGGATTGATAGACACTTGGAAGTTTTATTTCTAGACTGTCCAGAAATAAAGAGTGAGATCCGTGAACTTCTGAGTTCAAGTGCACGATTCGAAGGACGGTGTCTAAAACAGCGCCGTGGCGGGTTAACCACGACATACCTAAGATGACATCAACCTTTTGCCCCTCTAAAATTATGAGAGACGTAGGGTACACTCTACCCGCTAAGCATAATGGTGCTTTGGAAACCATTACGCTTGCTGAAATCTTCCCACCCGGTGAACAAATTAAATATGGACTATCGGTGGGTAGTATTTGCAAGCTGTGTTTAGCAATGAAAGCTTGGCTAATAAAATTGCGCATGGCGCCTGAATCAAACAACACTATGGCGGGATGCTGGTGAAGTTGGAACATACCCGCAAAGGTTGGCTCACCCTCCAGAACGTCCTCTATGGCAAGTTGGTGGACGAAGCCAGGCCTAGGGTTTGCCCGCCGCGCATTAGTAGGATTCCGGGGCTGATTCCTCCCCGGAAGTTGCGGTGTAAGGCGAAGTGTCCTGGCCGACCAAATTTGTAGCATGTGGTCGCTGCTTGTCCGGTTCTTGGAGGATGAAAGCCCGGCATGCGCTGCTGAGGTGCATACGCACGCGGCATCGCCCGCTGCTGCTGTTGTTGTTGCGGAGGTGGTGCTATCAGCGCCGGCCTGAATGCCGGTAAAGAATACGGCCGACTGCGGAATGGCATCGGCCTTTGTGGTGGCTGCCAGCGTGGACCTGATGGTGGGCGATTCACCATCCGACATTTCTGAGAAGGATCGCCTCCTTCTCCGCTGCTTTGCGGCGCGCTTCGCTTTCTTTCTGCTGCCGCCAACTCCTTGCCGGAGTCCTCCTGAACAATCGCAGCATCAATTATGTCGTTGAGGCTGCCGTGATTGAACATCGCCAATTTGTCCTTCAGGAGCGGGTTAAGCCCCTGGTAGAAGTGGTCCCGCCGCTTTTCGTCAGTATTGGTGTGGTACGACGCGTAGAGCGCGAGATCGTTGAACGCCCTGGAGTATTCCAGCGCGTTCTGGTTTCCTTGCGGCAGGTGTAGGAACTCCTGCGTCTTCCTCTTCATGAGACCCGATGGTATATGATAGGCCCTGAAGGCCGTCCGGAACTCCGCCCAGGTCATAACTCGGTCGGTGGGCTGTGAAGCACAGAAGTTTGCCCACCACACGCTCGCGGATCCCTGGTGCTGTTGGACCGCGAACTGAGTCTTGCGCTGCTCACTCACTTGGAGCAGCCCGAACTTCATCTCCATCGTGCGGAGCCAGTTGTCCGCATCAAGGGGTTCATCCGCCCTTGAGAATACCGGGGGACGAGTCGCTAGGAAGTCGGAGTAGGAGCTCTGTTGACGCTCCACCCGATCTTGACGTCTCTCTGGTCGAGACGTATTTGCAATGAGGGTCTGCAGCAACTCCGTATGCTGCTGATGAGAACCCGCCATTGCCGCAACGATGTCGGCCAATGTAACCGTTGGCGGTGGCGGTGGCGGTGTTTGTTGTTGCTGTCCCGAGGAGTCCTCGGGAGGCTGTTGGGAGGTTTCTCCCCCCTTACTGCAACCCCCAACGTCCGGGTTGGCACGAGTACGAGTCATTCTGAAATTCAAAACAGCAGCAATCAGCACATGTCATACTTAAAAATTCCATATGAATCAGTAGGTATTGGAAGTGACGCATGAATAATTTGCACAACGTTCACATGTATTGATAAAGCATAACTTTATACAAGATACATTATTCTCGGGTCTCCGAGAAGTCGTGCTCATGTCGTCACTACCTATACATACGCTACTGTCTACGCGACATGTCACTGGTTACAAAAGTTTGGTTTACACTGTTCCGGTTGCCCTACTTGGCAACGGTAACCCCCTACTCGAAGTAGAACTCAACCTCTTGTGGGTCGTCCTCCTCCGGTACCTCTGCTGGTGGCTCCAGATCTACAACCTCCTCTCCCATCTCAGTTTCTCCCATTGCTGGAAGACCCAAGACCACCGGTATGCCCAATACCGGAGGTACGAGATCCTGCAACGCGTGGACCTCGTCCATGGCCTGGTTGTAGTCTTCTTCCCAGCCTTGCCCTTCCTCAATAACATCATCTCGCTCTTGAGTAAGGTCCTCGTTCTGCTGGGTTAGACTCTGCACCAGTTCTTGCAACGCCGTGATATCGACACGGCTCTTCTTCTTCGCCTTCTTCAGACGATGCAACTGATTATGCTGTTCGTTCAGTCGCTTGATCGTCGGAAGGAGCACATTGCGGAGTGCGCTGTGAGCACTCTCGAAATGGTCTCCACGGCTTGTGCTCTCTTTGAGTCTTGCGGCGAGATGCTCCGTATGAACAGATTGACTGTCCATCACGGCATTTCTCGCCCTCATCTGGAGGCTGAGGTTCGCCTCCGCAGGGTTGTACCTTGGGCAACCCGGATCTGTTGCCTCCATGTACCTCCCTTCCCACACATGATGAGCCCGTCCCTCCACCGGAACGAGCGCGTATGGAGTGCCCTCCATAGCTCTTACGTGTAGTTGGCAGAAACGCGACATGGCGTCGCGGGCTGCCACTTGCCACATTCCCTCCGGTTGTCTACCTCTCACCGTGACGGTGAACGGCGCCCAACCGGGTGGCGTAGGTCCTGCCAGAACCTCGACATGGATTGTCCATATCTTGTTCCCCTCCTCGCCTTCTTCCTTGGCGAAGTACTGCGGCATCTGGTTGTACCCGAAATATTGAAGCATCTGCCTCAATGCTTCCGGATAGCCGCTGTGGTGAGAACAGTGAGATTCCACCCACCCGTTCTCGAACTGTTTATCCGCTGTCATCTATAAAAACATATTTGAGAAATGTCAAATATTTATTTGAACAGTAAACCATTGAGTTATAACATAAAACATGTCATTGAACTCATAAGATTTGGAATCCTAGTTCAAATTTAAAAAAATTTGACTGCTGATCTGCTGTCCAACATGACAGCTCTGACCAGTTTCCATTTAAACCTGATTTAGACCATGCTAAATGCAAAACCAATTCTGGAGCTCAACATTAAAGTTAAAGCTAACTTCAATAGCTTTACAGAAAGTATTTGCTTGGCCTATGACCTGTCCTGGTTCAAAAGTTATGAGACGTCAAAGGTAACAGAATTTCTGGAGAAAATTGGACAGCACCTCCCTGCTTTAGGTACTGATTTGATCCAAGAATTCCAGTTAATTCTGCTCCCAATATTACAAAACTTTCTGTTACAAATTTGTAACTCATATCATGAACTTTTCAGAACTACCTCATTTTCTATTTGTAGATTTTTTCGCAGGAAGTTATGCTCATTTTACAGAGAGTTACAGAGAGTTTTTACTCTGCCGTGTTTTCTGGACAGTTTCCACTCTACTGCATGTTTCGATTGGTTAAGGGATGAAACACCTCTGGACCTCAACACTCTACTGCATGTTCGTACACCCGGCCGTCATCACTTGACCGGATGTTCTCAAGCCAAACACGCCTTGAGCTACGTGTTCACGTTACTGACCACGTGACAGGGTCTCCCAAATTGCCCGAAGCACGCCAGGGACAGACGTTGCTCGAATACCCCAAACAACATGAAGAGTCGTAGAGGATAATAAATCGGGTCAGGTTACCTGCCACCCGTGGGGCTCCAATCTTCAGCTTGTGCGCGCTGGTGGACAGCACTTACGTGCACCCCCAAGACATACAGCGTCCCGAGATGCATGATTTTCCGACATAAGCAAATAGGTTAGTATGCCACTTTCTATACACTAATAACATCCTTATATGGGCTATTAACTCGTTCCTCACTGGATTTTTGAAAAAGATGACCTTTTTAGTGTGTTAAACCTCAAGCGAGCTCTGATACCAACGCTGACACGACCCCACGGTCTTGTCGACCCAGGATCACGCTGAGGGGTGCTGCGTTGCATAGCACCGGATAACACACATCAAAGGTACAAAGCGTAAGCAAAGTTTATTACATAAAGAGGTTTATGAACATTTGTACAACAAAATATGTTCAGTCTACACTCATGGGCGTAAACTACGCATCGAGTTCACGTTCAGCCCGTGAACGTGTCCCCGCTAGCACGCACACACACTAACATGGTGGCGTGCACGACTCCCATTCGACGGGGTTCCCCTCCTAGGGTTCCGTCTCCTCCTCGGGAGTCCCTTCCTCATAGAACCCTGCAAAAGCTTCAAACACAAGCAGTGAGCACGAAGGCTCAGCAAGACTGACCCGTCTCTCCTAAACATGAAACTTCTACATGGAGGGTGATGGGTTACATGAGGCAAAATAAGTTGTAAGGACTCGCCTAATTAGTGGAACCTTACTTTCAAGTTTTAGCAGCAGGTTGTGTAGAACCTTACGCTAAGGCACATGAGAGAGCCGCAATCAAACAAGAAACACATTTCTCTCATGTACTTTGCCCAAAGTTGAAAGGAACTTTAATTAGCTCTAAACTACAGCAAATCATTAACAATCAAAGTCCATTTTTCAATCAGCAACATTTTAACATGTAACTAGCCTGTTCTTTCTATGTCACGGTACAGTGAACAAGTGGTACTCACTGACCGCGTGGGAGGGCGATTATAATCGATTTACACCTGCAGGGTTACCCAAATAACCCGTCACGTACGCCCGTACTGGATGTTGCCTACAGCAACCATCACGGACGCCGTACGCAACCACCTTCCACCCGTTAGGCAAATATTGAACCGGTCCCATCGTCCCGAGCAAGAGGTCTCTGCACGCGCATCTCAGTGCCGCCAGCCGATTTACACCTCAAGCTCTCAACCTACCCTCTGAACGACGGGCAATGCCTCAATACCCAGCTACCCGAGTTACATCAGTTTCCCGGTTCCCATATAGCCGGTAGGTCTTTTGTACTGTTCTAGCTTGTTCAACAGGCCCGCACACAGCTCGGTCCTCAATCGACACAAGCGGAGCTATAGCATCCAGGCCCCAAAGTCCTGTTGCCCTTACTCTCCGCTCGGTCTCATTTTTCTTGCCATGTGTTTCATTTGCTATCTCTACCCGAGTCGAGTGCCTCTAGCCTATGCTCGCGAGTAGTTCCAACTACTCGACTTGTACCGAATCCTACACTATCCTAGCATTGCAGAAGCTAATCGGGGTTTTCCATCCTAATCCCAACCCCTGGTTTTTTTTGGCTATGCAGTTGGGTTTTCAAACAAGACTCCAATACAAGAAATAATGATACTCAAGTAAGTGCTCAAAACAATAAAAATTTGTAAAAAGTTAATGCAAAGCGGAGCTTGCCTTGCTGCTCTTGGTAGTAGGCTAGCTGCTCTTCCGGACTAACGAAGTCTAAGACTTTGGGTTCCTCCTCAACCTTAGCGACTACATGAGATAACAAGTACATGTATTAATTTAAATGCATTTGAATTGAATTTACACTTGTGAAGTTTATAAGTCTTAATGGACAGACCCAATGACTTTGAAATTTTTACTGTGGCTTGGTTACAACCTAAGCAGAGACTTGGCCAAGTTTTAGTTGCAGCAAAGCTCATTTGAGCTCTCCACAAATAATTATGTACTTGACCTTAATTGGAGCTCTTAGGGTGTTCTAGTGATTTTCATGGAGCAAGCCATGACTTTCTGAAAACTAGATTTTCAGAGGGTTCCAATAGAGTTGGTCTCACTTATTTTGAAGGTTCCTAGCCTAAGATATGAGCTAAACAATTTTGGAGAAATTTTAAAATGTTTCTGGATATTTTCTATTTTCTCTGGAAAAGTTTCATTAATCACACCATTAGGTGGATCAAACGAGCTCTAATGGATCTGAAATTTTTATGGTAGTTCAGGGATATTTTGGTGAACATTCCAGCAAAATTTCAGAATTTTCCTCCAAAGGGTTCTCCAGTTAAAATTCCAAACAATTTAAATATTGCATAATTAATTCTGGAGAAATAGGGATTTTCATGAAGTTAAACTTGATTTGCTGGAAAGTACTCAGAGAGCTGAATCCAACAAATTTTGGTTCACTCGATTTGGAGTTTCCTAGCAAAACTTATAAGGGTTTGAAGTTTGAATGAAATCTGTAAATCGGGAAAAGTTTAAATCTCTGCGTGTGGGACCCGGGGCTACGTGTCGGCTCCTCATCGGATGACACATACGTCTACAGAGGATTTCGCGCACAGCCGCACCTGATCCATGCCACAGCAGATCCTGATTTTCAAATATCTACCGCTGACAGCCGGGGTCCACCCCCCTTCGTCTTCCTCCCGACTCCCGTGTTCGGCCGCCGCGATGCCTCGCCGGAGAGCTCGCCGGCAGCCTCTGTGGTGCTCCAAACTTCATGATTCTGGCCGCCCCTGCCTAAGTCCACTCGGGGAACATGATTCTGGGCTCAGTTCATCATGAAAACGGCCGGCACATGGTCGGCGACGAGCGGCGGCTTCGGCCGTTTCGGCCGACCTTCCTAGCACTCTAACCAACTGAGAAAACATCCGTAAAGCATCAGTGGTCCCTCAGGAACCTCGGCATGGGTTCGAAGCAGGTCGGGGGAGGTCCGAAGTAAGCTCCCACCGTGCGCCCGATGCTTCCCGCAGGGTTCGCCGTCAGCAAGCTTCGAAATACGCCGGGTACAGGGGTCCTCAGGCTAAGGGTTGTGAAGGAAACTTGTGCGCTACCAAGTCTAGTCTGTGTAGGAACGGATTGGTACCCTCTAACCTTTCCTAGAGCGTGAATTTGACAGAACCACACCCGAAGGTCGGTCTGTACCGAGAAAGGGGAAAACTAGAAATTCACCGCCGGCGATCAAGCCCTCAGGCTGTGGCTCGTGGGTGAGCAGCACCGGTCACCAACGCGTCTAGGGACGCCTTAGCTTGGGCGTGACAACCTCCCGGTTGGGCTGTCCACGGGAGCCCAAAGTACGGCGGGTTTAGGCCACTGAACGGAACTCTCGGTATAGCCGAGATCACCCGAGTTCAGCCAATTTCTAGCGACGGGGAAGAAGAAGGAAGGTTCCTAGTACCTTGTCGTAGCTCTGGAGGGCTCGGGGAGGCTGTGATCGCGGCTCTCCGATCGGTTCCGAGCAGCGGAGGGAAGAATTCCCGTTCTGTGTTCTTGCGAGGGGGAGAATGGGTGAGGAGACCTCGACAAAAGTGAGTAGCGCCTTAAGAAGGCTCAGAACCGCTCTGCGCCTGCGTGTCACCAAGAAGCTGGTGGCGCGGCGGCCTGCCCTCGGTGGTTATCGCAGCTGAAGCCCGGGGACTCGAGTGAGAAAGTTTTCAGTCGGTTGAATCACTTCAGTGGCTGACATGTGGGTCCCACCCCTTTTAACCTCTGAACTTAACTCCATATTACTGTTGTAAATAGTAAGCCCTAAAATGCCCATGGTGATTTGAATTATTCACCCCTGAGCCATTTGAATTGGTTAGAATTCAAATTGGGTTTGGTCTGACTAAATTTCAGCACATGTTCAGTTTAAAATTCAAATAAAGTTTGAATTTGCTACACTTAGCTCATGTCAAGATCAACTCCAATGGAGTGAAAATTGGTGTGTGAGCTCACAAAAATGTGCTGAGTAAGAATATGCCTCCCACTTTTTAATTAATGGGATAAAATCAGTTTGAGTTTGAATTTGAGTTCAAACTACCCTCTTTCTAGCTATACCCAAAAGTACCTCAAAAAGGTTTTGAATTTGGGTGAAACTTGGCATGGACATTACTAGCAAAGTGTAGGAGTTTCTCATATGTCCAGCCCCTAGATGATGCATGTGGGAAATGTCACTTTTGCATTGTATGAGTTTGTTCTCTAATGATCATATTGATAATGGTTACTTGCTCTTCAAATATGTTCATCAACTTTCTTCAAATGAGGTGTGTGTGTGATAATGAACACTTTGAATGTGTCAAAAACTGAGGCCTTTACAAAATAGAAGCCCTCCATGTAGACGGGTGCAAATGCCGCTCCACTGTCCACCCACTAAAAGCAGTCCAAATTTGCAGAGACATGGGACACTCAGAAAAGAGATGACACACTGATTCCAAATTCCGATAACAGAGAGGGCAGGAGTAGTTGTTATTTCAGCCTTGCAGTTAAAGTCAATCTGAGATCCATATTTTGTTTCGTAATATGAGCCAGAGAAAGAGTATCTTGGTGACGCTCAGGTTCTCCAGACAGTTGTAGGGTATGAGGGCCGCACACTACCCTCAACTTGCATATAAGCTGACTTTGCTGTGTATTTTTCGGATGTCGAACGTTTCCAGCAAATTATGTCCTCTCCGTTGATTCTTCCGACAGTTACACATATTGTAACATTGTCCACAGAGTTGGGCGTAATCAGCCAGCAGCTCGATCGATCGTGAGGCCTGATAGGAGGTTCCTAATCCAGTTGTTGTTATGGAGAGCCTCCACTTCTCGTCTCTGTTTACCGCGGCTATGCCTGTACAGCTCAGGGAATATCAGCGTTACCTTAAAGACTAACTATTAATTGGGTTTAATTATTGGTGTCTGAAATTAAGCATAATTTCATGTGCATGTAACTAAGCAGATCCTAATTATAAGCTCCTGTACATGCAAGCGTTTACATTTCTAATCCGACGACTAACTCTAGTTCAGAACGAAGTAGGAGCCGCATGCCTGCATCACCCGAGCACCCATGCACACATAGTACCCATAAATAGGTGCGACCTGCACTAGGCGCCAGCGTTGATCGCGCAAAAATATGTGCAGGAACTATCCGGTAGGACACGGCCATGGCTTCCCACCATGGCGCCTACGCCATCCGACCCAGCGACCGAACACCTCATCACGCTCGTCCTGCGCCCTCGGTCGTCGTTCGCCAGCAGCAGCTCCGCGACGGTGGTGGCGGCTTCATCTACCTCACCAACGTCTACTCCGGACCACCCGAGAGGCTCGCGCCATTGCCATCATCAAGCACCGACGGGAGGGATCGGACCTGGTACTTCCTGTGCCCGGCGCGCTACTGCAACAAGGCGGTGCTTGGCCGGCGCTCCTGGGGACGGGTGCTGAACAATGGAGACGGCCGAGGACAGGCCCGTCAAGGACGCGAACGGCAGCCGCGTTGGGCACTCGCGCACGTTGACCTAGCGCTGGATGATGCGTCCTGTGTAGCGTAGCCGTGAGGCGCCGATAGCGACGGCATCCACGGTCGCGATGGCATAAGGCTGACAATGGATAAAATACAACGGAATTCTTATCGGATAAAAAAACTCATACCATACCTGGTCACTCATATGTGAGTCACATATAATATTATATATAGGGGTGAAAACGGATTGGATAATTTTCGTACCATTCTCTACTATTTTCAAAAATATCCAATTCATATCTGTTTTTATTTGATATTTTTAGATTCAGATTCGAATTCGAATATTGAATTCTGGATATCGGATCGAAAACGGTTTGGATCAATATCTGGTCGAATAGCCGGATATCTATATTTATTCGGATATATCCGAATTTGATCCGAATAAAATCCAAATAGAAATCAACCCAGTTAAACCTAGGGCCTCATACCCATATACTCAGGAAATTGCTAAGTCCACACAACAATTACACATAAGATATTATGAAATATTTTTTAATATAAAAATTATTAATAATTTCAAAAAATAATATTTTATATCTAAAGCATAATGCAAGTGATAATTGTTCAAAATAAATTGTGGATACCATTAAATTAACTATAACCATTTAAAATTATTTAAATAACAAGAAATTAAGAAAATCCACATGCATGCTCAAAATTAAATAATCTCTTCATCAATAATTATCTATTGTGATTTGAGGGACTGAAATATACTGTATGTTCATAGAGTCTATTCATTATTCTTTTATTTGGTGTTTGCTCGTAAACTCTATTTTATTAGCCATACAATTCAGAAATAAACTCTAACGGACTTGGTTATAGACTATTTGTTCCTCCGAAATAGATTTTCGAGTCCGTCCGATATCGACATGTTCTTGATCCAATTGATCTATTTTCGATATATCCGACATATCTGACCCCGAATCCATTTTCGACAATACCGTATACGACTCCGATTCTGAAATTGATATATGGATATGAAAATGGTTTAACCTTTTATCCATCCATATCTGACCATTTTTATTCCGAATTATATAAATATATTCACACTAGGGTTTTAGAAAAACATTATATAAATATACTCACATTATACCATACCCACACACCCTGCACGTTGCTCCACTACACCCCGTGAGATCAGACCACCGCCCGTCCGCCCCGCCACGTCCCCATCACAACTCACCCACCCTGCACTCACTACAGGAAAATGCAAAATTTACGACGGCCAAAGTTATTTACAATGGTTTTAGAGTTGACCGTTGTAAATAAAATAACTTATGACAGCTGCCGTAAATAGCTGTTTACGATGGTCGGGTCTCGACCATCGTAAGTCAAGGCTTAATTACGACGACCAGAAATCGGCTGTCGTAAATAAGGCTTATTTACGACGGCCAGGACCCTGCGATCGTAAATAAGCGCCCTATACCTATTCACGGGCCACCTCACGGCCCGCTCACTCCC
This sequence comes from Neostapfia colusana, assembly GCA_030760725.1. Lineage (NCBI taxonomy): Eukaryota > Viridiplantae > Streptophyta > Magnoliopsida > Poales > Poaceae > Neostapfia > Neostapfia colusana. The sequence continues at coordinate 43,323,622 of JASWHV010000013.1, forward strand.
GCCTCCATCCCACCCGCCCGCGCCCACGCTGCCTGCCTGCACCGCCCGTGCCCCGCCGGGGACCTGCGCGCCGCCGCTGCCATAGCGAGGTAATTTTTTATTACTTATTTAATTTACTAATTATTTAGTTGAGTAATTAGGTAGGTAAATTGTTACTTATTTAATTTATTGGTTTAGTTAGTTGATTAATTAGTTTAATTACAATAATTAATATAAATATTTGACTAATTAGTATGATTTCTTTATTAGTTAGTTTATTTATTAAATTAGTTTAGTTATTTGACTATTCATTGTAATTAGTTTAATTAATTAAGATAGTTACTTAGTAGAATCAATCTAATTAATTAATTAGTTCAATTTATTAATTAGCTTAATTATTTTAAGTTAGTTTAATTATTTGATTGGTTGTTAACTATTTGCTTTAGGACGGTTAGCTATATACTCCGTCGTATGAGTTTATGTAATAAGTTATTTATGACGACTCTGAGCTGAGCCGTCGCAAGTAGTACGATCATCGTAAGTAGGACAACCGTCAGATTTACGATGACAATAATCCCTTCAGCCTCTATGGTACGACGAGGTCGAGCCAGGCACGAAGGCGAACGGCGCCGGTGAGGCTGCCAAGCGCTCGCGGGTGGACGGACAGAAAACGACCGGTCGGTGTTTTTTCCACCGGCTAGTAATCGAACATTTTATATCCATATGACTAGCTAAAAAAAAAGATAAGGATTTATACTGGTTCGGACAGAATGTTCTACATCCAATTTCAGGTGTTCGTCGGTTTTGTGTTAGCTCGGTGGTTCGTGTAACTAGTGTTACAAGTGAGACTTTCTTGTGTGCGAGGGTGCGAGAGAGCCTAACTGTCGAGTGTTGTGTCCTAGCGTGAAGTCATCCCAAGGGAGGTTCCGGGCCTCTCCTTTTATAGCCCGGACGCTTCCACCTACCTGCCGGCTCCTTATAAATGGGGTGGGGGTTTGCATGATGTGTCAGCGCCTAAGGCGGGCCAATAAGCTATTGGAGCGATGAGTACACCTGCTCCCATCTCGTCTATGGTCTACATCTACTTTTGGTGCCTGAACACCCGCGCCGAACGGAACGGGACAGATTGTGATAATGGCAGGCGTCATGCTCGTCTTGTCGCGCGTGGCCTCCTACTCCGTCTCGAAGTCCCTGTGCCGTTCCTCCACGTCAGTATTGAACTCTTCTACCTGCCTCCAGCTCAGGCTCTAGATCAAATCACTCCTTCTTCTAGCCCCGTCGGCCGGGGTCGGAGGTCGGACATTACTACCCGATCTTGGGGGTTGGCTGCTTCTCTGACTCTGGCGGTCAGGGATCAGTCGCTTGTGTACCGACCTCGGGGTCTGGACTCATAGTGGCGTTATCCTGAACTCGGGCCCATGCCGAGACCCTGTGCTGGCACTTCTTGCATGACCTAATTGGGGGCCCGCGGAGCCATGTGGCTCCGTACGATTGGTTGATCGGTTGCCTCTCTGATACGCGGGGTATTTCACCCCGTCAGTAGCCCCGGGCCCCCGGTCGAGTTACTTTTGAACTGGTCGGGGGCACATCCGCACATGACAAGGCCATGAAACGACAAGAGAGAAAACAAAAATTGTGTGAGATCATCGTTTCGTTTTGATTTTTCTAGGCCACATCTGGACTCAAAGCTGGAAGCGCCAATCCTGTCATAGCTTTGAGTCGCTCGGTAGCCCCTGGCCTTTCCTTCATAGGTCAGGCTCGGTTTGTTTTACAAATCCGCTTCGTTCCCCATCAACAAACCGTTCGAGATTTGGAGGGGTTGAGCCGACCCGAAATTAACTAGGGATGAGTTACTCCATCAATTTTCATCCTCATTGGAGTTCATCTTGTCGGGAGCTATATTTGAATTAATTCAAAACTGAATTTGAAATCAGAATTCAAGTGTGAATCAAATTTAGCCAAACCAACTCTATATATTTAGTAGTGAAGTCTAACATTTAGTTGTGAGTAGATGATGGAAATATCAGCAAAGAATGGAAAAGGATTAGAGGGAAGAGGGGCCCACTAGTCAATGACTGGAGCCACAGAGAACCACAACCGACTCTGTTTTCAGCCAAGCACCGAGAGCACGCCAGTGCTCGGTTGAACCCTGCCCTGACAAACTCAATGCTCCACCTCACGTCCTGGCGATCAGACCGTGTGAAGAAGTGAGCAACACGTCCTTTGGCCACACACATGACCATTTCACCCGTCGTTCGCCTCCCTCCCAACGAGCGTTCTCTTCAGTTCTTGCCGCTACCCGAGCACCTCTTGGTCCCTCGACATACCGGTGATACAGTCCGTATCACGGCTAACTTTCCACAGCAAAGAGACGCGCCACCCTCTGCTCGAACCTACGGTGAAAACCATACACCATTTCATGCACTGTCGGGTGAGAATTTTCCATTTTACCGAGCGCGAGTTCATAAAGCCGAGTTGATCAAATCTTTGAAATTCTTGATGCTTAGTCTATAGCAGCTCGTGTCCATTGAATCATATGTCCTAGACCCTCCGACAATCATCTAGGATTAACAGGCATCGAAAACCATTGATGCTATTAACAGGTCTTCGAATTTTTGACCTAGGTCGACGGTGAGCTCATACCTCCGGCCATTTTCGCGGCAAACTGGCTCCATATTCGTGCTTGGCATGTCACCAAGGAGCTGTAGGAGGAAACCGTTTCCAAAATAAGGGTTGGTAGAGCTCGGGCGACCTCGCTAGAGTTCAAGCCGCCGTTGTCGCTGACACCGACTAGGTTCTGGCCGCCGAGAGCCCTAGCTGCCCCAACCAACAAGTTCCCCGTGGTCTAAAACCTAGGGGCCGTGAGTACCAGCCCCAGAGACGGCCGGGAACGCTGTTCCGCGGACCTCGCCGGCGCGCGCCGCCGTCCGAGAGCTCTGGCACGAGGTAGAAGACGGCTGAGGGGGTGGGGCCCGCGGTCAGGATTTTAAACATTTCCAATATTTTTAGATTTTAGTTCAAATTTCAAATGCCCATAACTTTTGCTAGGATGGTCCAAATTTAGTGAAACAAATTTTGTTGGAATCATCTCTAACAGTACTTTCGAGCAAAATAAGATTCAGTCCAAACCCATTATTTTCCAGAATTAATTCTCTAAATTTAAACTGTTATCTGGAGAATTTCTTTATGAAAAATTCTGAAATTTGGCTAGGATGTTCATTTGAATATCCTTGAGTCACATGAAAAATTTCAGAACCATCCAGGTTCGTTAAGTACACGTAATGGTGTGATTAAGTGAACTGCCGAGAGAAAATAGAAAAATGTACAAAAACATTTTTCAGAATGTTCTCGAACTTGATTAGGGCATAACTTCCTCTAGGATTCTCCAAATTACATGAAACCAACTCCATTAGAACCATATAAAACTCTAGTTTCCAGAAATTAATGGTTTGATCCCTGAAAATCGCTGGGAATCCTTAGAATCTCTAGTAATGGCCATTTAGACATTTATTTGTGCAGGGCTTAAATGTACTTTGTTTCAAATGAAATTTGCCAAGTCTTTGGTTAGGTTCTCACGAAGTCACAGTAAAAATTCCAGAGTCATAAGGGATAGTTATATAGAGTTGTGGTCTTTAAAATTGTCAATTCAACTCATTTGCATTAAGTTGACACATATCGTTAATTGAATTACGTGTAGTTGTTGAAGGCGAGGAGACCCCGAAGATCTTGGACTTCATTAATCCAGAGGAAAATCTAACCCCTGAATAACTCCGGAGGAAAATCTAACCCCTGACCAGCAGCAACAAGGCGAGGCCCGGTTTGCATTTAACAAAATTTATCAAGTTTTGTTTTATATTCACTTAGTTTGAAGTATGTATGTGCATTAAGTTCAGGATGGATGAAACTCTAATTGCATAACCAGATTATTCCAAAAAGAGTGAAGGCAGTGTCTAAGTCCTAAAGTAGAACATGATTTGCTTAATGTTTATAGACTTCGGTACAAGTTGAGTAGTTGGAATCTACTCGCGAGTATAGGATTCACCACATATGGGATTGGTTCGAGATGTGAGATAACTTTAGTAAGGAAAATGAGACTAGGTAGGGGCGTAGGACGCAGCAAGAGAAAGTCTTGTGTACGTCACCGGACGGTTCTCCTCTCTCAAGGCAAGGGCAACTACAGAAACTCTCCCTCCGGTGGACTTGCGGGCGGTGCGGATCATGCGAACCATCTAAAACATAAAGCATTTAAAATTAAGTTAGTTAAGAATTAAATAAAGATTGTGTTTTGAATAAAAGTTGGGACAAGGTGAATAAAGTGACCCCATTAAATAACACTTTCAACCCACTTCTTTGTAAAATAGTTTTTAAGAAAATAGGGTCCTTAAGTACGTCCATTTCTACCTAGGTCCATGTTCCTACGGGCAACCATGGCTCTGATACCACTTCTGTCACACCCGGTTTCTCCGAAGAACAACCGAGTGAATATCACATGTATGCCAGGATCATTTTCTCATACATGTGACGACAAATAGTGAAGCATCATCATATTACAAGCTAGGTGTTCGAATATAAATAAGTCTTACATAGCCTACATCTCGATGGACGATAATAAGTTCATAACATGTAAATAAAACAGCAGCGGAACATAAATCTTGTGGGCTTCGTCACAGGTGTTACCGGGGGGACTCCGTGAACCTACAAACCTTCATCGGGTCCAAAGTCTTGGTCATTGAACACCACATCATCCCTTTGACCTGAGCAGCAATTTAAACCAACAGAAATGCAAGTTTGAGTACCGTTGGTACTCAGCAAGTGTGGGAAAGTAATGTCATGCATGGCTAGAGCGAGGAGAGGTTGAACTCATGGTTAAAGCACTACGCAATTATTACCTATCACCTTAGCTTATTAAGCACCAACATTACTACATAGGTGAAATGGTCCCAATCCCTCAACCCATCATCAATATCAAGTAAACATAGTCTCATCTTCAATGTTAAGCTTCCCTCTTAACATCCTCAACTTCCCAATTCATCATCCTCTAATCATGAATAAGTCCAAGCCGCTATTGACCATGAGCACGGCTGTCATGACAGTTTTGACTCTGCAGAGTTTGCACCACTGTACCCACATGTAGTGATTTCATCCCCCGTTGCCGGGTGGACTAAAAGAACCTCCATTATGCCAGTGGCCACGAACCACATTCACACTTCCGAGGTGTCTAGCCAGGAGATCACTACAAGGCCTTTACAAAGGGATTCCCGACGAGCATGGGTCCACTGAGGTTTCACCCCTAACAGCATACATGAGGCTCCAACCCCGCTGCAGTGGCCCCCTCTTGAGCCTTGCGGTTTATATGGTAGTCCAGCTGTCACCTATTCCCCGCTCCATACAAAACACCCATACTACACCAGGGATACACCTAATTAATTGGCCAAGCTGCCCCATCTCAGCATGTGGTTGGCACGGTAAAGCCAGGTTACATGCTCCATGAACCGGTCCTTAGGATCCAGGCAAGCACTAAACACAAACCCGAGTCTCATGCACACAGCACCAACCAAATCATCCAACTTGCCTCGATCCAGACCTCTACATAACTCATAATATCTCATTCAAGAGTAAGGTAAATAAGTTAACGATCTCATATCCTACTTATCCCATTCTAAGCATGGATAAGTACAAATAATATGAATGAATGACATAATAAAATAAATCCCAACCCCAGCTACAAGGAAACAAGATAATGCAATTCTAGGGAAACTTCCTAGCATGGGTATCATATTCCAAATTGACAATGCAAATTAATTCTAACTACACATCCTAGTATAGGATAAAAGTGGTCAAGGACACTTGCCTTCTTCCTGCTGCTCTGGGAATGGAAAGTCTTGATCTTGAAAGGTGAGAACCTGCTCTAGGGCTGGTTCTACTCATGCCAATACACACATAGCAAAAGAAAACAACATTCTATAAGCCATAGTCCACACTTCCACTCATACAAACCACACATGCATACACATGAAAGTCATACACCTATTTAAGTGTTGTGTTTACCCTAGATATGTTGATTCTAAGAATACATGCACTTTTAAACCCATATATTATTTCTAGCTTTAACATTCAGATTTCTAAGTGCACACTATATTTGAATTTCCAATTTGAACAAATCTTCTATATGGAATAATACTCTTCTTAGCCACAAAATTTGCATGAAAGATAATTTACTACTCCAAATAGGTTTTCAGATTTTCTACAAAATTTTACTTTGAAGTTTTTGGATTTGGAGACCTCATTTAACATTCCTCTCTGATGGGGATCAAATTAAATTCATTTTACCCATTTTCAGAATTATTTTCTAGCCTAAAAATGAATTTCCAGCAATAATAAAAGTAAACAGCACTTAGTCAGATTTCATTTCAGCCTAAAATCAGTTCTCAACTCATTCTAAATATTTTCCAAGTGCTAGAAAAATTTACATTTGTATTTGCACATGTGTCTACATCACCATTTGAATTTAAATTCTACTCATATGTTCAAATTTCTGAATTTAATATCCTATAGGGTCTGAAGGGCAAATCCACCCTACTGCAGGGTCTAATTTACCATTTTCTAAATTTCCGGGGGCCTAATTACACAAGACAGAGAGGTTTTCCTAATTTTTATTAAATCCAGGGGCTAAAACTGATGTTTAAACGGGTTTGCATAAATTCCCGAGGGTCCAGGGGCTAGATCAGAAGTTTTCCGGGGCTAGATCTGTTTTCCTCATAACCCCAGGGGGTAGCGCGTAAGTTTCCCGGGGTTTAATATGCGGGGCTGATGTGGGCGTTGGATTGAAAACGGACGGCTGAGATTATAACGCGAAGCGGTACGGGTTAGATCAATTCGGGACCGCACAATTTAAAATGGACGGGCCTCAGGGGGCCACGTCGCCCTAGCCGGAGCCAGCCCGCGCGCGCGGCGGCGGGGGCAGCGATCTCACCGGCGCAGCCTCGGTTTTTGCCGCTACATGCTAGAACTCGCATCTTTTTGCACGGATCGGCTGCGGAGGGGTAGGGGATGCTCCCCTAGGGGTTTCTCGGGCTTGGGGAGGTCGGAATTCGGCTCTGCGATGACGAGGATTGAAGCTGCTCCTCGATGATCGTCGGAACCGATGCTAGGGCGCGAAACTTGTCGCTTCCTTCACCTGCAGGGCTCCCTAGAGGAGGTGGAGCACGGCAAGCTCGTTAGTCCAGCGAAAAACGAAGAGATCCGAAGGTTTTTCGGTGGGGGATGATCGGTTCTCACCGGAGAGAAAGATGGAGCGGCGCTGGGGAATTCGGCGAGTTTCCTTGCGTGGATTGCACGAGGAGAGGCGGCGGCGGGTCGGTTTGGATAAGTAGCAACGCCCGGGGCCGAAGATCGGGGCTGCGAGCGCGGGGTTCCGGAGGGTGGTTGTGATCGGGCGCGAGAGAGGGCCGGGGTCAGTTGGGGCGCGCGGGGGAAGAAGATGACGGGCGGGCGCACACGGGCGCGAGAGAGGGCCGGGGTCAGAGAGAGGGAGAGAGGGAGAGGGGCGCGCGCGGGATCTGGGCCGGCTGGTGGGTTTCGGCCCACTGGCCGGTTTTTTTCCTTTTTCTTTTTCTTTTTCCTTTTCCTATTTCTGGTTTGATTCAAATCTAAAATCCAGTTTGAATTTGAATTTTTGCACCACATGCAATACGTCCAAAAATATTTAAATTCCCCTCTTTAGCATGTTTTGGGGTGTTACATGCATATGTGTGCCCAGGATGTTCATCACACATACACATGTAATCCACAAACTGAATTCAGAATATAATCACGAATACATAGTGTTTAAGTACGTTATTACATGAATCTCTAACTTATTCTTGCAGCGGAAGTCTCTAACTTATTCTAGCAGCGGAAGTCTCTAAACGATAGCGGCTCCATCTTCAACTCCACAGGCAAGTTGACGGTAGTTCGCGCGCCTAGTACTCCACATGATCCTCGAAGTACTCTTCTCCTGTTGCTGATGTTTGTATGATAATGCGAGGGTGAGTACATGTCGTACTCAGCAAGTGCGGGAAAAGTATGACATGTAGCTTACAACAAGGTAGGAATAAAAAGGATCATTGCAGAAAGCAAAGTTTATTTCACAAACATGATAAAAAAACAGCAACTATCTTTAAGTGAATTTAATCCCAACATATATTTAAGTAAAACAGCAATATACCTCCTTCATAATTCACCACTTTTCATGTCTCAACCAACCATTAATCTTCTCAACTTTATCTCATGCTCATAATAACCATCTCATGTTCATATCCATCTCATAATCATATAACCGAAAACCAAACTCATTGTCATGACTCAATAGTCCCGAAACCAATCCCAATAACCATACCATAACCATCCCAAGTTTCCATCCCAAATTTTCCTCTAATCATGTGAGTTGGCCAGGCGCTTGTGACCGTAAGAACGGCTATCATGATAGTTTTACACTCTGCAGAGGTGGCACCACTTTACCCACAAGTTTATGATTTCGTCACACGTCGGCGACTGCAGAACCTCCATTATACCAGTACACAACCGTCAGTGTATGGCCAAGAGATCACAAAATAGCCTTTACAAAGGGGCTACTAGATGTATGGACTCACTAAGGTTTCACCAGCAGGCTCGAATCACCATTCTCCCACCTACGAGCCCCCTCTTGTGCCATGCAGTTCCCAGGGCAGTACTCTCTCGACTCCCATTCCCCGCGCCTTCCACGGTCCATAACAATCTAGCAACTTACCTAATTAGTCAGCTAAGCCGCACCCATATTTGGCCTTGTGGTGGCACTATTTTCCTGGCATGTGCTGGCCTGAACCGGTCCTTAGATCTACGGCAAGTAAACCACCATCTCATTCTATCACATCCACGAATCAAGCTTGCCTAGATCTCCCCTGATTCTATGCTCATTATCATCATCAAGTTCTCATTATCATTATTAATATGTGTGCAGTAGCTAGACATGTTCTATCTCGGCTTCCCGTAACCCGTAAGCTAAGCGAAGCAAAAAGAAAAAAACGACCATACCCGACTCATCAACTTCCCCGGTGACAAGGGTGGTTAACAAACTAGTAAAACTCCTATAAAATGGTGTCTCATCAAGTTGACTCAAGCATACATGTTTTCGCAAACAAAACAGTTTCAAAACATGGGATCAATATGGTCAAGGGGCACTTTCGTTGCTCCCGTGGCTCTGGTTGTTCGAGTGTCTCGAGGTCTTGGTGCTGTAGTCCTTCGTAGATGGCTCCCTGAGCTTGTCCTTCTACTCACAACTACGCACATATAAAATTACAGCAATCAAACATCATGCACAAACTTTACTCAAGATGCAATGGTGCAAATCCTATGATGCTGTTTTATTAGACCAGTTTGTACGTGTTCTTGCATGGGGTTTTATGGTGAACAAGGGTGTAAGGATCAAGTGTGGACGTGGTGATGATCTTGACTCAAGATCTAGATCAATTCCACCGTAAAAAACCGATCAACACGTGATCTGTCCACACAAAACAGCTTCTGTTCGAAGGGAACGAAGAAAACAGATGCGAAGAAACCGCGATGAGGTCGTAAGATGGGTACAAAGACTTACCTCACTTCTCTTTGGTGGCGGGGACTTCCTCCTAGCAATGGCAGCAGCAACGGCGTGGCGCGACGGCGCTCGTCGGTGGGCTCACCGGTGGGGCTCACCGGCGACTGAACTCCGGTGAATGGGGTAACTCGGTGAGTTGGAAGCTAGGGCCTCCAAGTCGTTGACTCGGGAGGTGGAAAATAGGTACGTGGTTGCGGCCAAGGGGTTTTAGGTTCTATTTATAAGGGGTGAAAGAAGAGTCCTACTCCGATTGGATTTTAATTAAGAGTCCTATTCAATTTGTTTTGGATCTTAACAACTTATCTCCAATTGATTTGGGTGTGGTAGCAGCGTGGAAATTGTGTCGGTTTCCTCTGTACCGGGTATTCCCGTGCGCACAGGAGAAAAACCGCTTAAGGATCTCATAACCTCCGCAGGGTGAGCTCCGGAGGCGCCATGTGTCCAGCGGGCACCGGGCCTCCCTTTTCCTCAGAGGCGAGCTCTGGGTGCGCCACGTGTCTGGCGAGTGGGACCCCCCTTCTCCACAGAGGCGAGCTCACGTGTGCCATGTGTATGGCAGGCGGGACCTCCCTCTCCCTCAGAGGCGAGCTCTGGGGGCACCACGTGTCAGTGCCGGACCTCCCCTCTCTTCGGAGGTGGGCTCCGAGAGTGCCACATGTCCAGCAGCGCCGGACCTCCTTTCTCCTCAGAGGTGAGCTCCGAGGATGACACGTGTCCAGCAGTGTCGGAACTCCCTTTTCCTCGGAGGTGAGCTCTGAGGGTGACACGTGTCCAGCGGTGTCGGACCTCTCGGAGGCGAGCTCCGATGGTGATACGTGTCCAGCGGGGCAGACCTCTCGGAGCCGAGCTCCGAGAGCGACATGTGTCCCGCGGGGCTGAGCCTCGCTTCTCTGCAGAGACTAGCTCCGAAGTCAACACGTGTCCCGCGGGGCTGAGCCTCGCTTCTCTGCAGAGACTAGCTCCGAAGGCGACACGTGTCCAGCGGGGTTGGACCTCGCCCCTTCTCCTGAGGCGAGCTCCGAGCCTGCCACTTGGCCAGCAGTGCCGGACCTCACCCCCTCCGTAGGGATGAGCTCCAAAGGCGCCACGTGGCCAGCAGGCCGTGGGAAGTGTCGACGACGCTCCTTGGCAAATTGGAATTGGCTATTTTCAGCTATCTTTCTCCCATTTTTATGATTCCTTCCCATTTCTATTTCTTTTATAATGTTTTTCTATAAGCAATGCATGAATATGAAATTGAGGGTGTTACAAATCTACCCCCCTTAAACTGAATCTCGCCCTCGAGATTCGATAGAGTAGAGAATAGGTGAGGGAATTCTGCGTTGAGGTCTTCCTCATGCTCCCATGTAGCTTCGGCTTCCATGTGATGGCTCCACTATACCTTGCACCAACGGATCACTTTGTTCCTCGTGACCCTTTCCTTCACGTCCAAAATTTGGACAGGGTGCTCTACGTAGGTCAGATCCTCTTGAAGCTCGAGCTCATCCATCGGTACTTGTTCTTCTGGTACTCTCAAGCACTTCTTGAGCTGGGATACGTGAAACACGTCATGCACGTCGGAGAGGTGCGTTGGGAACTCTAGTTGATAAGCTACCTCTCCTCGCTTGTCCAAACTCTTAAAGGGCCCGATGTAGCGAGGTGCTAACTTGCCTTTGACGTTGAAACGTTGTTGGCCACGGATAGGCGATACCTTAAGGTACACGAAGTCTCCTACTTCGAAGGTCAACTTTCTTCGCCTATTGTCCGCATAATATTTTTGTCATGACTGAGCAGCCTTCAAGTTCTCTCGTATTGTTTGGACTTGCTTCTCGGCGTCTTGCAGCACTTTGGGTCTAAACACTTGGTTCTCTCCAGTCTCATTCTAGAACAGCGGCGTTCTACACCATCTACCATACAATGCTTCGAAAGGTGACATTTTCAAGCTGGCTTGATAGCCGTTATTCTATGAGAACTCAGCATACGGCAAGCTCCTATCCCAACTACGCTGATGTTTCAAGGCGCAAGCTCCCAACATGTCTCCCAAAATCTGGTTTGTCCTCTCAGTTCACCCGTCGGTTTGCGGGTGATAAGCGGAGCTGAAATACAGTCGTGTACCCATAGCTCCATGCAGCTTCTTCCAGAACCTAGAGGTAAATTGGGTACCCCGATCTGAAACTATCCTCTTTGGAACTCCATGACGGCACAAGATTTGCTCCATGGACAGCTCGGCTAGTTCTGCGACGCGGTATGTGGTTCTAACAGGAAAAATGGGCTGTTTTCGTCAATCGGTCCACAATAACCCAGATGAAGTCATAACCCGACCGAGTACGTGGTAATCCGACGATGAAATTCATGCTGATGTCTTCCCACTCCCACTCAGTGTAAGGGCCTCAGTTTTTGACACACATTTGCAGTGTTCATCACCACACCACACACCTCATTTGAGGAAGGATGATGAACACAAATGAAGAGCAAGTAACAATTATCAACATGCTCCTTAGAGAACAAACTCACACATTGCAAAAGTGGTATTTCCCACATGTGATATAGATGGGCTGGACATATGAAAACTCCTACACTTTACTAAGGATGTACATGCCAAGTTTCACCCAAATTCAAAACCTTTTTGAGGTCATTTTGGGAATAGTTAGGAAGAGGGCAGTTTGAAACCATATTCAAATTCAAACTGTTTTTATCCCATGAATTTAAAAGTGGGAGGCATATTATTACTCAGCACATTTTTGTGAGCTCACACACCAATTTTCACTCCATTTGGAGTTGATCTTGACATGAGCTAAGTGGGAGAAATTCAAACTTTATTTGAATTTCAAACTGAACTTGTGCTGAAATTCATTCAAACCAAACCTCATTTGAACTTTGATCAATTCAAATGGCTCATGGGTGAATAATTTGAATTGCCAAGGGTAGTATGGGGTTCACTGTTTACAACAGTGATTAGGAGTAAATTTCAGAGGTTAAAACTGGAAGTGGGACCCACATGTCAGCCACTGCTCAGATCAAACCGACTGAGACTTTTTCACTCGGGTCGCCGAGCCGCAGCGGTGATCGCAACCGAGGGCAGCCGCCGTGCCAGCAGCTGCTTGCTCACGCACGGGCGTGAGGCGGTGCAGAGCCTTCTTAAGGCGCCTGCCCCCCTCCCCGGCCGAGGCACCGCTGTTCTTCCCCGCAAGAACTCAGCACCGGCCGAAAATTTCCGCAGTTCGGAATCGATCGAAGAACGCCGATCGCAGCTCCCTCCGTCCACTCCAGAGCCCCAGCAAGGTACTAGAGACCTTCCTCCGTCCTCCCCGTTGCTAGAATTCGGTTGAAACCGATTGATATCGGCTGTGCCGAGAGATCAAATTCGGGACTTGGAACCGCCGCACCTCGGGCTCCCGTGGACAGCCCAACCAGGGCGTTGTCACACCCGAGCCAAGGCACCCTTGGACACGCTGGTGACCGGTGCTGCTCATCCCCGAGCCACAGCTCGAGTGGTTGCTCACCGGCGGCGAATTTCCATTTTTCCCCTTTCTGTGTGCAGAACGACCTTCGGGTACGATTCTGTTTAATTCGTGCTCTAGAAAGGATTAGAGGGCCTCAAGCCGTTCTCACACGAGCTAGACACGGTAACGCACAAGTTGCCTTCACAACTCTGGGCCGGAGAACCTCTGTACCCGACGTAATTTGAGGTCTACCAATGGCGGAATGAACGGGCGGGATCGGGTGCATGGTGAGGACCTATTTCGGGCCTTCCCCGAGCTGCCTCGAGCTCATGTCAACATTCCCTGAGGTCCACTGATGCTCCCCGACCGGTTTCCCAAGTAGCTGAGGTACTAGAGAAGTCAGCCGACATGGCCGAAGTCGTTCCGAGGTGGCGGCTCGTCGCCGACCATGCTCCGGCCATTGTCATGAGCAGCTGACCCTAGAATCCTGTTCCCCGAGTAAAAGTAGGCAGGGGCGGCCAGAATCGAGAAGTTTGGAGCGGTACAGCAGCCGGCGGCGAGCTCTCCGGCGAGGTCCCTCGGCGGCGGAGTGCGGGCATCGCGAGGTTGAAGAAGGGGGTGGACCCCAGCTGTCAGCGGGAGATATTTTGAATCGGGATCCGGCTGCGGCCGGGATCGGGTGTGCTGGCGCGCAAAATCGTTGTGGGCCGCGGTGTGCTGTCGCCTCGGCGTGCGACGCGTGTCCCCTGGGCCCACGCGCAAGTTTAAACTTTTCCCCGATTTTCAGATTTCCTTCAAACTTCAAATCCTCATAACTTTGGCTAGAAAGCTCCAAATTGAGTGAACCAAATTTTGCTGGATTCAGCTCTCCGAGTACTGTCCATAAAATCAAGTTTCACTTCATGAAAACACATAATTCTCCAGAATTAATTCCTCAAAATTTGAACTGTTAGGAATTTTAACTGGAGAACCCTTTGGAGGAAAATCCTGAAATTTTGCTGGGATGTTCACCAAAATATCCTTGAACTACCATAAAAATTTCAGAACCATTTGAGCTCATATGATCCACCTAATGTTGTGATTAGTGAAACTGTTCCAGAGAAAATAGAAAATGTTCAGAAACATTTTCAGAATTTTCTTTGAAATTATTTAGCTCATAACTTTAGCTAGGAACCTTCAAATTAAGTGAAACCAACTCCATTAGAACCCTCTGAAAATCTAGTTTTCAGAAAGTCATAGTTTGTTTCATGAAAATTCCTAGAACACCCTAAGAGTTCCACTTAAGGTCAAGGACATAATTAATTGTGAAGGGCTAAAATGAGCTTTGCTGCAACTAAAACTTGACCAAGTCTCTGTTTAGGTTGTAAACAAGCCACAGTAAAAGTTTCACAGTCATTAGGTCTGTCTAGCAAGGGTTATAGACTTCACAACTTCAAAGTTAATACAAATGCATTTAAATTGATACATATATTGCTCTTATCATGTAGTCGCTAAGGTCGAGGTGGAACCCGAAGTCCTAGACTTCGTTACTCCGGAGGAACAGCTAGCTTACAACCAAGAGCAGCAAGGCAAGCTCCGGTTTGCATTAACCTTTTTACAAATTTTTATTGTTTTGAGCACATACTTGTTTCCTTTATTCTGTGCATTAGAGTCTTGTTTGGAAGCCCCACTGCATAGCCAAGAGAACCATGGGTTGGGTTTAGGATTTGCAAACCCCATTAGCTACTGCATTGCTAGGATAGAGTAGGATTCGGTACAAGTCGAGTAGTTGGAACTACTCGCGAGAATAGGCTAGAGGCACATTGCTCGGGTAGAGGTAGCACATGATACACATGGCAAGAAAATGAGACCGAGCGGAGAGTAAGGGCAGCAGGACTTTGGGGCCTGTGTGCTGTAGCTCCGCTTGTGTCGATTGAGGACCGAGCCGTGTGCGGGCCTGTTGAACAAGCTAGAACAGTACCGAAGACCTACCGGCTATATGGGAACCGGGAAACTGATGTAACTCGGGTAGCTGGGTGTTGAGGCATAGCTGGTCGTTCAGAGGGTAGGTTGAGAGCTCGAGGTGTAAATCGGCTGGCGGCACTGAGATGCGCGTGCAGAGACCTCTTGCTCGGGACGATTGGACCGGTTCAACATTTGGCTAACGGGTGAAAGGTAGTCGCGTACGGCGTCCGTGATGGTTGTTGTAGGCAACATCGAGTACGGGCATACGTGACGGGTTGTTTGGATAACCCTGTAGGTGTAAATTGATTATAATCGCCGTCCCTCGCGGTCAGTGAGTACCACTTGTTCACTGTACTGTGACGTAGAAAGAACAGGCTAGTCACATGTTAAAATGTTGCTGATTGAAAGATGAACATTGATTGTTAATGATATGCTGTAGCTTAGAGCTAACTAAAGTTCTTTTCAACTTTGGGCAAAGTACATGAGAGAAATGCGTTTCTTGTTTGATTGCAGCTCTCTCATGTGCCTTAGCGTAAGGTTCTCCACAACCTGCTGCTAAAATTTGAAAGTAAGGCTCTACTAATTAGGCGAGTCCTTGCAAATAATTTTTACCTCATGTAACCATTTACCCCTCATGTAGAAGTTCCATGTTTAGGTGAGACGGGTCAGACTTGCTGAGCCTTCGTGCTCACTGCTTGTGTTTGAAGCTTTTGCAGGGTTCTATGAGGAAGGGACTCCCGAAGAGGAGACGGAACCCCAGGAGGGGAACCCCGTCGAGTGGGAGTCGTGCACGCCGCAGAGTTAGTGTGCGTGTGTGCTAGCAAGGACACGTTCGAGGGCTGAACGTGCACTTGATGCTTAGTCTACGCCCGCGAGTGTAGACTGAACTTATTTTGATGTAAACATGTTCATAAACCTTTTTATGTAATAAAATTTCTGCTTTCGCTTTGTACTTTTGACGTGTGTTATCCGGTTCTGTGCAAAGCAGCACCCCTCAGCGTGATCCTGGCTCGACAGGACCAATGGGGTCGTGTCAGCGTTGGTATCAGAGCTCGCTTGAGGTTTAACACACTACAAAGGTCTTCTTTTTCAAAAATCCAGTGAGGAACGAGTTAGTAGCCCGTATAAGGATGTTATTAGCATATAGAAAGTGGCAGATTAACCTATTTGTTATGTCGGAAAATCGTGCATCTCGGGACGTTCATGTCTTGGGTGGTGCACGTAAGCGCTGTCCACCAGTGCGCACAAGCTGAAGGGTGGAGCCCCACAGGTGGCAGGTAACCCGACCCGCTTTAGTATCCTCTACGACTCTTCATGTCATTTGGGGTATTCGAGCAACGTCTGTCCCTGGCGTGCGTGGTGCAACATGGGAGACCCCGTCACATGGTCTGAAACGTGAACACGTAACTCAAGGCGTGGTTGGCTTCAAAAAATCCGGGCGAGTGATGACGGCCGGGTGTACGAACTGTATGGATTCCGGGCTCGGTGTGCAGCCGAGTCTGATGATTGTTTGAGTTTCTGCAGGTAGCCTGACCACGAAACGGTAGACGTGTAACATCCGTGTGCGAGTGACGAGTAGTGCCACTGAACTAACGAAGCCGGCTAAGTCCGGTATAGGTTTTTTCTTTGTGAGGACGTAGTACCGACATAATCTGGTGACGCCTCGATGTCACACCCAACTAAATGAACAAATTCATTTAAAACTTGAAAGTTTTGATCCATAGTAGTAAAACTTGATGTAACTCCTTCCCTTGAACAGGATATTCAAAGTTAACAAGTTTTCAACTTATAGGTTGTTAAGGACAGAGCACTCTGTTTTCAGCTGAATCAAGGCTGAAGTTAATCAGAGGTTAGAGGTTGAGTTCTTTCGAGGTTGGGGTCGTATGATACATTTATGGAAAGCGTTGGAAGAGCTTTACAACTCTTATGTTGAGGTCCAGAGGTGTTTCATCGCTCAACCAATCGAAAAATGCAGTAGAGTTGAAAGTGTCCAGAAAACAGGGCAGAGTAAAGACTCTCTGTAGACTATCTGTAAATTAAGCATAACTTCCTACATAAAAATCCAAAAATAGAAAATGAGGTATTTATGTAAAGTTTATGATATAGGTTACAACTTTGTAACAGAAAGTTTTGTCAGATTAGGAACAGAAGTAACTGGGATTCTTGGATCAAATCAGTACCTAAGGGAGGGAGGTGCTGTCCAATTGTTTCCAGAAATTCTGTTAACTTTGACATCTCATAACTTTTGAACCAGGACAGATCTTAGGCCCAGAAAACACTTTCTGGAAAGCTATTAAAGTTATCTTTAACTTTGATGTGGAGCTCCAGAGCTGGTTTTGCCTTTAACATGGCCTAAATCAGGTTGATATGGAAACTGGTCAGGGCTGTCATGGGAACAGCAGATCAGCAGTCGAATTTGTTTAAAATTTGAACTATGTTTCCAAGTTTTGTGGGTTCAATGACATGTCTTATGTTATAACTATGGTTTACTGTTTAAATAAATATTTTACATTTCTCAAATATATTTTTACAGATGACAGCAGATAAACAGTTGGAGAACGGGTGGGTGGTTTCCCACTGTTCTGACCGTAGCGGCTACCCGGAAGCATTGTGGCAAATGCTCCAATATTTCAGGTACAACCAGATGCCGCAATACTTCGCCAAGGAAGAAGGAGAAGAGGGGAACAAGATGTGGACGATCCATGTCGAGGTTCCTGCAGGACCTACGCCACCCGGTTGGGTGCCATTCACCGTCACGGTGAGAGGAAGACAACCGGAAGGGATGTGGCAAGTGGCAGCCCGTGACACTATGTCACGTTTCTGCCAACTACACGTGCAGGCTATGGAGGGCACTCCATACGCACTCGTTCCGGTGGAGGGACGAGCTCAGCATGTGTGGGAAGAGAGGTACCTGGAGTCAACGGACCCGAGTTGCCCAAGGTACAACTCCGCGGAGGCAAATCTCAGCCTCCAGATGAGGGCGGGAAACGCCGTGATGGACAGCCAAGCTGTTCATACGGAGCATCTCGCCACAAAGCTCAAGGAGAGCACAAGCCGTGGAGATCATTTCGAGAGTGCTCACAGCGCACTCCGTAATGTGCTCCTTCCGACGATCAAGCGACTGAATGAACAACACAATCAGTTGCGTCGTCTGAAGAAGGCAATGAAGAAGAGCCGTGTTGACATCGCGGTGTTGCAAGAGCTGGTGCAGACCCTAACCCAGCAGAATGAGGACCTTGCTCAAGAGCGGGACGACGCTATTGAGGAAGGACAAGGCTGGAAAGAGGACTACAACCAAGCTATGGACGAGGTGCATGCTTTGCAGGACCTCGTGCCCCCGGTGTTAGGCGTACCGGTGGTCTTGGGTCTTCCAGCAATGGGAGAACCCAGAATGGGAGAAGAGGTGGTAGATCCAGAGCCACCAGCAGAGGTACCGGAGGAGGACGACCCACAGGAGGTCGAGTTCTACTCCGAGTAGGGAGTTACGGTTGCCAAGTAGGGCAGCTAGGGTAGCGTAACCCAACTTTTGTAATCGGTGACATGTCGTGTAGACAGTAGCGTATGTATAGGTAGTGACGACATGAGCACGACTTCTCGGAGATCCAAGAATAATGTATCTTGTATAAAGTTTATGCTTTATCAATATATGTGAATGTTGTGCAAATTAATCATGCGTCGCTTCAATACCTACTGTTGCTTATGGAAATTTTAAGTAAGACATGTGCTAATCGCTGCTGTTTTGAATTTCAGAATGACGCGTACTCGTGCCAACCCTGATGTTGGGGGTACCAGTCAAGGGGGAGAGACCTCCCAACCACCTCCCGAGGACTCCTCGGGACAGCAGCAGCAACAGCAACAGCAAACACCACCACCGCCACTGCCAACGGTTACATTGGCCGACATCGTCGCGGCAATGGCGGGTTCACATCAGCAGCACACGGAGCTGCTGCAAACTTTAATTGCGAATACGTCTCGCCCAGAGAGACGTCAAGACCGTGAGGAGCGTCAACAGAGCTCCTACTCCGACTTCCTGGCAACTCATCCCCCGGTATTCTCAAGGGCGGATGAACCACTTGACGCGGACAACTGGCTCCGCGCCATAGAGATGAAGTTCGGGCTGCTCCAGATCAGCGAGCAGCGCAAGACTCAGTTCGCGGTCCAGCAGCTCCAAGGATCCGCGAGCGCGTGGTGGGCCAACTTCTGTGCTTCACAGCCCACCGACCGAGTGAAGACCTGGACGGAGTTCCGGACGGCCTTCAGGGCCTATCATATACCGCCAGGTTTAATGAAGAGGAAGATGCAGGAGTTCTTACACCAGCAACAAGGGAGCCGGAACGCGCTGGAATACTCCAGAGTGTTCAACGATCTCGCGCTTTACGCGTCGTATCATGCAAATACCAACGAGAAGCGGCGAGACCATTTTTACCAGGGGCTTAACCCGCTCCTGAAGGACAAGTTGGCGATGTTCAATCGCGGCAGCCTCAACGACATCATTGATGCTGCGATTGTTCAGGAGGACTCCGGCAAGGAGTTAGCGGCGGCGGAGAGAAAGCGAAGCGCGCCGCAGAGCAGTCGAGAAGGAGGCGGTCCTTCTCAGAAGTTTCGGATGGTGAATCGCCCACCATCAGGTCCACACTGGCAGCCACCAAAGCGGTCGATGCCGTTCCGCAGTAGGCCGTACTCTTCACCGGCTTTCCGACCGGCACTGCCAGCACCACCGCAACAACAACAACAGCAGCGGGCGATGCCGCATGCGTTTGCACCTCAGCAACGCATGCCGGGCTTTCGTCCACCAAGCACTCCACCAGCAGCGGCCACATGTTACAAGTGTGGTCGTCCAGGGCACTTCGCGAGCAGTTGCCCGGAGAGGCAAGGCGGCGGAGTGGCACCACAGTTTCCGCGGAGGAATCAACCCCGGAACCCTACTAATGCGCGGCGGGCAAACCCTAGGCCCGGCACCGTCCACCAGCTTGCCATTGAGGACGTGCCGGAGGGCGAGCCAATCCTTGCGGGTATGTTCCAACTCCACCAGCATCCCGCTATAGTACTATTTGATTCAGGCGCCACGCATAGCTTCATTAGCCAAGCTTTCATTGATAAATATAGCTTGCAAATACTACCCACCGATAGTCCTTATGTGATCTGTTCACCGGGTGGGAAAATTTCATCAAGCATGATGGTCCCAAAAGCGCCATTGTGCTTAGAGGGTAGAGTTTACCCTACGTCTCTCATAATCTTAGAGGGACAAAAGGTCGATGTCATCTTAGGGATGTCATGGTTAACCTGCCACGGCGCTGTTTTAGACACCGTCCTCCGAGTCGTGCACTTGAACTCAGAAGTGCACGAGTCTCACTCATTATTTCTGGACAGTCCAGAAATAAAACTTCCAAGTGTCTATCAAGCCACAACCATCAGATTGGAGGATATTCCAGTGGTCCGAGAGTTCCCTGACGTATTCCTGGACGAATTGTCGGGGATGCCGCCTGATAGAGAGGTAGAGTTCAAGATTGAACTTGCACCGGGAACCACGCCCATCTCCCGAAGGCCGTACAAGATGGCACCCATGGAGTTGGCTGAACTGAAGACTCAGCTCACGGACCTTCTGGAGAAGGGTTTTATTAGGCCGAGCTCCTCGCCATGGGGCTGTTCGGCGTCATTTGTCAAGAAGAAGGATGAGACGTTGCGGCTTTGCGTGGACTATCGTCCATTAAATGCTGTAACCATCAAGAACAAGTACCCGTTGCCACGGATCGACATGTTGTTTGATCAGTTGGTCGAAGCAAAGATCTTTTCCAAGATGGATTTAAGATCTGGCTACCATCAGATTAAGATAAGGGCTGAGGACATTCCGAAGACTGCGTTCTCGACGAGGTACGGACTTTATGAGTACCTGGTCATGTCCTTTGGCCTCACCAATGCTCCAGCTCATTTCATGTACTTAATGAACTCGGTATTCATGCCGGAGCTGGACAAGTTTGTCGTGGTCTTCATCGACGACATCCTGGTATATTCCAAGTCAGAGGAAGATCACCAGAAACATCTGCGTATAGTCTTACAACGGCTGCGGGATCACAAGTTATACGCAAAATTCAGCAAATGCGAGTGTTGGATATCGCAAGTGCCTTTCCTCGGGCATATCATTTCAGCGGAAGGTATCGCTGTGGACCCGAGCAAGATCACTCAAGTGCTGAATTGGAAATCCCCGAGAACTGTTCACGAGGTACGGAGTTTCCTCGGACTCACGGGGTATTATCGGAGGTTCATTCCGAACTTCTCGAAGATTGCCAAGCCAATGACAGAGCTGCTGAAGAAGGCTACCAAATATGTTTGGAGTCCAGCATGTGAAGCAGCATTCAAGGCTTTAGTCAAGCACCCGACATCAGCACCGTTTTTGGCGCAGCCAGACACAACAAAACCGTTCCATGTGTACTGCGATGCATCCGGCATTGGGCTCGGATGTGTGCTGATGCAAGACCGAAGAGTGGTCGCGTATGGATCACGGCAGCTTAGAAACCATGAGCAAAATTATCCAACTCACGACTTGGAGCTCGCTGCCGTGGTACTCGCACTCAAAATGTGGAGGCACTACCTACTCGGTAACCTCGTACATTTATATACCGACCACAAAAGCCTCAAGTACATATTCACTCAGAAGGAGCTGAACATGAGGCAACGAAGATGGTTAGAACTGATAAAGGATTACGAAATAGAGATCCATTATCATCCGGGCAAGGCAAACGTAGTGGCAGATGCGCTGAGCCGCAAGTCACACGTCAATACTCTGACCATCACACCGTTGGAAGGGAGCGAACCACCACTACATGTGATTCCACACGGAGCTCTCTACAACCTAGCTTTGATCCCCACCATCGGTGAAGAGATAGCGGATGCTCAGAAACATGACAAGGGCATGTCGCATTTACGGAGACGTGTAGACAGTGGGGAGCTGAAATGTTTCCGGAAGGACGGAGACGGCGTCCTATGGTTCAAGGACCGGATCGTCGTACCCCGAAACCCGGAGTTACGGAAGAAAATCTTTGATGAGGCTCACTTATCAAAGTTTTCTATTCACCCCGGCAGCAACAAAATGTATCAAGAACTCAGAAGCAAGTTTTGGTGGACACGGATGAAGCGTGAGACTGCAAAATACGTGTCCGAGTGTGATACATGTCGAAGGGTGAAGGCAGACCACATGCGGAAACCGGGACTGTTACAACCACTGGGCATTCCTGCCTTGAAGTGGGAGGATGTGAGCATGGACTTCATCGTCGGTTTACCCACCACCTTGCAGAAACATGATTCGGTGTGGGTGATCGTCGATCGGCTCACCAAAGTTGCCCATTTCATCCCGGTCAACACCAACTACAACGCCAAGAAGTACGCTGAACTGTACATCTCACGGATCCTATGCTTGTACGGCGTACCCCGTACTATCATTTCGGATCGGGGCACTTTATTTGTGTCCCGTTTTTGGGAGCAGCTGCACGCTGCCTTGGGGACGAAGCTGATCCGTAGTTCAGCATACCACCCGCAGACGGATGGGCAAACGGAGCGGGTAAATCAAATCTTAGAAGACATGTTACGAGCTTGCGTGTCACACCCGGTTTTTCCGAAGAACAACCAAGTGAATATCACATGTATGCCAGGATCATTTTCTCATACATGTGATGACAAATAGTGAAGCATCATTTATTACAAGCCAGGTGTCGAATATAAATAAGTCTTACATCGCAAATGTCTCAATAGACACTAATGCTTCATCACAAGTAAATAAACTAGCAGCGGAATATTATTCATTAGGGCTCCATCACATGCGTTGCCCGGGGTCTCCATGAACCTAGAAACCTTCTTCGGGTCCAAAGTCTTGGTCATTATACACCACCTCATTATCTTGACCTGAGCAGCAATATAAACCAACAAAAATGCAAGGTTGAGTACCAACGGTACTCAGCAAGTGTGGGAAAATTATATCATGCATGGCTAGAACAAGGAGAGGTTGAACTCATGGTTAAAGCACTACGCAATTAATACCTATCACCTTAGCTTATTAAGCACCTTCATTACTACAAAGGTGAAATGGTCCCAATCTCCCATCCCATCATCATAACCAAATAACTATAACCTCATTTCCAATGTTAAGCTCCCCGCTTAACATCCACAACTTCCAAAAACCTTCACTCCTCTAATCATGAATAAGTCCAGGCGGCTCTTAACCGTGAGCACGGCTGTCAAGACAGTTTTGACTCTGCAGAGTTTGTACCACTGTACCCACAAGTAGTGATTTCATCCCCCGTTGCCGGGTGGACTAAAAGAACCTCCATTATGCCAGTGGCTACGATCCACATTCACACTTCCCAGGTGTGTGGCCAAGAGATCACTACGAAGCCTTTACAAAGGGATTCCCGACGAGCGTGGGCCCACTGAGGTTTCACCCCTAACAGCATACAAGAGGCTCCAACCCCGCTGCAGTGGCCCCCTCTTGAGCCTTGCGGTTCATATGGTAGTCCAGCTGACACCCACTCCCCGCACCATCCGACACACCCGTACTACGCCGGGGATACACCTAATTAATTGGCCAAGCTGCCCCATCTCAGCATGTGGTTGGCACTGTAAAGCCGGTTTACATGCTCCATGAACCGGTCCTTAGGATACAGACAAGTACTAAACACAAACCCAAGTCTCGTGCACCCAGCACACAACCAAAACATCCAACTTGCCTTGATCCCTACCTCTACATAACTCACAATGTCTCATTCAAGAGTATGGTAATATAAACTGATGATCTCATGTCCCAAATAACCCATTCTAAGCATGGCTAAGCATATGCATGGAAATAAATGACATGGTAAAATAAATCCCAACCCAAGCTTCAAGGAAACAAGGTAATGCAATTCTAGGGAAACTTCCTAGCATGGGTTTCATATTTAACTTGACAATGCAAATAATTCTATCTACACATCCTAGCATAGGATCAAAGTGGTCAAGGACACTTGCCTCCTTCTTGCTGCTCTTGAAATTGGTAGTCCTGATCTTGGAAAGGGTTAACTTGCTCTTGAACAGGTTCTACTTCATACCATCACACATAGCAAAAGAAAAACAACAATCATAAGACATAGTCCACACTTCTTACTTCATACAAACCACACATTCATATTTATAAAAGTTCTTTACCATTGTATGTGTTGTGGTTACTTTATGTGTGTTGAGTTGTGGCTTGCATGCACCTTTAACCATGTGTATATGATTCCTACTTTTGTGTCCACCTTTATACTTTCATACTATTTATATGGGTTTCCAATAAATTTCTTATATTAAACTACTACACCTTTTCACTACCAAGTATGTATGAAAAGTATTTTTTTTCTTCTCCATATGTGCCTTCAGAATTTCTACCAACCCTAAACTGAATTCTTTGTATTTTAGAAACTCCATTTATCAATTACTAGTTGCTATATTTTCAGATTTATATTCCTATGCATAATTGTGTATTTTATTATGAAATTAGTAATACACATCATCTAAACAGTATAGGTTCTGGTCCTAAATGATTTAATAACATATTTTGACCTTGGCTTCTGATGTAGACTATTTCATAATTATCTTCCCTATTTTTCCATAACTATTCTTTACTTAAAAATGTATCCCTATACTAATAAATGTGAATAATAAATGAAACAGATTTATTTCAGCCCAAAAATATACTTTTATCTCACTCCAAAGTTTTCTAAGTACTGAGAAAGTTTTTAATTAATTTTGACAATTATGTTTGTCCCCCTTTTTAGTTTTTTTAAACACTAGTTACATATTCAATTTTCTAAATTAAATACTAAACAGGGTTAAAAACTAAACTCACCCCATTACAGGGTCTATAATATTATTTTCATAATTTCCAGGGGTCTAGCTACTCTTATCAGAGGTGTTTTTCTTAATTTCTATTAAGTCCAGGGGCTAAAACTGATTTTTAAATGACCTTACATGATTTTCTGAAGTTCCAGGGGCTAGATCTGAAGTTTCCGGGGCTAGCTCTCAATTCCAGAGAACCCCAGGGGGTAGCACGTAAGAACTCTAGTCTTTATAACGCGGGGCTGACGTGGACCGTCCGATTTTAAACCGACGGCTGAGATTATAACATCGAACCGGTACGCGGGGATTTAAACCCTACCGTGCGATTTAAAATAAACGGCGCACAAGCGGCCACGTCGCTCTGATCGAGCGCGGGCGGCGCTGCCGGCGGCGCACGGCGGCGGGAAGCGGCGATCTCGCCGGAAAGTTTCGGATCCGCGAGAATTCTGCCTAGAACTGTGATCTTATGGCATAGATCGGTAGAGGGGAGGTCAGGGATCTCACCTCGGGGGTTTTCTCGAGCTCGGAGGTCCTGGAAAGTGATCGGCGGCGAGGTCCGAGGCAAAACCACGGCGAAGCTCGTCGGCGCTGGGTTTACACCGTAACTCTTCGGGTTTTCTGCACCTGCAAAGTTCCCCGGAGGCGGTGGATCAAGACCAGCGAGTTAGATCAGAGTTTCCGAGCTTAGATCGGCCAGAATTCACCGGCGAAGTCTCGGTGCTCACCGGAGTAAAAATCGGCGATCGCGTGGGAAAAACCGATCGGGGCTGGGGTTTTTATAGCCGGGGAAGGGCGGTGGGTCTGTTGTGATCGAGTTGGAGTCCTCTGGGACCAGAATTCGGGCGACGGGACGCGGTTTCCGGTCGGTTGCGATTGCGCGCGCTCGGGGGAAAAGTCCGGGGTCGCGGGGGCTCAGGGTTAGGGATGACATGTGGGTCCCACCCGTCGGTGAGAGGCAGCGCGGCGCGCGCGGGGGCTGGCTGGCGCGGGGAAAGCTGGGCCGGCTGGCGGGTTTCGGCCCACTGGCCGGTTTTTTTCCCGTTTTTCTTTTTCTTTTTCCATTTCTTTTCTGTTTTGAGTATAATTTGAATTCCAGTTTGAATTTGAATTTTTGCAAAACATGCAACACGTCCAAAAATTTTTAAATTCCCCTCTGAACATGGTTTTGGGTTTTGAATCAAAATTTTGGGTGTTACAGCTCTACCCCCCTTAAAAGAAATCTCGTCCTCGAGATTGGTGTTTCTAAGAAAACAATTCCGGAAATTGTGCCTTGAGCTCATCTTCCCGTTCCCAGGTAGCTTCCTCTTCTGAGTGATGCTTCCACTGCACCTTGCACATCCGGATTCTTTTATTTCTGGTGAGGCGTTCCATTGTCTCCAAAATCTTGTAGGGTTGCTCGGCATAAGACAAATCTTCAGCTACATCCACTTCATTCATGGGTAACACCTCTTCAGGCGTCCTCAGACATTTCTTGAGTTGTGACACATGAAATACATCGTGCACGTCCGATAGATGAACCGGTAACTCTAGTTGGTACGCCACTTCGCCTTTTCTTTCCAAAACTTGAAAGGGTCCGATGTATCGAGGTGACAACTTCCCTTTCACCTTGAACCGACGAAGTCCTCTGATAGGGGACACCTTGAGATAAACATAGTCTCCCACGTTGAAAACGAGTTCTCTTCTTCGTACATCAGCATAACTCTTCTGGCGTGTTTGTGTATCCTCAAGTTGTTGCGAATCTCCATCACCTTCGCCTCGGCTTCTTGTAGCACTTCTGGACCAAACACTTTACTTTCTCCTGTTTGGTTCCAAAATAGGGGAGTTCTGCACTTTCTTCCATACAAAGCTTCAAACGGTGACATCTTCATACTAGCTTGATAGCTGTTGTTATAGGAAAACTCCGCATACGGTAAGTTCTTGTCCCAACTCCTATTGTTTTTGAGTGCACATGCCCTTAACATATCTTCAAGGATCTGATTGGTTCTCTCTGTCTGCCCGTCAGTTTGAGGATGATAGGCAGAGCTGAAGTTCAGATGGGTTCCCATGGTTTCATGCAACTTCTGCCAAAACCTCGAGGTGAACTATGTCCCTCGGTCCGACATTATCTTCTTTGGCACTCCATGGTAACACACAATCCTTGACATGTACAATTCTACCAATTTGGATCCGCTGTAGCTTTCTTTCACCGGAATGAAATGAGCTACCTTGGTTAGCCTATCAATAATGACCCATATTGAATCATACCCGGATTGGGTCCTAGGCAATCCCACGACAAAATCCATGCTGATTTCTTCCCACTTCCATTCAGGTACTTTGAGTGGTTGCAATAATCCCGCGGGTCGTTGATGTTCTGCTTTCACAAACTGACATGTGTCACATAGGGCAACATGTTCCGCGACATCTCGCTTCATGCCATACCACCAATACCTGCTTTTGAGGTCCTGGTACATCTTCGTACTCCAAGGATGAATGGAATAGTCAGAATCGTGAGCCTCCTTCAAAATTAATTCACGGATCTCCTTTACTTCTGGCACACAGATCCTTTTCCCGTGCCACACCGTTCCTTGTTCATCCTCTCTAAAACCAGGAGCTTTATTTTCCTTGATAAGCTGTCTGATCTCTCGTATCTTCTCATCATTCTTTTGGCCCTCGCGTATGTATTGCTCAAGTGTGGAGTCCACTTCCATGGCGATGGCTTCACCACTATTTACTAGACATAGATTGAGACTTATAACCTCGTCCTTTAATTCTGCAGGCATGTCCTTCAAACTCAACTTATTGACCTGCACTTTCCGACTCAAAGCATCGGCCACGACGTTTGCTTTCCCGGGATGATAGTTGATGCCCACATCAAAGTCATTGATTAGCTCTAACCATCTCCTTTGTCTGAGGTTGAGATCTGGCTGTGTGAATATGTACTTCAAACTCTTATGATCCGTATATATCTCGGTCCTCTTCCCCATCAAATAGTGCCGCCAAATTTTCAACGCGTGTACCACTGCAGCTAGTTCTAGGTCATGTGTAGGATAGTTCTTCTCGTGCTTCCGAAGCTGCCGGGATGCATATGCCACGACATGTCCTTCTTGCATGAGAACACATCCCAACCCATTTCCAGAGGCATCGCAGTACACTGTGAAATTCTTCTGCATATCTGGCATAACCAGCACTGGGGCTGTTGTCAATCTCTTCTTTAGCTCCTGAAAGCTCGTATCGCACTGTGGCGTCCAGGTGAATGTGATTCCCTTTTCCAACAGTTTGGTGAGAGGTCTCGAGATCTTGGAGAATCCCTCAATAAACCGTCGATAGTATCCAGCCAATCCCAAAAAGCTTCGAACTTCCCCGACATTTTCAGGGGTTTTCCACTTCTGGATATCCTCGATTTTGGCGGGATCTACGGAGATTCCTCCCTCCGAGATTATATGTCCTAAAAAGGGAACTCTCTTCAGCCAATACTCACACTTGCTCAACTTGGCATATAGTTGGTGTTCAATCAACCTCTGTAACACCAACCTTAGATGTTTCTCATGTTCTTCTTCATTTTTGGAGAAGACGAGAATATCATCTATGAAAACCACCACAAATTTGTCCAGATATTCCATGAATACCTTGTTCATGAGGTACATGAAATATGCCGGGGCATTGGTTAGCCCGAAAGGCATGACAGTGTATTCATACAGTCCGTACCGAGATACGAAAGCTGTCTTGGGAATATCAGATTGCCTTATCTTGAGTTGGTGGTATCCCGACCTGAGATCAATTTTCGAGAACACACAAGCTCCCCTCAACTGATCAAACAAGTCTTCAATGCGGGGTAATGGGTACTTGTTCTTGATGGTTACCTCATTCAAGGCACGGTAATCCACGCATAACCTTTGAGTTCCATCTTTCTTGGGCACAAATATCACCGGAGCTCCCCATGGTGAGGAACTAGGGCGAATATACCCCTTCTCCGTCAATTCTCTCAAATGATCCTTGAGCTCTTCTAGATGCTTGGAGTCCATTCGATAAGGTCTCTTGTATATTGGGGCTGTTCCCGGTACTAGCTCAATTGCGAATTCCACGTCACGGTCGGGAGGCATACCTGGCAATTCCTCCGGAAAAACATCTGGATATTCCCTGATAGTCCTGATTTCCTCAACTTTCACCTCCACTTGATTTAATTTAATGTCCCTCCTAGGCTCGTGTATCGTTATGAACTTTACTCTTGTGCCATTGGGGTGAGTTAGTTCCACCGTTCTGGTCGAACAATGGATGATTCCTTTATGTTTGGTCAACCAATCCATACCCAAAATAATATCTATCCCTTGTGAATCTATCACTATGAGGTTAGCAGTAAATACTACCCCATTAATGTCTAGGTTCACTTTGGGACACACTTGTCTTGTCTTTATTTCTCCTCCTGGAGAGTTTACGGCTAGCATATGGTTCATTTGTGTGGTTGCTAGGTCATGCTTCTTAACAAACCCTTGAGCAATGAACGAGTGGGTAGCACCAGAATCAAACAGCAGAGTTGCAAGGTGTAAATTGGCAGGAAACTTACCAACTACCACGTCGGGTGCCTCTTGTGCTTCCTCCATAGTGACATGGTTCACCCGTCCTCTCAATACATTCTGCTGTTGTGGCGGCGCAGGCTTCTTCTTTGGGCATTTATGGGCATAGTGCCCCACTTCACCACAGCTAAAACATTGCACCCCAACCTTAGGTGCTTGGCCTTTGTTGTCTTGGGGTTGGTTCGGGGGTCCTTGCACTGCTGGTCGAGGTGGATATGCGGGGCGAGGCTGCTGCACAAACTGACGTTGCGGCTGTGCTGGTGCTGCGGGTGGCCTGTAGTTTGGGTTGTACCCTCTTGGTGCTGAATAGGGTACCGCAGCACGGCTCGTCTGCCCCGTAGGTTGCTGCATCATACGTGGGCGGGTGTTGCTCCCTGAGGCCTGATGTGACCACCCAGCCTTCCTCTTGTTCTCATTTTCCAGGGCTTTTAGCTTCCTTTCCACCACAAATGCTCTGTCCACCATCTTTTGGAAGCTTTCATACTCATTTGAGGACATTGCACACTGCATCTCTGCGGTAAGTCCTTCCACGAAACAATCTTGTTTCTGCTCATCAGTCTCTATGTCTCGTGGAGCATAACGGGATAGTTGAGTAAATTTAGTGAGGTATTCCCTCACCGTCATGTTTCCCTGCTGCAGTCCCAGAAACTCTTTCCTCTTGTTTTTGAGTTCACCTCTTGGGATGTAGTGGTTGCGGAAGCTACGCTTGAACTCTTCCCAAGTGATGTTCTCAGGGTCATGATGGGCGGCCACGTAGGCGGTCCACCAATCAGCAGCAGGTCTCTGCAATTGATGAGAGGCAAACAGCACCCTCTCATACCCTTGGCATTGTATTATCCTCATCTTACTTTCAATGGTCTTTAGCCAATCATCTGCCTCCAGAGGTTCAGCAGCACTTGCAAACTTTGGAGGTTGAGTTCCTAGAAACTCACTCAACCTTGGTTGGCGTGGTGCAGCTTGTGGAGGTGGAACTTGATGCAAGTTGGCCACCACTTGAGTCAAGTTCTGTATTAGCTGATTTTGATTCTCCAGCATTTGGTGGAGAGGATCAACTTCTTCACGGCGACCACCCCGGTCCTGGCCTCCAGAAAGATGAGGGTTGCATGCCTCATCGTTGTTGTTGGCGGGGTTGGCAGCACGTCCTTTTCCTCTTCCGGCCATCTGGCAGAATCAACCAATGTCAATTTGAAATCATTTAGTATCATCTTACTACTTTCATTAGTTTGCACTTTGATGTGTTGAGGCTTTGTTATACTTTTACGGGGATTCATATCTCACACCAAATAAATGCACTATTATTTCCTGTGGGTTCACACACCAAAGCAAAACAATCTGAAGACGAGGCTGTGGACAATTGCCCATGGCTTCCACAACTCACGTCACACACCAAGCATCATCACACCATTAACTACGTCACGACTCGACTACTCGACCTCTTGCTAGCTAGGGGAAAGACTCTACACTACTCGTCCTCTTGAGCTGGCTCCTCGGGATCTTCCTCCTCATTTCGGCTACCTTCTGACTCTGCTTTGGGTGGGGAGGCTGCTGGTGGAGAAGTGCGACGACGCCTGATCGCTCGGCGATCCGGGGAGTCAGGAGTCCATGGATCACTTACGGTGACACACAGTTCATTCCCATCTCCTCTTTCTCTCGCCTTTAAGCAAGCTCGCAGCAACGCCTCCGTTTCCTTCAGGGTGTCTCGGACATCCTGAAGCTCTTGTTGACACTCCTGCAGTCGAGTGCTGAGCATAGCAGCATCCTCCAAGCACAAGTCCATGTGCTCATGGGAAGTCCCTTGCTGCACCGGTGGGTACTTGTACTCCGTGGTACCACTCTCACGTTGGAGGACATACATGTACTCAGTTTTGTCCAAGTGGCGACGATAGATGTGACTCTGGCAGGTGATGGCCTCTCAGGTGACATCTTTCTCCGCGTCAACTTGTGTTGCTCGACAAGCTGGAGAGTGGTGAATCTTAAGCAGCTGATTCTCGTGTATAATCCTCATCTCCAAACTCCATTCTTCCCTCTTCTCACGGATGGTCCTGGTGGAGTTATAGTGGATGATCAGCTTGCCCGTATTGCCGGCGGCTTCGAGCATACGTCGAAGACGGCGCAACAAGTCTCCTACTGCCAATCCGTAGGAAAGGTATGTCACGGGGCGACTCTCCTCTCTTTCGGCAAGGGCAACTACGGGAACTCTCCCTCCCGTGGACTTGCGAGCAGTGCGAATCATGCGAACCATCTAAAACAAAAAGAATTTAAAAATTAGGTTAGATAAACTTTTTAAACAAAAATCCCATTTTGAAGGAAAATTTGGGGTAAGATGAAGAAAATGACTCCTTAAATAACACTCTTCCACCCACACCTTGGAAAATAGTTTTTAAGAAAATAGGGCCCTTAAATACGTCCATTTCTACCTAGGTCCACGTTCCTACGGGCAACCTTGGCTCTGATACCACCTCTGTCACACCCGGTTTTTCCGAAGAACAACCAAGTGAATATCACATGTATGCCAGGATCATTTTCTCATACATGTGATGACAAATAGTGAAGCATCATTTATTACAAGCCAGGTGTCGAATATAAATAAGTCTTACATCGCAAATGTCTCAATAGACACTAATGCTTCATCACAAGTAAATAAACTAGCAGCGGAATATTATTCATTAGGGCTCCATCACAGGCGTTGCCCGGGGTCTCCATGAACCTAGAAACCTTCTTCGGGTCCAAAGTCTTGGTCATTATACACCACCTCATTATCTTGACCTGAGCAGCAATATAAACCAACAAAAATGCAAGGTTGAGTACCAACGGTACTCAGCAAGTGTGGGAAAATTATATCATGCATGGCTAGAACAAGGAGAGGTTGAACTCATGGTTAAAGCACTACGCAATTAATACCTATCACCTTAGCTTATTAAGCACCTTCATTACTACACAGGTGAAATGGTCCCAATCTCCCATCCCATCATCATAACCAAATAACTATAACCTCATTTCCAATGTTAAGTTCCCCGCTTAACATCCACAACTTCCAAAAACCTTCACTCCTCTAATCATGAATAAGTCCAGGCCGCTCTTAACCGTGAGCACGGCTGTCAAGACAGTTTTGACTCCGCAGAGTTTGTACCACTGTACCCACAAGTAGTGATTTCATCCCCCGTTGCCGGGTGGACTAAAAGAACCTCCATTATGCCAGTGGCTACGATCCACATTCACACTTCCCAGCTGTGTGGCCAAGAGATCACTACGAAGCCTTTACAAAGGGATTCCCGACGAGCGTGGGCCCACTGAGGTTTCATCCCTAACAGCATACAAGAGGCTCCAACCCCGCTGCAGTGGCCCCCTCTTGAGCCTTGCGGTTCATATGGTAGTCCAGCTGACACCCACTCCCCGCACCATCCGACACACCCATACTACGCCGGGGATACACCTAATTAATTGGCCAAGCTGCCCCATCTCAGCATGTGGTTGGCACTGTAAAGCCGGGTTACATGCTCCATGAACCGGTCCTTAGGATCCAGGCAAGTACTAAACACAAACCCAAGTCTCGTGCACCCAGCACACAACCAAAACATCCAACTTGCCTTGATCCCTACCTCTACATAACTCACAATGTCTCATTCAAGAGTATGGTAATATAAACTGATGATCTCATGTCCCAAATAACCCATTCTAAGCATGACTAAGCATATGCATGGAAATAAATGACATGGTAAAATAAATCCCAACCCAAGCTTCAAGGAAACAAGGTAATGCAATTCTAGGGAAACTTCCTAGCATGGGTTTCATATTTAACTTGACAATGCAAATAATTCTATGTACACATCCTAGCATAGGATCAAAGTGGTCAAGGACACTTGCCTCCTTCTTGCTGCTCTTGAAATTGGTAGTCCTGATCTTGGAAAGGGTTAACTTGCTCTTGAACAGGTTCTACTTCATACCATCACACATAGCAAAAGAAAAACAACAATCATAAGACATAGTCCACACTTCTTACTTCATACAAACCACACATTCATATTTATAAAAGTTCTTTACCATTGTATGTGTTGTGGTTACTTTATGTGTGTTGAGTTGTGGCTTGCATGCACCTTTAACCATGTGTATATGATTCCTACTTTTGTGTCCACCTTTATACTTTCATACTATTTATATGGGTTTCCAATAAATTTCTTATATTAAACTACTACACCTTTTCACTACCAAGTATGTATGAAAAGTATTTTTTTTCTTCTCCATATGTGCCTTCAGAATTTCTACCAACCCTAAACTGAATTCTTTGTATTTTAGAAACTCCATTTATCAATTACTAGTTGCTATATTTTCAGATTTATATTCCTATGCATAATTGTGTATTTTATTATGAAATTAGTAATACACATCATCTAAACAGTATAGGTTCTGGTCCTAAATGATTTAATAACATATTTTGACCTTGGCTTCTGATGTAGACTATTTCATAATTATCTTCCCTATTTTTCCATAACTATTCTTTACTTAAAAATGTATCCCTATACTAATAAATGTGAATAATAAATGAAACAGATTTATTTCAGCCCAAAAATATACTTTTATCTCACTCCAAAGTTTTCTAAGTACTGAGAAAGTTTTTAATTAATTTTGACAATTATGTTTGTCCCCCTTTTTAGTTTTTTAAACACTAGTTACATATTCAATTTTCTAAATTAAATACTAAACAGGCTTAAAAAGTAAACTCACCCCATTACAGGGTCTATAATATTATTTTCATAATTTCCAGGGGTCTAGCTACTCTTATCAGAGGTGTTTTTCTTAATTTCTATTAAGTCCAGGGGCTAAAACTGATTTTTAAATGAATTTACATGATTTTCTGAAGTTCCAGGGGCTAGATCTGAAGTTTCCGGGGCTAGCTCTCAATTCCAGAGAACCCAAGGGGGTAGCACGTAAGAACTCCAGTCTTTATAACGCGGGGCTGACGTGGACCGTCCGATTTTAAACCGACGGCTGAGATTATAACATCGAACCGGTACGCGGGGATTTAAACCCTACCGTGCGATTTAAAATAAACGGCGCACAAGCGGCCACGTCGCTCTGATCGAGCGCGGGCGGCGCTGCCGGCGGCGCACGGCGGCGGGAAGCGGCGATCTCGCCGGAAAGTTTCGGATCCGCGAGAATTCTGCCTAGAACTGTGATCTTATGGCATAGATCGGTAGAGGAGAGGTCAGGGATCTCACCTCGGGGGTTTTCTCGAGCTCGGAGGTCCTGGAAAGTGATCGGCGGCGAGGTCCGAGGCAAAACCACGGCGAAGCTCGTCGGCGCTGGGTTTACACCGTAACTCTTCGGGTTTTCTGCACCTGCAAAGTTCCCCGGAGGCGGTGGATCAAGACCAGCGAGTTAGATCAGAGTTTCCGAGCTTAGATCGGCCAGAATTCACCGGCGAAGTCTCGGTGCTCACCGGAGTAAAAATCGGCGATCGCGTGGGAAAAACCGATCGGGGCAAGGGTTTTTATAGCCGGGGAAGGGCGGTGGGTCTGTTGTGATCGAGTTGGAGTCCTCTGGGACCAGAATTCGGGCGACGGGACGCGGTTTCCGGTCGGTTGCGATTGCGCGCGCTCGGGGGAAAAGTCCGGGGTCGCGGGGGCTCAGGGTTAGGGATGACATGTGGGTCCGACCCGTCGGTGAGAGGCAGCGCGGCGCGCGGGGGCGGGCTGGCGCGGGGAAAGCTGGGCCGGCTGGCGGGTTTCGGCCCACTGGCCGGTTTTTTTCCCGTTTTTCTTTTTCTTTTTCCATTTCTTTTCTGTTTTGAGTATAATTTGAATTCCAGTTTGAATTTGAATTTTTGCAAAACATGCAACACGTCCAAAAATTTTTAAATTCCCCTCTGAACATGGTTTTGGGTTTTGAATCAAAATTTGGGGTGTTACATTGCGCTATCAACCACGGCAAGAATTGGGATGATCACTTGCCGTTAGCCGAGTTCTCGTACAATAATGGGTACCAAGCCAGCATCAAGATGGCACCTTACGAGGCGCTATACGGGCGGAAATGCCGCACACCACTGAATTGGTGTGAATCTGGCGAAAGGGTGACCTTCGGGATTGACCTCGTCAACAACGCGGAAGAAAAGGTTCGACTAATTAAAGCGAACCTAAAAGCCGCTCAATCCCGTCAGAAGCAGTATGCGGACCGGAGAAGGCGCCCATTACAATTCGAAGTTGGAGATCACGTATACCTACGGGTGTCTCCAATGAAGGGCGTAAACAGATTTGGGGTGAGAGGAAAGTTGGCACCCCGATTCATCGGTCCATTTCAGATTACCGAGAGATGTGGATCAGTGGCATACCGGCTGAAGTTACCAGAAGCACTTTCCGGTGTGCACAACTTCTTTCACGTTTCCCAGCTGAGGAAGTGTCTCAAGCTATCAACTACCGTTCAGCTGGAAGACATTGAAGAACTGCAACCGGATCTCACCTATCGGGAGGAACCGGTGCAGATCATTGATGAAAAGGCCCGAACCACACGCAACCGTACGTTGTGGTTCTACAAGGTTCTATGGAGTAATCACTCCATGGACGAAGCGACATGGGAGAGCGAAGAATTACTTCGCACTAACTACCCCGACTTTTTCACGTCGCATATCCGGTAATTTTCCACCGTCCTCTCTCTCATTTTCACCTTATAATCTCAGGACGAGATTCTTTTAAGGGGGAGGAATGTAAGGGCCTCAGTTTTTGACACACATTTGCAGTGTTCATCACCACACCACACACCTCATTTGAGGAAGGATGATGAACACAAATGAAGAGCAAGTAACAATTATCAACATGTTCCTTACAGAACAAACTCACACATTGCAAAAGTGGTATTTCCCACATGTGATATAGATGGGCTGGACATATGAAAACTCCTACACTTTACTAAGGATGTCCATGCCAAGTTTCACCCAAATTCAAAACCTTTTTGAGGTCATTTTGGGAATAGTTAGGAAGAGGTCAGTTTGAAACCATATTCAAATTCAAACTGTTTTTATCCCATGAATTTAAAAGTGGGAGGCATATTCTTACTCAGCACATTTTTGTGAGCTCACACACCAATTTTCACTCCATTTGGAGTTGATCTTGACATGAGCTAAGTGGGAGAAATTCAAACTTTATTTGAATTTCAAACTGAACTTGTGCTGAAATTCATTCAAACCAAACCTCATTTGAACTTTGATTAATTCAAATGGCTCATGGGTGAATAATTTGAATTGCCAAGGGTAGTATGGGGTTCACTGTTTACAACAGTGATTAGGAGTAAATTTCAGAGGTTAAAACTGGAAGTGGGACCCACATGTCAGCCACTGCTCAGATCAAACCGACTGAGACTTTTTCACTCGGGTCACCGAGCCGCAGCGGTGATCGCCACCGAGGGCAGCCGCCGCGCCAGCAGCTGCTTGCCCACGCACGGGCGTGAGGCGGTGCAGAGCCTTCTTAAGGCGCCTGCCCCCTCCCCGGCCGAGGCACCGCTGTTCTTCCCCGCAAGAACTCAGCGCCGGCCGAAAATTTCCGCAGCTCGGAATCGATCTAAGAACGCCGATCGCAGCTCCCTCCGTCCACTCCAGAGCCCCAGCAAGGTACTAGAGACCTTCCTCCGTCCTCCCCGTTGCTAGAATTCGGTTGAAACCGATGGATATCGGCTGTGCCGAGAGATCAAATTCGGGACTTGGAACCGCCGCACCTCGGGCTCCCGTGGACAGCCCAACCAGGGCGTTGTCACACCCGAGCCAAGGCACACTTGGACACGCTGGTGACCGGTGCTGCTCATCCCCGAGCCACAGCTCGAGTGGTTGCTCACCGGTGGCGGATTTCCATTTTTCCCCTTCTGTGTGCAGAACGACCTTCGGGTACGATTCTGTTTAATTCGTGCTCTAGAAAGGATTAGAGGGCCTCAAGCCGTTCTCACACGAGCTAGACACAGTAACGCACAAGTTGCCTTCACAACTCTGGGCCGGAGAACCTCTGTACCCGGTGTAATTTGAGGTCTACCAATGGCGGAATGAACGGGCGGGATCGGGCGCACGGTGAGGACCTATTTCGGGCCTTCCCCGAGCTGCCTCGAGCTCATGTCGACCTTCTCTGAGGTCCACTGATGCTCCCCGACCGGTTTCCCAAGTAGCTGAGGTACTAGAGAAGTCAGCCGACATGGCCGAAGTCGTTCCGAGGTGGCGACTCGTCGCCGACCATGCTCCGGCCATTGTCATGAGCAGCTGACCCTAGAATCCTGTTCCCCGAGTAAAAGTAGGCAGGGGCGGCCAGAATCGAGAAGTTTGGAGCGGTACAGCAGCCGGCGGCGAGCTCTCCGGCGAGGTCCCTCGACGGCGGAGCGCGGGCGTCGCGAGGTTGAAGAAGGGGGTGGACTCCAGCTGTCAGCGGGAGATATTTTGAATCGGGATCCGGCTGCGGCCGGGATTGGGTGTGCTGGCACGCAAAATCGTTGTGGGCCGCGGTGTGCTGTCGGCTCGGCGTGCGACGCGTGTCCCCTTGGCCCACGCGCGAGTTTAAACTTTTCCCCGATTTTCAGATTTCCTTCAAACGTCAAATCCTCATAACTTTGGCTAGAAAGCTCCAAATTGAGTGAACCAAATTTTGCTGGATTCAGCTCTCCGAGTACTTTCCATCAAATCAAGTTTCACTTCATGAAAACCCATAATTCTCCAGAATTAATTCCTCAAAGTTTGAACTGTTAGGAATTTTAACTGGAGAACCCTTTGGAGGAAAATCCTGAAATTTTGCTGGGATGTTCACCAAAATATCCTTGAACTACCATAAAAATTTCAGAACCATTTGAGCTCATATGATCCACCTAATGGTGTGATTAGTGAAACTGTTCCAGAGAAAATAGAAAATGTTCAGAAACATTTTCAGAATTTTCTCTGAAATTATTTAGCTCATAACTTTGGCTAGGAACCTTCAAATTAAGTGAAACCAACTCCATTAGAACCCTCTGGAAATCTAGTTTTCAGAAAGTCATAGTTTGTTTCATGAAAATTCCTAGAACACCCTAAGAGTTCCAATTAAGGTCAAGGACATAATTAATTGTGGAGGG
Source organism: Neostapfia colusana (assembly GCA_030760725.1). NCBI lineage: Eukaryota > Viridiplantae > Streptophyta > Magnoliopsida > Poales > Poaceae > Neostapfia > Neostapfia colusana. The sequence continues at coordinate 43,362,039 of JASWHV010000013.1, forward strand.
CTCAAATGAGCTTTGCTGCAACTAAAACTTGACCAAGTCTCTGTTTAGGTTGTAACCAAGCCACAGTAAAAGTTTCACAGTCATTAGGTCTGTCTAGCAAGGGTTATAGACTTCACAACTTCAAAGTTAATACAAATGCATTTAAATTGGTACATATATTGCTCTTATCATGTAGTCGCTAAGGTCGAGGAGGAACCCGAAGTCCTAGACTTCGTTACTCCGGAGGAACAGCTAGCTTACGACCAAGAGCAGCAAGGCAAGCTTCGGTTTGCATTAACCTTTTTACAAATTTTTATTGTTTTGAGCACATACTTGTTTCCTTTATTCTGTGCATTAGAGTCTTGTTTGGAAGCCCCACTGCATAGGCAAGAGAACCATGGGTTGGGTTTAGGATTTGCAAACCCCGTTAGCTACTGCATTGCTAGGATAGAGTAGGATTCGGTACAAGTCGAGTAGTTGGAACTACTCGCGAGAATAGGCTAGAGGCACATTGCTCGGGTAGAGGTAGCACATGATACACATGGCAAGAAAATGAGACCGAGCGGAGAGTAAGGGCAGCAGGACTTTGGGGCCTGTGTGCTGTAGCTCCGCTTGTGTCGATTGAGGACCGAGCCATGTGCGGTCCTGTTGAACAAGCTAGAACAGTACCGAAGACCTACCGGCTATATGGGAACCGGGAAACTAATGTAACTCGGGTAGCTGGGTGTTGAGGCATAGCTGGTCGTTCAGAGGGTAGGTTGAGAGCTCGAGGTGTAAATCGGCTGGCGGCACTGAGATGCGCGTGCAGAGACCTCTTGCTCGGGACGATTGAACCGGTTCAACATTTGGCTAACGGGTGAAAGGTAGTCGTGTACGGCGTCCGTGATGGTTGTTGTAGGCAACATCGAGTACGGGCGTACGTGACGGGTTGTTCGGGTAACCCCGCAGGTGTAAATCGATTATAATCGCCGTCCCTCGCGGTCAGTGAGTACCACTTGTTCACTGTACCGTGACGTAGAAAGAACAGGCTAGTCCCATGTTAAAATGTTGCTGATTGAAAGATGGACATTGATTGTTAATGATATGCTGTAGCTTAGAGCTAACTAAAGTTCTTTTCAACTTTGGGCAAAGTACATGAGAGAAATGCGTTTCTTGTTTGATTGCAGCTCTCTCATGTGTCTTAGCGTAAGGTTCTCCACAACCTGCTGCTAAAACTTGAAAGTAAGGCTCTACTAATTAGGCGAGTCCTTGTAAATAATTTTTACCTCATGTAACCCTTTACCCCTCATGTAGAAGTTCCATGTTTAGGTGAGACAGGTCATACTTGCTGAGCCTTCGTGCTCACTGCTTGTGTTTGAAGCTTTTGCAGGGTTCTATGAGGAAGGGACTCCCGAAGAGGAGACGGAACCCCAGGAGGGGAACCCCGTCGAGTGGGAGTCGTGCACGCCGCAGAGTTAGTGTGCGTGTGTGCTAGTAAGGACACGTTCGAGGGCTGAACGCGCACTTGATGCTTAGTCTACGCCCGCGAGTGTAGACTGAACTTATTTTGATGTAAACATGTTCATAAACCTTTTTATGTGATAAAATTTCTGCTTCCGCTTTGTACTTTTGACGTGTGTTATCCGGTGCTGTGCAACGCAGCACCCCTCAGCGTGATCCTGGCTCGACAGGACCAATGGGGTCGTGTCACTCGGGTACTTTCAATGGTTGCAACAGTCCAGCGGGTCTTTGATGTTCGGCCTTCACCCGTTGGCACGTGTCGCATAAGGCAACATACTCAGCTATGTCCCTTTTCATACCATCCCACCAATAACAAGTTTTCAGGTCCTTGTACATCTTTGTACTGCCAGGATGTATGGAATAAGGTGAGTCATGTGCCTCCTTTAATATCGTGTCGCGGATGTGCTTCGCGTTAGGCACACAAATCCTTTTCCCTAACCAAAGCATACCCTTCTCGTCTTGCTTGAAATCCTTTTCTATGCCTTGTCGGATTCTTTCCTTGATTTCCTTGATTTCATCATCCGTTGTTTGGCCATCTCGTATCTCTTGTTCCAGCGAGGAGTTGAGTTCTATCACTTCCATATCGTTTAAGAATCCGAGATGTAACCGTTCGAACTCCTTGCGCAGCTCGGGCGGTAGCTCCCGAACCGTGAGTTGGTGACATGCTCCCTTTCGGCTCAATGCATCAGCTACTACATTGGGCTTTCCGGGGCGATAGTTGATTCCAACATCATAATCCTTGATGAGTTCCAACCATCGACGTTGCCTCAAATTCAAATCCGTTTGCGTGAATATATACTTGAGGCTTTTGTGATCCGTATAGATCTCACATCGGTGGCCAAGGATATAATGCCTCCGAATCTTCAAGGCATGTACCACGGCTGCGAGTTCTAAGTCATGTGTGGGGTAATTCAGCTCGTGTTTCTTTAGTTGTCTCGACGCATAGGCTACCACTTGTCCTTCTTGCATGAGCACACATCCAAGCCCTTGTCTTGATGCGTTACAATATATGTCGAAACTCTTGCTCACGTCCGGCAATACCAAAACCGGCGCTGTGGTTAGCCTTTTCTTGAGCTCCTCAAAGCTTTCTTGACACGCTGGTGTCCACTGAAATGTTTTTCCCTTCATTAGCAATTCAGTCATAGGCTTCGCTATTTTGGAGAAATCCTTGATGATCTGGAGATAGTATCCAGCCATCCCAAGGAAACTCTGAATATTCCTCATGTTCTGCGGTTGGTTCCACATCAGAACGTCTTCCACTTTTTCGGGATCAACCGATACTCCTCTCTTGGAGATAATATGGCCTAGGAACGATATCTCCTTTAGCCAAAATTGACATTTTCTGAACTTGGCACACAATTGATGCTCTTGCAGTTTCTGAAATGTCAATCTCAAATGTTCTTCATGTTCTTCCTCGCTTTTTGAATACACCATGATATCTTCGATGAAAACTACGACGAACTTGTCCAAGTACTCCATGAAGACCTTATTCATGAGGTACATAAAATATGCGGGTGCATTCGTTGACCCAAAAGACATAACGGTATATCCATACGAACCATACCGTGTGCAAAACGCAGTCTTGAGTATGTCGGAGGGCTCAATCTTCAGCTGGAAGTATCCCGACCGAAGATCAATCTTGGAGAAAATTCGAGCACCTTTCATTTGGTCGAACAGGTCCTCTATACGGGGCAGCGGGTATTTATTCTTGATCGTCACCTCATTGAGAGACCTATAATCCACACACATCCTTTGGGTCCTATCCTTCTTGTCTACGAAGAGCACGGGGGCTCCCCATGGTGACGAGCTCGGGTGTATAAAACCCTTTTCTAGCTGCTCCTAAATTTGCTTCTTAAGTTCCACTAGTTCAGTAACGGGCATCCTATATGGCCTCTTCGCTATAGCTGCAGTTCCAGGTACTAAATCAATGGCAAACTCAATGTCCCGGTCTGGTGGCATACCTGGAAGCTCTTCCGGGAACACGTCCAAATATTCTTGAACCACCGGAATGCTTTCCAATGTTGCTTCATCGACGTGGTTCAACGTTGCCTTCTTGGTTGCCGGTTGAGATGACTCGAACTCAATACGAGTACCGTGCTCATTTGTCAACTGCACGCTCCTCTCAGCACATTGAATTACTCCGTTGTGCTTGCTTAACCAATCCATTCCAAGTATCATATCAAGCCCTTGAGAATCCAAGACAATAAAGTTGGCAAGGAAGTCTACCCTCCTTATTTTAAGCTTTACTTTTGGACATACTATATTAGTCCTCATCTCTCCACTGGGAGAATTAACTAACATAGTGTGTTTCATGTGTGATATGGGCAGATTATACTTGGCAACATACTTGGATGATATGAATGAATGCGATGCTCCGGAATCAAATAAAACAGTGGCTGGGTTGGAGTTGGCAAGGAACATACCAATCACGACGTCCTCAGCCTGTTGCGCCTCCTCAGCGGAGACATGATTCACGTTGCCACGAACGTAGTTCTGCTGCCCACGGTTACCTTGCGTAGCTCCTCCATTCGGCCGTGGGTTCTGCTTTGGTGCGTTGGTCGGCTGTCCAAGACCTTTCCTCGGGCATTGACTTGCAAAGTGTCCCGCCTCTCCGCATGCAAAGCATGCCTTGTTGCCCAAGACAGCAGGAATGTTGGGGCGAGGGTGGTTTTGAGCATTTGCGCCCATGTTGGGACGGGGCGCAGAAGGCAAAGGCACACAAGGTGCCTGCATGACAGGACGTTGCTGCGGTGGCTGATTAGGGCAAGGTGGATTTTCAGGGTGGAAAGTAGAAGCGGACGAGCCATACTATGGTGCAGCTGGGGGCATGAAACGGGGACGTACATTGCTCCCTTGTGGCTGGTATGGCATCTTCCTCTTGTCCTCTTGCTCGATCTCACGGATCTTGCTCTCAACCACTATAGCTTTGTCAACAAGCTTCTAGAAGTTTGCATAGTCGTTGTTGAGCAGCTGAACTTGGATCTCATTGTTCAACCCTCTCATGAACAAGTATTGCTTCCTTTGATCCGAGTTGACATCTTCTGCAGCATACCTTGAAAGCTGCATGAACTTGTTGAGGTACTCATTCACGCTCTTATTTCCTCGGCGGAGACCTTCGAACTCTTGTCTTTTAAGCATCATGACTCCAGTAGGGACGTAATGAGAGCGGAAACTCTCCTTGAACTCAGCCTAAGTGATAGTCTCCTGGTTGTCATGAGCATTGCAAAGAGCGTCCCACCAGTCAGCGGCTGCTCCCATAAGTTGGTGCGATGCGAAGAGAACTTTCTTCCGATCATTGCACTGAACTATAGCAAGCTTCTTTTCCATGGATTTCAACCAATCACCAGCCTCCATGGGATCATTAGCTTGTGCAAAAGTAGGCGGTCGAGTCCTTATGAACTCTCCCAATCTGTTGTGAGCCGGCGGTGGTGGCGGTTGTGGTGGTGGTGGTGCAAAAACAGGGTTGATAGGATGATGAGTCCCAATCTTCTGAGAGGTAGGGTAAACTTGATTGGGTGGAGATCTCGACGTTGATGATCCAAGGCTCCAAACAAACGAAACCCCGCAATCACTACACCACTGCTCCGTTGGTTATCACCCGTGTCACACGAATGATCTCGTCACGAAGGCTTATCCCTGCAAGCGCAATCAAAAACACAAGCAAGAATAGAGAAGTTGCAATCAAAACTGAATTGATCACGAATTTAGGGTCTCACAACCGATGATCAGCGACACTGTTCAATGACAGATTGTAACTAAGCAAAACCCAGCTGTTTGTGACGGCGACTAGGGGGTATAAAGGAGGTGGAGGATGACCAGGGGGGTGCTGGGGTCGTGACCTAACCCTAAGACACGTACATAATGGACTTGGACTCGATACAAGGCCCAATGGCCCAACTAGGTGATGCAACACCCTGACAGACACTAAACTTTATATTGTTTCAAAGTTTTCCATCGATTCATTGGAAATTTTGACGTGGAGCCAGTTCCATTGGAAAGTTTATCCTCTCAGCTTTCCGTGCATATGTAGAACGTCAAAAACGGAGTCTGTATGCCTCCTGTGCATCCATTTTAAGGTGGACTGCTCCTGGGCCTGAGTTGGACTCGAGTTTGAGTTGAGCTCGGTCTCTAACTTCTTGTTGGTGTATTTTCTGGTCCTCCACGCCTCCAAACCCCTCTCCATGTATCTCCATGTCCTCTCCACGGTTCCTAATCATAATTAATCCATTAGGTAGCAACATACTCTCAAAATTCACATATAAAGAATTGTTCAGGAACGAGCTCACCTCTAAATTCAATTTTCGTGCTCGAGCTCTAGTAATTGGACCTTGCATGTCTACCATGTGAGTGTTGTGTATATCTGCAGGTGTGATGTCCACATCATCCTCCTCCTCTTGCATTGGAGTCGTCCTCGACTCAAGCTCATCTTCTTCTCCCAAGTATGGCTTCAAATCTGAAATGTTAAATGTGGGACTAACCCCAAACTCCGGAGGCAACTCAAGTTTATGTGCATTGTCATTTATCTTCTCAAAAACCTTAAAAGGTCCAGCAGCACATGGCATGAGTTTGGACTTTCTCAAATCTGGGAACCTATCTTTTCTCAAATGAACATACACCAAATCACCGGGTTCCTATTTTACCTCCTTCCTACCTTTACTAGCAGCAATGCAATACTTTTCGTTCATTTTTTCAATTTGTAACTTAGTAGTTTCATGCAACTTAAGAATAAATTCAGAACGTTGTGTAGCATCTAAGTTCACAATTTCAGTATGTGGTAAAGGTAGCAAATCAATTGGAGCACGAGGATTGAAACCATAGACTACCATAAACGGACTTAACTTGGTTGTGGAGTGAATAAACCTGTTATAAGCAAACTCATTATGTGGCAAACACTCCTCCCACAACCTCAAATTGTCTTTCAAAACAGCCCGCAACATAGTAGATAAGGTACGATTAACTACCTCCATTTGCCCATCAGTTTGTGAATGACAAGTAGTAGAAAACAACAACTTTGTCCCCATTTTATACCATAAAGTTCTCCAAAATGACTCAAAAACTTAGCATCCCTATCAGAAACAATAGTATTGGGAACACCATGCAAACGCACAACCTCATTAAAGAACAAATCAACAACATGTGAAGCATTATCGGTCTTGTGGCAGGGTATAAAATGAGCCATTTTAGAGAAACGATCAACAACCACAAAGACACTATCCCTCCCCCTCTTTGTTCTAGGCAATCCTAAACAAAGTCAATAGAAATATGCTCCCAAGGTGCACTAGGAACCGGAAGAGGCATATAAAGACCATGTGGGTTAAGTCGAGACTTAGCTTTATTGCATGTCGTGCAACGTGAAACGTAGCGCTCCACATCACGCTTCATTCGTGGCCAAAAGAAGTGAGCGGCCAGCACATCCTCTGTCTTTTTAACACCAAAATGTCCCATCAAACCACCTCCATGCACTTCCTGCAACAATAAAAGATGAACGGAGCTAGCTGGAACACACAACTTGTTAGCACGGTAGAGAAGGCCTTCATGCAGCAGGAATTTTTGCCACGTTCTTCCCTCTCTACAATTTTCAAAGGCATCTTTGAAGTCCAAATCAGTAGCATATAACCTCTTTATGGTTTCCAAACCAAAGATTTTATGAGAAAGTTGGGATAGTATGGTATAACGTCTAGATAAAGCATCGGCAATCACATTGTCTTTCCCTTTCTTATGTTTAATGATGTAAGGAAATGATTCTATGAACTCAATCCATTTAGCATGACGTTTGTTCAGATTATCTTGTCCTTTAAGATACTTCAAAGACTCATGATCTAAATGTATGACAAATTCTTTAGACCACAGGTAATGTTGCCAAGTTTGCAAGACACGCACTAAAGCATAAAGTTCTTTGTCATATGTAGAATAATTCAGCGAAGCCCCATGCAATTTTTCACTAAAGAAGGCAGCAGGTTTACCTCCTTGAATTAGCACTCGTCCAATGCCAATGCCGCTCGCGTCACATTCAAGCTTGAATGTCTTCTCAAAATCAGGAAGTTGCAGCAATGGTGCTTGTGTGAGCTTCGACTTGAGAACATCAAAAGCTTGTTGTTGTGCTGGTCCCCATCGAAACGGCACTCCATGCTTTGTCAACTCGTGAAGAGGTGCCGCAATGGTGCTGAAATCCAACACGAAACGCCGGTAGAAACCTGCGAGACCAAGAAAACTCCGAACCTGTGTGACCGTAGTCGGAAGTGGCCAGCTCGTGATGGCAACAATCTTTGCCTCGTCCACCTCAATGCCCTGCGAAGTAACAACATACCCAAGAAAAGACACACGATCGGTGCAAAAGGTGCACTTCTCAAGGTTACCATATAAACGTGCATCGCGCAAGACATTAAAAACAGCACGCAAATGTTCAAGATGCTAATCATATGACTTGCTGTAAATAAGTATATCATCAAAGTAAACCACCATAAATTTACCAATGAAAGCACGTAAAACGTCATTCATCAACCTCATGAAAGTGCTGGGCGCATTAGTTAAACCAAATGGCATGACTAACCATTCATAAAGTCCGAATTTAGTTTTAAAAGCAGTTTTCCATTCATCACCTAAAGCCATACGAATCGGATGATACCCACTACGCGAATCAATCTTGGAGAAAATAACAGAACCACTCAACTCATCAAGCATGTCATCCAATCTAGGAATAGGATAGCGATAACGAATGCTAATGTTATTGATGGCTCTACAATCAACACACATGTGCCAAGTGCCATCTTTTTTTGGATCCAAAAGAACAGGAACAGAACAAGGACTAAGAATCTCACGAATGTACCCGTGGTCCAGAAGATCTTGGACTTGTCGCTGAATTTCCTTAGTCTCGTCGGGGTTGGTCCTGTAGGCAGCACGGTTTGGCAAGCTCGCCCCTGGAACCAAATCAATCTTGTGCTCAATGCCTCGCACAGGTGGTAATCCAGGGGGTATCCCTGATGGAAAAACATCCATATACTCCGGAAAAAGGTTAGCAACAGCAGGTGGCAAGACAATGGATGTATCCTCAATGGAATATAAAGCATGTTTGCACACTAAAGCATAGCAAGTTCCATTAGAGGCATATAAATCATCAAGATCAGATTTAGTTGTAAGCAAAATAGGATTTTTCAACTTAATAGGTTGCTGAATTTCAGAATTGAAAACACCCTTTTGCTTAGCATTATTCTTTTTCTCCTGCTCAAATTGTACAATTTCAGTGGGACTCATAGGAAGCAACACAATTTTCCTGCCCTTATGCATGAGAGTATACTTATTAGATCGACCATGGTGAATAGCATCAGTATCAAACTCCCAAGGACGTCCCAACAAAAGAGAACAAGTATCCATAGGTACCACATCAAAATCAGAAAAATCATGATAAGAACCAATGGAAAATGTATCCTTGCTGTTTGTGTTACCTTAACCTTACCATTGTTGTTAAACCATTGAATGTGATAAGGGTGGGGATGCTCCCGTTTGGTCAAGCCAAGCTTTTTGACCACCTCAACATTCACCAAATTGTTGCAGCTACCACCATCAATGATGGTACGTACACGGCAGTCCTTGATGATGAGAAACATGATGAAAAGATTGTGACGTTGGCGGTTGTCGTCCTCTCGAACCGTGGCACTCAAAGCTTGCTGCACAATCAAAGTCCTATAGTTGTTTGTCGCAGATGTACCAAGAACCTCCTCAGCACCATCATCCGAACCTGAAATGTTAGTTGCAATAATATTTTCATCTTCAATATCAGAAGCACTAACATACCCACCATCAGCAGTGGCAATGATCGCCCGTTTGCTGGGGCAATCTCGTTGCATATGGCCAAGTCCCTGGCAGCGGTGACACTTGATGTCGGAGCTGCGACTTGCCGAAGTGTTGGGTGCAGCCGCCTTTGCTGCAACACCTGGAGGCATCTGGGACTTGCTGTTATCTTGTCCCCGTGATGTAGAAGGTGCGATGCTGCTGCGTACAACACCCGTGGAGGGTGGTGTAGAAGCACGTACGCTCGAGGAGGTCGCTGCTTTGGATGGCACCGGAAATTGTCGTGGCGTGAAGGTGTTGTTCCGCCGCTGCTGTTGGCGACCCTGCACTTCTTTTTCTGCTAACATAGAAAGTTGAAATAAACGTTGAATAAAATGATATTCCTTGTAGTCAACTATGTCCTGGATCTCACGCTGCAAGCCCCCATAAAACCTAACAATTTGGTCTTCCTGATCCTCAACTACCCCACAACGAAGCATACCTCACGGTGAACCTGGAAATCTGATACCAATTGATATGAGGATGAGTCCCGATCTTTCGAGAGGTAGGGTAAACTTGATTGGGTGGAGATCTCGACGTTGATGATCCAAGGCTCCGAACAAACGAAACCCCGCAATCACTACACCACTGCTCCGTTGGTTATCACCCGTGTCACATGAATGACCTCGCCATGAAGGCTTATCCCTGCAAGCGCAATCAAGAACACAAGCAAGAATAGAGAAGTTGCAATCAAAACTGAATTGATCACGAATTTGGGGTCTCACAACCGATGATCGGCGACACTGTTCAATGACAGATTGTAACTAAGCAAAACCCAGCTGTTTGTGACGGCAGCTAGGGGGTATAAAGGAGGCGGAGGACGACCAGGGGGGTGCTGGGGTCGTTACCTAACCCTAAGACACGTACATAATGGACTTGGACATGATACAAGGCCCAATGGCCCAACTAGGTGATGCAACACCCTGATAGACTCTAAACTTTATATTGTTTCGATGTTTCCCCTCGACTCCGAGGGAATTTTGACGTGGGGCCAGTTCCATTGGAATGTTTATCCTCTCAGCTTTCCGTGCATATGTAGAACGTCAAAAACAGAGTCCGTATGACTCCTGTGCATCCATTTTAAGGTGGACTGCTCCTGGGCCCGAGTTGGACTCGAGTTTGAGTTGGGCTCGGTCTCTAACTTCTTGTTGGTGTATTTTCTGGTCCTCCACGCCTCCAAACCCGTCTCCATGTATCTCCATGTCCTCTCCATGGTTCATAATCATAATTAATCCATTAGGTAGCAACATACTCTCAAAATTCACATATAAAGAATTGTTCAGGAACGAGCTCACCTCTAAATTCAATTTTCGTGCTCGAGCTCTAGTAATTGGACCTTGCATGTCTACCATGTGAGTGTTGTGTATATCTGCAGGTGTGACGTCCACATCAAGGGTTAGGTTTGTTGTTGTTGTTGGCTTGCAGCTGACCCAAAGTTTGGATCATAGTTTGCATGAGCTGGTTCTGCATAGCCATCAACCATTCAAGATTGTTTGTACCAGCCCCGGGGTTAGCATTCTCAGGAACTTCATCGTTGCCATCCTCTTGTGGTTCATGGTTGCCACGAACGTTCCTCCTTTGACGGCTGGCGTTTTCCCTCATCATCTGTGAGAGAGAGTTGAGTAGAATAGAAAAGAGAAGTTTAGGTTGATACCCCAGCTATATGTATCAGGGTGTATGAACTAAATATCTTCTTCTATTAATATCAGCCTATACAAGGTTGTGAACACATGCCGAAACATCTCACATCTCTCTACTATGTGTGGATGTGAATATTCGTAGAAGTGTCCCACAACTCACACTCAAGCACACAAACACAAGCAATAGTCACAAAAATTCAACATGCCACTACTATTCAAGCTACTATGATTTAGCGTTCCTATTACAGCTTATTCAATGGGAATCCTAAACTTAATCATGTGAACTGGTGCTGTTCCCGCCGTGTGACGGGGGTGGTCCATCAGACACCTCAATGGGGTTAAGTGCACTCCCACGTGGTGGTGAATGAGTACTCGTGCTTCGGATCACCGCATCTATAAATAGGACATGAGAAATTTTAGAGAAGGAGAAAACAACCCCAAAACTTCAGAAGCTATAGAGTAAGAAGCAAAGGTGTTGCTGTCCAAAGAAGAGAAAAGAGGGGCTGAAAATAACATTTTGCGGTGGCTGAATTGACAAGGAAAATGCAGCAGCAAGCAATTTTTAAAAATAGAAGTTTAGAGGGGTGTTCCTATGTGCTTTAGAGTGTCCATTCTACCTAGGCTTGTGTCCTACGGTCAACGTGGCTCTGATACCAATCTGTGATGCCCGGTCCCGTAAAACACGGAACCCAGCTAATGCATATGTGTACCCAGGATGTTCATCACACATACACATGTAATCCACAAACTGAATTCAGAATATAACCACGAATAAATAGTGTTTAAGTACTTTATTACATGAATCTCTAACTTATTCTTGCAGCGGAAGTCTCTAACTTATTCTAGCAGCGGAAGTCTCTAAACGATAGCGGAAGCAACTAAACAGCAGCGGCTCCATCTTCAACTCCACAGGCAAGTTGACAGTAGTTCGCATGCCTAGTACTCCACATGATCCTCGAAGTACTCTTCTCCTGTTTCTGATGTTTGTATGATAATGCAAGGGTGAGTACATGTCGTACTCAGCAAGTGCGGTAAAAGTATGACATGTAGCTTACAACAAGGTAGGAATAAAAAGGCTCGTTACAGAAAGCAAAGTTTATTTCACAAACATGATAAAAAAATAGCAACTATCTTTAAGTGAATTTAATCTCAACATATATTTAAGTAAAACAGCAAAATACCTCCTTCATAATTCACTACTTTTCATGTCTCAACCAACCATTAATCTTCTCAACTTTATCTCATGCTCATAATAACCATCTCATGTTCATATCCATCTCATAATAATATAACCAAAAACCAAACTCATTGTCATGACTCAACAGTCCCGAAACCAATCCCAATAACCATACCATAACCATCCCAATTTTCCATCCCAAATTTCCCTCTAATCATGTGAGTTAGCCAGGCGCTTGTGACCGTAAGCACGGCTATCATGATAGTTTTACACTCTGCAGAGGTGGCACCACTTTACCTACAAGTTTGTGATTTCGTCACCCATCGGCGACTGCAGAACCTCCATTATACCAATACACAACCGTCGGTGTATGGCCAAGAGATCACAAAATAGCCTTTACAAAGGGGCTACTAGATGTATGGACTCACTAAGGTTTCACCAGCAGGCTCGAATGACCATTCTCCCACCTATGGGCCCCCTCTAGTGCCATGCAGTTCCAAGGGCAGTCCTCTCTCAACTCCCATTCCCCGCGCCTTCCACGGTCCATAACAATCTAGCAACTTACCTAATTAGTCAGCTAAGCCGCACCCATATTTGGCCTTGTGGTGGCACTATTTTCCTGGCATGTGCTGGCATGAACCGGTCCTTAGATTCTACCACATCCACGAATCAAGCTTGCCTAGATCTCCCCCGATTATATGCTAATTATCATCATCAAGTTCTCATTATCATTATTCATATGTGTGCAGTAGCTAGACATGTTCTCTCTCGGCTTCCCGTAACCCGTAAGCTAAGCGAAGCAAAAAGGAAAAAGCGACCATACCTGACTCATCAACTTCCCCAGCGACAAGGGTGGTTAACAAACTAGTAAACTCCTATAAAAGGGTGTCCCATCAAGTTGACTCAAGCATACATGTTTTCACAAACAAAACAGTTTCAAAACATGGGATCAATATGGTCAAGGGGCACTTGCCTTGCTCCCGTGGCTCTGGTTGTTCGAGTGTCTCGAAGTCTAGGTGCTGTAGTCCTTTGTAGATGGCTCCCTGAGCTTGTCCTTCTACTCACAATTACGCACATACAAAATTATAGTAATCAAACATCATGCACAAACTTTACTCAAGATGCAATGGTGCAAATCCAATGATGCTGTTTTATTAGACCAGTTTGTACGTGTTCTTGCATGTTTTACTGGGCTTGCATGGGGTTTTATGGTGAACAAGGGTGTAAGGATCAAGTGTGGACATGGTGATGATCTTGACTCAAGATCTAGATCAATTCCACCGTCAAACACCGATCAACACGTGATCTATCCACACAAAACAGCTTCTGTTCGAAGGGAACGAAGAAAACAGACATGAAGATACCGCGACGAGGTCGTAAGATGGGTACGAAGTCTACCTCACTTCTCTTTGTGATGGGGCCTTCCTCCTAGCAATGGCAGCAGCGACGGCGAGGCGCGACAGCGCTCGTCGGCGGGCTCACCGGTCGCGCTCACCGGCGACTGAACTCCGGCGAAGGGGGTAACTCGGCGAGTTGGAAGCTAGGGCCTCCAAGTCGTTGACTCGGGAGGTGGAAAATAGGTACGTGGTTGCGGCCAAGGGGTTTTGGGTTCTATTTGTAAGGGGTGAAAGAAGAGTCCTACCCCGATTGGATTTTAATTAAGAGTCCTATTCAATTTGTTTTGGATCTTAACAATTTATCTCCAATTGATTTGGGTGTGGTAGCAGCGTGGAAATCTTGTCGGTTTCCTCAGTACCGGGTATTCCCGTACGCACAGGAGAAAAACCGCTTAAGGATCTCATCACCTCCGCAAGGTGAGCTCCGGAGGCGCCACGTGTGCAGCGGGGGCCGGGCCTTTCTTTTCCTCAGAGGCGAGCTCCGGGTGCGCCACGTGTCTGGCGAGCGGGACCTCCCTTCTCCTCAGAGGCGAGCTCACGTGTGCCACGTGTCTGGCGCGCGGGACCTCCCTCTCCCTCAGAGGCGAGCTCTAGGGGCGCCACGTGTCAGTGCCGGACCTCCCCTCTCCTCGGAGGTGGGCTCTGAGAGTGCCACGTGTCCAGCAGCGCCGGACCTCCTTTCTCCTCGGAGGTGAGCTCCGAGGACGACACGTGTCCATCAGTGTTGGACCTCCCTTCTCCTCGGAGGTGAGCTCCGAGGGTGACACGTGTCCAGCGGTGTCGGACCTCTCAGAGGCGAGCTCCGAGGGTGATACATGTCCAGCGGGGCAGACCTCTCGGAGCTGAGCTCCGAGAGCAACACGTGTCCCGCGGGGCTGAGCCTCGCTTCTCTGCAGAGACTAGCTCCGAAGTCAACACGTGTCCCGCGGGGCTGAGCCTCGCTTCTCTGCAGAGCCTAGCTCCGAAGGCGACACGTGTCCAGCGGAGTCGGACCTCGCCCCTTCTCCTGAGGCGAGCTCCGAGCCTGCCACGTGGCCAGCAGTGCCGGACCTCACCCCATCCGTAGGGATGAGCTCCGAAGGCGCCACGTGGCCAGCAGGCCGCGGGAAGTGTCGACGGCGCTCCTCGGCGAATTGGAATTGGCTCTTTTAGCTATCTTTCTCCCATTTTTATGATTCCTTCCCATTTCTATTTCTTTTATAATGTTTTTCTATATGCAATGCATGAATATGAAATTGAGGGTGTTACAATATTACTCCACATGGTCCTCAAAGTACTCATCTTTTGTAGCTGATGTTTATATGGTAATGCAAGGGTGAGTACATGTCGTACTCAGCAAGTGCGGGAAAAGTATGACATGTAGCTTACAACAAGGTAGGAAATAAAAAGGCTCATTGCAGCAAGATAATTTTATTTCACAAACATGGTAAAACAACAACTAAGTCTTCATGAATTAATTCCCAATATAACCAAGTAAATCAGTGACATTCTTTCATCATAAATCACCATTTATCAAGTCTCAACCAGCCCTTAATCTTTCTCAAGTTCATCTCATACTCATAAATATTCATAATCATCTCATATTCATATAACTGAAGCCAAACTCATTATCATGTCTCAAAACAGTCCCAAAACCAATCCCCAAAACCATACCATAACCATACCGAATAACCATCCCAAGTTATTCCCTCTAATCATGGAAGTTGGCCATGTGCTTGTGATTGGAAGCACGGCTATCATAATAGTTTTACACTCTACAGAGGTGGCACCACTTTACCCACAAGTTCGTGATTTCGTCACCTGTCGGCGACTGCAGAACCTCCATTATACCAGTACACAACCGTCAGTGTATGGCCAAGAGATCACAAAATAGCCTTTACAAAGGGGCTACTAGATGTACGGACCCACTACGGTTTCACCGGAAGGCTCGAATCTCCATTCTCCCACCCACGGGCCCCCTCTTGTCCCATGCAGTTCCCAGGGCAGTCCCTCTTGACTCCCATTCCCCGCGCCTTCCACGGTCCATAACTGTAAATGTCTCTGTTTTTGACACATGCTTAAAGTGTTCATCACCAGACACACACCTCATTTGAAGAAAGTTGATGAACACATTTGAAGAGCAAGTAACCACCATCAACATGCTCATTAGAGAATAAACTCACAAAATACAAAAGGGGCATTTCCCACATGCATCATCTAGGGGCTGGGCATATGAAAAACTCCTACACCTTGCTAGGAATGTCCATGCCAAGTTTCACCCAAATTCAAAACCTTTTTGAGGTCCTTTTGGGTATAGCTAGAAAGAGGTTAGTTTGAACTCAAATTCAAATTCAAACTGTTTTTATCCCATGAATTCAAAAGTGGGAGGCATATTCTTACTCAGCACATTTTTGTGAGCTCACACACCAATTTTCACTCCATTTGGAGTTGATCTTGACATGAGCTAAGTGTAGCAAATTCAAACTTTATTTGAATTTCAAACTAAATATGTGCTGAAACTTAGTCAAACCAAACCCAATTTGAATTCTAACCCATTCAAATAGCTCTGAGGTGAATAATTCAAATCACCATGGGCATTGTAGGGTTTACTGTTTACAACAGTAATGTCGAGTTAATTTCAGAGGTTAAAAATGGAGGTGGGACCCACATGTCAGCCACTAAATCAAATTGAACCGACTGAGAAACAGAACACCCGGTTCTCGGGTGCAGCCCGAGCGCGCCACCGAGGGGCTGGCAGGCGCCAGCTCCTGCTGCTTTCCCTGAGCTGGAGACCAGCCGCCCAGGCTCCTTATCCCTCCCTGGCGTGCTTCCATTATATATCCCCGAGCTACGGCGTGTTCGGTCTGTTTTCCCACACCGAGCTCCACCGCAGCCAGCTGCCCTCTCAATTCCGCAGTGATCAGGCTGATCACTCGCGAGCCCAGTCTCCTCAGCAGCAAAACGGCACCGTGAGCCCGTGAGCAACGTCCCAGACCCCGTATTAGCCAGCGAACAGGCGCCCTCGAGCTTCACCGGACATCTTTTCCGGCGGACCAAACGTTGCCACCGTTCGGGCTCTCGTGGGCAGCTCGGTGCAGCCGTTGTCACGTCCACTTCTCTACACAAGAAAGGTGCGTCATTGTATGTAGATGGAGTAGCCGAAAGCCGTTCGGCAGTTGATAAACCCTCGGTTGAGAATTTCCAAGTTTACTGCCAGCCAGTTCATATGAGCCGAGCTCACCTTTGAGTGAAATTCGGACTCCACACACTAGGGTTGGTCAGGCCGATTGTCCAGTGGGTTTTACACGTACTAGGGCACATGCTTGAGAAGGAAGTAAGGAAAAACGTTGAGGATCGGCCGTGTTATGGCCGTTTTCCTCGCCGCCGTTGCAAAGTACCTCGGCTCACCGTCGAGGGTATGGTTGCCGGCGTTGCTAGCTTCCACAAAGCCCGGGTTCATGTTCCTCGTGCTCCACTGATGCTCTACGAATGATTTCCGATCGATTTGGTGCACGGTAGAGCAAAACTGACCTCATCGGAACCCTAGCTTGTGCTGTCACCAGTGCGCGCGAGTTTCCGGCCATCACCGGCGGCCGGCGAGCCCACAGCCGAGTTCAGGAGGTCGGGAAAGGGGCAGGCGGCGAGTTTCGGGCTGAGGGGTGGCCGGGAGCTTGATTCCAGCGAGTCTCGCTGGAGACCGAGCGCCGCCAAATATTTGGCGCGAGGAGGGAGACGAAGCACTGTATGTGGGGCCTACGGGTAAAAGTTTAAACTTTTCTTCGATTTTCAGTTTTAGTTCAAACTTCAAACCCACATAACTTTGGCTAGGAAGCTCCAAATCGAGTGAACCAAATTTTGTTGGATTCAGCTATCAGAGTATTTTCCAACAAATAAAGTTTCACTTCATGAAAATCCTTATTTCTCCAGAATTAATGCTTCAAAATTTAAAATGTTTGGAATTTTAACTGGAGAATCCTTTGGAGGAAAATTATGACATTTTGCTGGGATGTTCACCAAAATATCCCTGAACTACCATAAAAATGTCAGATCCATTTGAGCTCATTTGATCCACCTAATGGTGTTATTAATGAAACTGTTCCAGAGAAAATAGAAAATGTCCAGAAACATTTTCAGAATTTCTCTGAAATTATTTAGCTCATATCTTTAGCTAGGAACCTTCAAATTTAGTGAGACCAACTCCAATAGAACCCTATGAAAATCTAGTTTTCATAAAGTCATGGCTTGCTCTATGAAAATCCCTAGAACACCCTAAGAGTTCCAATTAAGGTCAAGGACATGATTATTTATGGAGAGCTCAAATGAGCTTTGCTGCAACTAAAACTTGACCAAGTCTCTTTTTAGGTTGTAACCAAACCACAGTAAAAATTTCAGAGTCATTGGGTCTGTCTAGTAAGACTTATAAACTTCACAAGTTTAAATTCAACTCAAATGCATTTAAATTAATACATGTACTTGTTATATCATGTAGTCGCTAAGGTCGAGGAGGAACCCGAAGTCTTAGACTTCGTCACTCCGGAAGAGCAGCTATCCTACGACCAAGAGCAGCAAGGCAAGCTCCGGTTGCATTAACCTTTTTACAAATTTTTATTATTTTGAGAACTTACTTGAGTACCATTAATTCATGCATTAGAGTCTTGTTTGAAAACCCAAATGCATAGCCAAGAAAACCATGGGTTGGGATTAGGATTGAAAACCCCGTTAGCTAATGCAATGCTAAGATAGTGTAGGATTCGGTACAAGTCGAGTGGTTGGAACTACTCGCGAGGATAGGCTAGAGGCACTCTACTCGGGTAGAGATAGCACATGAAACACATGGCAAAAAAATGAGACCGAGCGGAGAGTAAGGGCAGCAGGACTTTGGGGCCTGTGTGCTATAGCTCCTCTTGTGTCGATTGAGGACCGAGCCATGTGCGGGACTGTTGAACAAGCTAGAACAGTACTGAAGACCTACCGGCTATATGGGAACCGGGAAACCGATGTAACTCGGGTAGCTAGGTATTGAGGCATTGCCCGTCGTTGAGAGGGCAGGTTGAGAGTTTGAGGTGTAAATCGGCTGGCGGCACTGAGATGCGCGTGCAGAGACCTCTTGCTCGGGACGATGGGACCGGTTCAATATTTGGCTGACGGGTGAAAGGTGGTTGCGTACGGCGTCCGTGATGGTTGTTGTAGGCAACATCGAGTACGGGCGTACGTGACGGGTTATTCGGGTAACCCTTGAGGTGTAAATCGATTATAATCGCCGTCCCTCACGATCAGTGAGTACCACTTGTTCACTGTACCGTGACGTAGAAAGAACAGGCTAGGTACATGTTAAAATGTTGGTGATTGAAAGATGAACTTTGATTGTTAATGATTTGTTGTAGTTTAGAGCTAACTAAAGTTCGTTTCAACTTTGGGCAAAGTACATGAGAGAAATGCGTTTCTTGTTTGATTGCGGCTCTCTCATGTGCCTTAGCGTAAGGTTCTCCACAACTTGCTGCTAAAACCTGAAAGTAAGGTTCCACTAATTAGGCGAGTCCTTTACAACTTATTTTACCTCATGTAACCTATCACCCTCATGTAGAAGTTTCATGCTTAGGGGAGACGGGTCAGTCTTGCTGAGCCTTCATGCTCACTGCTTGTGTTTGAAGCTTTTGCAGGGTTCTATGAGGAAGGGACTCCCGAGGAGGAGACGGAACCCCAGGAGGGGAACCCCGTCGAGTGGGAGTCGTGCACGCCGCCGTGGTAGTGTGGGTGCATGCTAGCAAGGACACGTTCACGGGCTGAACGTGAACTTGATGCGTACTCTACGCTCGTGAGTGTAGACTGGACATATTTTGTTGTAAAAATGTTCATACACTGGTTTATGTAATAAAACTTTGCTTCCACTTTGTACCTTTAATGTGTGTTATCCGGTGCTGTGCAACGCAGCACCCCTCAGCGTGATCCTGCCTCGACAAGACCGTGGTGTCGTGTCAGCATTGGTATCAGAGCTCGCTTGACATTTAACACACTGAAAAGGTCATCTTTTTCAAAAATTCGGTGAGGAACGAGTTAGTAGCCCATATAAGGATATTATTAGTGTATAGAAAGTGGCAAATTAACCTATTTGATTATGTCGGAAAGTCGTGCATCTCGGGACACTTTATGTCTTGGGGGGTGCCCGTAAGCGCTGTCCACCAGTGCGCAGAAGCTGAAGGGTGGAGCCCCACTGTGGCAGGTAACCCGACCCGCTTTAATATCCTCTACGACTCTTCATGTCGTTTGGGGTATTCGAGCAACGTCTGTCCCTGGCATGCATGGTGCAATTTGGGAGACCCCGTCACATGGTCAGTACCGTGAACACGTAACTCAAGGCGTGTTTGGCTTGAGAACATCAGGGCGAGTGATGACGGCCGGGTGTACGAACTGTATGGATACCAAGCTCGGTGTGCAGCCGAGTCTGACGATTGTGTGAGTTATCTGCAGGTAGTCTAACCACGAAACGGTAGACGTGTAGCATCCGTGTGCGAGAGACGTTTAGTGCCATTGAACTAACGAAGCCGGCTAAGTCCGGTATAGGTTTTTCTTTGTGAGGATGTAGTACCGACATGCTCTGGTGACGCATCGACGTCACACTCCACTAAATGAACAACTTTACTGTAAAACTTGAAATTTTTAATCCGGAGCACTAAAACTTTGATGTAACTCCTTCCCTTTGTAAAAGCCCAAGAAAAGGGACTTGCAAAAACTTTTCTTCACCTCACAACACCACAGTTTTTGTTGGGTATATCTTAGGAAATATTGTGAAGAGCAAGTAACCTCCATCAAAAGAGTGATTAGAGGGGAAAGCCTTCACTTTCACAAAGTAGGGTTTCTACACATGAACATGAGAGGTTGAGCTCACCCCTAGAACTTAAAAAGTCTTGGGAAGGTTCAGTCCAAGTTTCATGTAAATCCAACACTTTTTGAGGTACTTTTGGAGGTATTTGAAAAAGAGGCCAATTTGAATGTAAATTCAAATTGCAGCAACTTTCATCACTCAAATTCAAAAGTTAGCTTCATATTCAAACTCAGCACATTTTTCTGAGTAAGCCCACCAATTTTCATCCTCATTGGAGGTCATCTTGTCAAGAGCTAAATTTGCAAGAATTCAAAACTGAATTTGAATTTCAGTTTAAACATGCAGCAAATTTAGCCAAACACAGTTCAAATTTGAGAGTTCAAATTCAAACTAAGACTTGGTGACTAAGTCTCACATTAAATTGTGAGTAGCTGAGGATATTTTGGCACAACAGAATTGAGAAAATTGGAAAAAAGAAATAAGAGGGGAGGCCCACATGTCAGCAGACTTCAGACTGAAGTTTCCTCAGGTGCATTTTTTTCCCTCGACCGAAGCCTTGCGCGCGCGCCAGCACGATCACCCGGTGGCCGACCGCTCAACCGGTGCCACCTCCTGCTCGGGGAAGAGGCAAATGGCGCAGGGGAGACGCCGGGATCGAGTACACCGCGACCACGTGCAGTCCTCGCACTTCCCTTTTCTTCCTCGCACGCTCGAAGCCTTCCGCCCGGCCGACCTCGCTGATCACCGGCGCCCGGACCGCACAGGCGTTCTCGTGCCCGACGAGCTACACAAGAAAGGTCCGCTCCGAGGTACTGATCACAACAGTACTGGCCTCGCCCTCTCTCTCGCACGGTCAGCAAAGAATTTGGGGGATTAGCGCGTCGGAGTGTTTAGAACCGAACCATGTGAAATCCGGAAATTCGTAGCAAGTAAGCCACCACTCCTTAGGCCGAGCTAAAGACGGGATCTAGACTCGCCCACGCGTCTCTGAGATCAGAAACCATCGAGTTTCATCGAGTATGGGCGACGTTCTTCGAGCTTTTTGCATCGGCACCGATTTCTTGTCTAGGTCACCGGTGAGGTCGTAGTTGCAGCCGTTTTCACGGGGATCGGTGCCCATGTCCGTGATCAGCAGGCGTCAGCGGAGCTCCCCGAGCAAACCACCTCGAAAAAGGTGCAGGGGATGCCGAGTTCAACGTCGCCGGTGAGCTCCCGGCCGCTGTTTCCGGCGGGAGCACTGTTCCGGCCGTTGTCAAGCTCTGGTGAGGGCACCACCGTGTTCCCCAGGCCGAGATAGGCACAGGCGGCGAGTTTCGTCGGAGGTCGGGCAGAAGAACGCCCGGCGGCGAGTATTCCGGCGAGGTGGGTGGTGGGGAGCCGCGGGAGCGCGAGGTTGAAGAAGCCTTGCGGGCCCCGCGTGTCAGTCTCTGCTGAGAGCACTCGGGATTTGCTGCGGCACCGGGATCCCGTGCGGATGCGAGGGTGATTCTGCGGGCTCCGGTGTGGGTTAGTTGGAGGCTGACACGTAGCCGGGGGACCCACCTGCAGGATTTAAACATTTTTGGAATTTCCAGTTTTAGTTCAAACTTTAAATGCATAGAACTTTTGCTAGGAAACTCATTCGACGAACCAAATTTTGCTGAACTCCGAATTTTGTGTACTTTCCAGCAATACCAATTTCAGCTCATGAAACTGAATCGTTCTCCAGAATTAAATCCCTAAAATTTAGACTGTTAGGAATTTTATCTAGAGAATTACTTTATGAAAAATGCTGAAATTTGGCTGAGGGGTTCATTGGAAAATCATTGAGTCACAGTAAAATTTTCAGACTTATCCAAGTTCATTTAGTCCCCCTAATTGGGTGATTAAGAGAACTGCCCTGAGAAAATAGAAAAATGTACAGAAACATTTTTCAGATTTTCTCAAATCTTAAGTAGGACATAACTTTCAGTAGAATTCTTCAAATGACATGAAACCAATTCCATTAGAGCCAACTTAAATTCTAGTTTCCAGAAAGTAATGGTTGGAGCCATGAAAAACCCTGGAATTACTTAGAGGCTCAAATATTGACCAAATGGGCTTTTATTTGTACAAGGTTCAAATGAACTTTGTTTCAAATGAAACTTGGTCAACACTCTGGTTAGGACCCTACCAAGCCACCATAAAAGTTTCAGAACCAAAGGGGAGGGCTAGCTAGAGTTATTAGTAATTATGTATTCAAGTTTACACATTGCATATAAATTGACATGTAGTATTTCATTAAACATGTAGTCGCTGAAGAAGAGACTCCGGAAGTGCAGGACCTCCTCCTTTGGGAAGAAGAACTAACCTCTGACCAGCAGCAACAAAGCAAGCCCCGGTTTGCATTAACTCTTTTATCAAGTTTTGCTTTGTTCACATAATTAGGGTGATGTATGAATGTGCATTAGGTGTAGGATGAATGGAACCCCACTTGCATGACCAGAAAATTTCCATAAGAGTGAGGGTAGTGTCTAAGACCTCGAATAGACAGGCTATGCTTAATGTTTCATAGGACTTCGGTACAAGTCGAGTAGTTGGAATCTACTCGCGAGTTTAGGCTTGGGACACACGGGTTCAGTTGAGCGATGTGAGATCACTTTAGTAATGAAACTGAGACCAGACAGGGGCTAGGGTGCAACAAGAGGAAGTCTTGTGTGCGCGGCGCTGTCCGTGTCGATTGAGGACCGATCCGTGTGTGGCCCACGCTGATCAAGTTTGAACGTACCGAAGGCATATCGGATATATGGGCCCTGATAAACCGATGTAGCCTAAACCTCCGGGCGTCGAGGCATAACGCACCGATTTATAGGTGTAGGTTGAGGGCAGCAAGGTGGAAATCTGCCAACGGGCATAGAGAGATGCTCCGTGTGGGGAACCTCCTGCTCGTTTCGGTGCGACCGGTTCGACGTTTGGGCTGTTGGGTGAAAGGTTGTCCCATATGACATCGAGTGAGCGTGCTGTGCAGCTCCACGGGTGGGCGTACGTGACATGCTCTTTGGGTTTCCCTGCAGGTGTATATCGAGTCGATTCGCCGTCCCTCGCGGTGAAGAGTACCACTTGGTCACTGAGTCATGACGTAGAATAATGTATGAAATATGTTGATTCAATATTGCTGATATGATATAATATTGTATTGCTACATGTTTGCCACCAAATATTGCTTACTAAATTTCAGCTTCCTGAACCGTTAACTTGTTGCTAAAAGCTGAACTAAGGATGAACTTGTAGGCGTGTCCATTTGCTGCAATATTACTATCCTATGTCATTGTACACCTCATGTAGAGTTTCATGTTTAGGTGAGTCGGTTAAGCCTTTCTGAACCCTCGTGCTCACGGTTGCTGCTTAAGTGTTTTTCAGGTGAGGAGCCACCCACGGACTCGGAGTACGAGTCCACCGGCGAGGGTTACCCTCCGTCGGGGACCACGGCTGAGTGGGAGCCGTACACGCCGCGCTGAGCTGAGGAGTGCAGCCTGTGTTGGTTGCCCTAGGGCTGGGCAACCGACTTTTGCTAGATAGGCGGGTGTGAGTTGTACAGAGTAGACTTCCGCTGTGTAAAATAAATACTAGTTTGTAACTGAAGTTGTACCTTTTTTTGTACACTTCAGTTTGTTTTTCCCATGTAATATATTGTGTTCTTATGACGTGTGCTGTCGGGTGTCGCATCGTGCGGCACCACCCTCTGCGATCCTGGATGAGCGGATTCCATTCCGCCACACCCTTAATCAGCATATTCAAAGATAATAAGTTTTTAACTTATAGGATACTAAGGACAGAGTCCTCTGTTTTCAGCTGAATTAAGGCTGAAGTTAATAAGAGGTTATAGGTTGAGTTCTTTTGAGGTTGGGGTCATATGATACATTTCTGGAAAGCTTTGGAAGAGCTTTACAACTTTTCTGTTGACGTCCAGAGGTGTTTCATCCCTTAACCAATCGAAAAATGCAGTAGAGTTGAAACTGTCCAGAAACAGGGCAGAGCAAACACTCTCTGTAACTCTCTGTAAATTAAGCATAACTTCCTGCATAAAAATCCAAAAATAGAAAATGAGGTAGTTCTGAAAAGTTTATGAGATGGGTTACAACTTTGTAGCAGAAAGTTTTGTCATTTTGGGAGCATAATTAACTGGAATTCTTGGATCAAACCAGTACCTAAAGCAGGGAGGTGCTGTCCAATTTTCTCCAGAAATTCTGTTAACTTTGACATCTCCTTACTTTTGAACCAGGACAGATGTTAGGCCAAGCAAATACTTTCTGGAACTCTATTGAAGTTAGCTTTAACTTTGATGTTGAGCTCCAGAATTGATTTTGCTTTTAGCATGGTCTAAATCAGGTTGAAATGGAAACTGGTCAGGGCTGTCATGATGGACAGCAGATCAACAGTCAAATTTGTTTAGAGTTTGAACTATGTTTCCAAGTTTTACGAGTTCAATGACATGTTTTATGTTATAACTCAATGGTTTACTGTTTAAATAAATATTTTACATTTCTCAAATATGTTTCTACAGATGATGGCAGATAAACAATTGGAGAACGGTTGGGTGGTGTCCCACTGTTCTCACCACAGCGGCTATCCGGAAGCATTGAGGCAAATGCTTCAATATTTCGAGTACAGAGAGATGCCGCAGTACTTCACCAAAGAAGAAGGCAAGGAGGGGAACAAGGCATGGACGATCCATGTCGAAGTTCCTGCAGGACCTACGCCACCCGGTTGGGCGCCGTTCACCGTTACGGTGGGAGGTAGACAGCCGGAAGGAATGTGGCAAGTGGCAGCCCGCGACGCCATGTCACATTTCTGCCAACTACATGTGAGAGCTATGGGGGGCACTCCATACGCGCTCGTTCCGGTGGAGGGACGGGATAATCATGTGTGGGAAGGGAGGTACAGGGAGGCAACTGATCCGGGTTGCCCAAGGTACAACCCCGCGGAGGCGAACCTCAACCTCCAATTGAAAGCAGGAAAGGCCGTAATGGACAACCAAGCTGTCCATACAGAGGGTCTTGCTGCAAGACTTAAAGAGAGCACCAGCCATGGAGACCATTTCGAGAGTGCTCACAGCGCACTCCGCAATGTGCTCCTTCCGACGGTTAAGCGACTGAACGAACAGCATAATCAGTTGCACCGTCTGAAGAAGGCAAGGAAGAAAAGCCGTGTTGACATCGCGGCATTGTAAGAACAGGTGCAGGCTCTGACCCAGAAAAACTAGGTCCTTACTCAAGAGCGGGACGACGCTATTGAGGAGGGGCAAGGCTGGGAAGAGGACTACAACCAGGCCATGGACGAGGTGCATGCGTTGCAGGACCTCGTACCTCCGGTATTGGGCATACCGGTGGTCTTGGGTCTTCCGGCAATGGGAGAACCTGAGATGGGAGAGGAGGTTGTAGATCCGGAGCCACCAGCAGAGGTACCGGAGGAGGACGACCCACAGGAGGTCGAGTTCTACTCCGAGTAGGAGGTTACCGTTGCCAAGTAGGGCAACCAGAGTGGTGTAACCCAAACTTTTGTAACCAGTGACATGTCGTGTAGGCAGTAGCGTATCTATAGGTAGTGACGACATGAGCACGACTTCTCGGAGACCCGAGAATAATGTATCTTGTATAAAGTTTATGCTTTATCAATATATGTGAATGTTGTGCAAATTATTCATGCGTCACTTCAAATACCTACTGTTTCATATGAAATTTTTAATTATGACATGTGCTGATCGCTGCTGTTTTAAATTTCAGAATGACTCGTACTCGTGCCAACCTGGACGTTGGGGGTTCCAGTCAAGGGGGAGAAACCTCCCAACAGCCTCGCGAGGACTCCTCGTGACAGCAACGGCAGCAGCAGCCACAGCAACAACCGCCACGGCCACCGCCAATGGTTACTTTGGCGGATATTGTAGCAGCAATGGCGGGCTCTCATCAGCAGCACACGGAGTTGCTGCAGACCCTTATTGCAAATACGTCTCGACCAGAGAGGCGTCATGATCGTGAGGAGCGTCAACAGAGCTCCTATTCCAATTTTCTGGCAACTCATCCCCCGGTATTCTCAAGGGCGAATGAACCCCTCGATGCGGACAACTGGCTCCGCACGATGGAAATGAAGTTCGGGCTGCTCCAAGTGAGACGCAAGACTCAGTTCGTGCTCCAACAGCTCTAAGGATCCGCGAGCGCATGGTGGGCGAACTACTGTGCTTCACAGCCCACCGACCGAGTTATGACCTGGGTGGAGTTCCGGACGGCCTTCAGGGCCTATCATATACCGCCAGGTCTCATGAAGAGGAAGATGCAGGAGTTTCTACACCTGCAGCAAGGGAGCCGGAACACGCTGGAATACTCCAGGGCGTTCAACGATCTCGCGCTTTACGCGATGTATCACGCCGATACTGACGAGAAGCGGCGGGACCACTTCTACCAGGGGCTTAATCCGCTCCTGAAGGACGAACTGGCGATGTTCAATCGCGGCAGCCTCAACGATATAATTGATGCTGCGATTGTCCAGGAGGACTCCGGCAAGGAGTTAGCGGCGGCAGAAAGGAAGCGAAGCGCGCCACAAAGCAGCGGAGAAGGGAGTGGTCCTTCTCAGAAGTATCGGATGGTGAATCGCCCACCATCGGGTCCACGTTGGCAGCCACCACAGAGGCCGATGCCGTTCCGCAGTCGGCCATATTCTTCACCAGCATTCAGGCCGGCAACAACACCAGCAGCAGTGGGCGATGCCGTGTGCATATGCACCTCAGCAGCGCATGCCGGGCTTTCGTCCTCCAAGCACCGGACAAGCAGCGGCCACATGCTACAAATGTGGTCGTCCAGGACACTTCGCCAGCAGTTGTCCGGAGAGACAAGGCGGCGGAGTTGCACCACAACTTCCGGGGAGGAATCAGCTCCGGAACCCTACTAATGCGCGGCGGGCAAACCCTAGGCCCGGCACCATCCACCAGCTTGCCATAGAGGACGTGCCGGAGGGTGAGCCAATCCTTGCGGGTATGTTCCAACTCCACCAGCATCCCGCCATAGTGTTGTTTGATTCAGGCGCCACGCATAATTTTATTAGCCAAGCTTTCATTGCTAAACACAGCTTGCAAATACTACCCACCGATAGTCCATATTTGATTTGTTCACCGGGTGGGAAGATTTCAGCAAGCGTAATGGTTTCCAAAGCACCATTATGCTTAGCGGGTAGAGTGTACCCTACGTCTCTCATAATCTTAGAGGGACAGAAGGTCGATGTCATCTTAGGGATGTCGTGGTTAACCCGCCACGGCGCTGTTTTAGACACCGTCCTTCGAATCGTGCACTTGAACTCAGAAGTGCACGGATCTCACTCTTTATTTCTGGACAGTCCAGAAATAAAACTTCCAAGTGTCTATCAATCCACAGCTATCAGATTGGAAGATATTCCAGTGGTCCGAGAGTTCCCTGACGTGTTCCCGGATGATTTACCGGAGATGCCGCCCGATAGAGAGGTGGAGTTCAAGATTGAACTTGCACCGGGAACCATGCCAATATCCTGAAGGCCGTACAAGATGGCGCCCAACGAGTTGGCTGAACTGAAGACCCAGCTAACGGACCTGCTGGAAAAGGATTTTATTAGGCCGAGCTCCTCGCCATGGGGCTGTTCGGCATTATTCGTGAAGAAGAAGGATGAGATGTTGCGGCTTTGCGTGGACTATCGTCCATTAAACGCCGTAACCATCAAGAACAAGTACCCGTTACCACGGATCGACATGTTGTTTGATCAGTTGGTCGAAGCAAAGATCTTTTCCAAGATGGACTTAAGATCTGGGTACCATCAGATTAAGATACGGGCTGAGAATATTCCGAAGACGGCTTTCTCGATGAGGTACGGACTTTATGAGTACCTGGTCATGTCCTTCGGCCTCACCAATGCTCCAGCTCACTTCATGTATCTAATGAACTCGGTATTCATGCCGGAGCTGGACAAGTTTGTCGTGGTCTTCATCGACGACATCCTGGTATATTCCAAGTCGGAGGAAGATCACAAGAAGCATCTGCGTATAGTCTTGCAACGGCTGCGGGATTACAAGCTATACACGAAATTCAGCAAATGCGAGTTCTGGATATCGCAAGTGCCTTTTCTCGGGCATATCATCTCAGCGGAGGGTATCGCTGTAGACCCGAGTAAGATCACACAAGTGCTGAATTGGAAATCCCCGAGAACTGTTCACGAGGTACGGAGTTTGCTTGGACTCGCGGGATATTATCGGAGGTTCATTCTGAACTTCTCGAAGATTGCCAAGCCTATGACGGAGCTGCTGAAGAAGGCTACCAAATATGTTTGGAGTCCAGCGTGTGAAGCAGCATTCAAGGCTTTAGTCAAGCACCTAACATCAGCACCGGTTTTGGCACAGCCAGACACAACAAAACCGTTCGATGTGTACTGCGATGCATCCGGCATTGGGCTCGGATGTGTGCTGATGCAAGACCGAAGAGTGGTCGCATATGGGTCACGGCAGCTTAGAAACCATGAGAAGAATTATCCAACTCACGACTTGGAGCTCGCTGCTGTGATACTGGCACTTAAAATGTGGAGGCACTACCTACTTGGTAACCTCGTACATTTATACACCGACCACAAAAGGCTCAAGTACATATTCACTCAGAAGGAGCTGAACATGAGGCAGCGAAGATGGTTACACTTGATAAAGGATTACGAAATAGAGATCCATTATCACCCCGGCAAAGCAAACGTAGTGGCGGATGCGCTGAGTCACAAATCACATGTCAACAATCTGACCATCACACCGTTGGAAGAGAGCGAACCACCACTGCATGTGATTCCATATGGAGCTCTCTACAACTTAGCTTTGATCCCCACCATCCGTGAAGAGATAGCGGCAGCTCAGAAACATGACAAGGGCATGTCACATTTGCGGAGACGTGTAGAGAGGGGGAACTAAAATGTTTCCGGAAGGACGGAGATGGCATCCTATGGTTCAAGGACCGGATTGTCGTACCCCGTAACCCGGAATTACGGAAGAAAATCTTTGATGAGGCTCACTTGTAAAAGTTTTCTATTCACCCCGGCAGCAATAAAATGTATCAAGAACTCAGAAGCAAGTTTTGGTGGACACTGATGAAGCGGGAGATCGCAAAGTACGTGTCCGAGTGTGATACATATCGAAGGGTGAAGGCAGATCATATGCGGAAACCTGGACTGCTACAACCACTGGGCGTTCCTGCCTGGAAATGGGAAGATGTGAGCATGGACTTCATCGTCGGTTTACCCACCACTTTTCAGAAGCATGATTCTGTATGGGTGATCGTCGACCGGCTCACCAAAGTTGCCCATTTCATTCCGGTCAACACCAACTATAACGCCAAGAAGTACGCTGAACTGTACATCTCACGGATCCTATGCTTGTACGGCATACCCCGTACCATCATATCGGATCGGGGCACTTTATTTGTGTCCCGTTTTTGGGAGCAGCTACACGCTGCATTGGGGACGAAGCTGATTCGCAGTGTAGCATACCACCCGCAGACGGATGGGCAAACCGAGCGAATAAATCAGATTCTAGAAGATATGCTACGAGCTTGCTCTATCAACCATGGCAAGAATTGGGATGATCACTTGCCGTTAGCCGAGTTCTCGTACAACAATGGGTACCAAGCCAGCATCAAGATGGTGCCTTATGAGGCGCTATACGGCAGAAAATGCCGCACACCATTGAATTGGTGTGAGTCTGGCGAAAGGGTCACCTTCGGGATTGATCTTGTCAACAACGCGGAGGAAAAGGTTCGGCTGATTCAAGCGAAACTAAAAGCCGCCCAATCCTGGCAGAAACAGTATGCGTACCAGAGAAGACGCCCATTACAATTCAAAGTAGGGGATCATGTATATCTACGTGTGTCTCCAATGAAGTGCGTAAACAGATTCGGGGTGAGAGGAAAGTTGGCACCCCGATTCATCGGTCCATTTCAGATTACCGAAAGATGTGGATCAGTAGCATACCGGCTGAAATTACCAGAAGCACTTTCCGGTGTGCACGACGTCTTTCACATTTCCCAGCTGAGGAAGTGTCTTAAGCTATCAACTACCATTCAGATGGAGGATATAGAAGAACTGAAACCGGATCTCACCTATCGGGAGGAACCGGTTTAGATCATTGACGAAAAGGCCCAAACCACACGCAACCGTACGTTGTGGTTCTACAAAGTTCTGTGGAGTAATCACTCCGTGGATGAAGCGACATGGAAGAGCGAAGGATTTCTTCGCGCTAATTGCCCCGACTTTTTCACGTCGCATATCCGGTAATTTTCCACCGTCCTCTCTCTCATTTTTCACCTTATAATCTCAGGACGAGATTCTTTTAAGGGGGTGAATGGAAAGGCCTCAGTTTTTGACACATGTTTAAAGTGTTCATCACCACACACACACCTCATTTGAAGAAAGTTGATGAACACATTTGAAGAGCAAGTAACCACCATCAACATGCTCATTAGAGAATAAACTCACAAAATGCAAAAGGGGCATTTCCCACATGCATCATCTAGGGGCTGGGCATATGAAAAACTCCTACACCTTGCTAGGAATGTCCATGCCAAGTTTCACCCAAATTTAAAACTTTTTTGAGGTCCTTTTGGATATATCTAGAAAGAGGGTAGTTTGAACTCAAATTCAAATTCAAACTGTTTTTATCCCATGAATTCAAAAGTGGGAGGCATATTCTTACTCAGCACATTTTTGTGAGCTCACACACCAATTTTCACTCTATTTGGAGTTGATCTTGACATGAGCTAAGTGTAGCAAATTCAAACTTTATTTGAATTTCAAACTGAATATGTGCTAAAACTTAGTCAAACCAAACCCAATTTGAATTCTAACCCATTCAAATGGCTCAGAGGTGAATAATTCAAATCACCATGGGCATTGTAGGGTTTACTGTTTGCAACAGTAATATAGAGTTAAGTTCAGAGGTTAAAAATGGAGGTGGGACCCACATGTCAGCCACTAAATCAAATTGAACCGACCGAGAAACAGAACACCCGGTTCTCGGGTGCAGCCCGAGCGCGCCACCGAGGGGCTGGCAGGCGCCAGATCCTGCTGCATTCCCAGAGCTGGAGACCAACCGCCCGGGCTCCTTATCCCTCTCCGGCGTGCTCCCGTTATATATATCCCCCGAACCACGGCGTGTTCGGTCTGTTTTCCCACACCGAACTCCACCGCAGCCAGCCGCCCTATCGATTCCACCGTGATCAGGCTGATCACTCGTGAGCCCAGTCTCCTCAGCAGCAAAACGGCACCGTGAGCCCGTGAGCAACATCCCAGACCCCGTATTAGCCAGCGAACATGCGCCCTCGAGCTTCACCGGACATCTTTTCCGGCGGACCGAACGTTGCCGCCGTTTGGGCTCTCGTGGGCAGCTCGGTGCAGCCATTGTCACGTCCACTTCTCTACACAAGAAAGGTGCGTCATTGTATGTAGATGGAGTAGCTGAAAGCCGTTCGGCAGTTGATCAACCCTCGGTTGAGAATTTCCAAGTTTATTGCCAGCCAGTTCATATGAGCCAAGCTCACCTTCGAGTAAAATTCGGACTCCACACACTAGGGTTGGTCAGGCCGATTGTCCAGTGGGTTCTACATGTACTAGCGCACACGCTCGAGAAGGAAGTAAGGAAAACTGTTGAGGATCGGCCGTGTTATGGCCGTTTTTTCCTCGCCGCCGTTGCAAAGTACCTCGGCTCACCGTCGAGGGTATGGTTGCCTGCGTTGCTAGCTTCCACAAAGCCCGGATTCATGTTCCTCGTGCTCCACTGATGCTCTCCGAACGATTTATGATCGATTTGGTGCATGGTAGAGCAAAACCGACCTCACCGGAACCCTAGCAGGTGCTGTCACCGGTGCGCGCGGGTTTCCGGCCATCACCGGTGGCCGGCGAGCCCACAGCCGAGTTCAGAAGGTCGGGAAAGGGGCAGGCGGCGAGTTTCGGGTCGGGGGGTGGCCAGGAGCTCGATTCCGACAAGTCTCGGCGGAGACCGCCGCCGCAGAGTATTTGGCGCGAGGAGGGAGACGAAGCACTGTATGTGGGGCCCACGGGCAGAAGTTTAAACTTTTCTTTGATTTTCAGTTTTAGTTCAAACTTCAAACCCGCATAACTTTGGCTAGGAAGCTCCAAATCGAGTGAACCAAATTTTGTTGGATTCAGCTCTCTGAGTAATTTCCAGCAAATCAAGTTTCACTTCATGAAAATCCTTATTTCTCCAGAATTAATTCTTCGAAATTTAAACTGTTTGGAATTTTAACTGGAGAATCCTTTGGAGGAAAATTATGAAATTTTGCTGGGATGTTCAACAAAATATCCCTGAACTACCATAAAAATTTCAGATCCATTTGAGCTCATTTGGTCCACCTAATGGGTTTATTAATGAAAGTGTTCCAGAGAAAATAGAAAATGTCCAGAAACATTTTCAGAATTTGTCTGAAATTGTTTAGCTCATATCTTTAGCTAGGAATCTTCAAATTAAGTGAGACCAACTCCATTAGAACCCTCTGAAAATCTAGTTTTCATAAAGTCATGGCTTGCTCCATGAAAATCCCTAGAACACCCTAAGAGTTCCAATTAAGGTCAAGGACATGATTATTTGTGGAGAGCTCAAATGAGCTTTGCTGCTACTAAAACTTGACCAAGTCTGTGTTTAGGTTGTAACCAAACCGTAGTAAAAATTTCAGAGTCATTGGGTCTGTCTAGTAAGACTTATAATCTTCACAAGTTTAAATTCAATTCAAATGTATTTAAATTAATACATGTACTTGTTATATCATGTAGTCGCTAAGGTCCAGGAGGAACCCGAAGTCTTAGACTTCGTCACTCCGGAAGAGCAGCTAGCCTACGACCAGGAGCAGCAAGGCAAGCTCCAGTTTGCATTAACCTTTTTACAAATTTTTATTGTTTTGAGAACTTACTTGAGTACCATTAATTCATGCATTAGAGTCTTGTTTGAAAACCCAAACGCATAGCCAAGAAAACCATGGGTTGGGATTAGGATTGAAAACCCCGTTAGCTAATCCAATGCTAAGATAGTGTAGGATTCGGTACAAGTTGAGTGGTTGGAACTACTCGCGAGAATAGGCTAGAGGCACTCGACTCGAGTAGAGATAGCACATGAAACACATGGCAAAAAAATGAGACCGAGCGGAGAGTAAGGGCATCAGGACTTTGGGGCCTGTGTGCTATAGCTCCTCTTGTGTCGATTGGGGACCGAGCCGTGTGCGGGCCTGTTGAACAAGCTAGAACAGTACTGAAGACCTACCGGCTATATGGGAACCGGGAAACCGATGTAACTCAGGTAGCTAGGTATTGAGGCATTGCCCGTCGTTCAGAGGGTAGGTTGAGAGCTTGAGGTGTAAATCGGCTGGCAGCACTGAGATGCGCGTGCAGAGACCTCTTGCTCGGGACGATGGGACCAGTTCAATATTTGGCTGACGGGTGAAAGGTGGTTGCGTACGACATCCGTGATGGTTGTTGTAGGCAACATCGAGTACAGGCGTACGTGACGGGTTATTCGGGTAACCCTTGAGGTGTAAATCGATTATAATCGCCGTCCCTCGCGGTCAGTGAGTACCAATTGTTCACAGTACCATGACGTAGAAAGAACAGGCTAGGTACATGTTAAAATGTTGCTGATTGAAAGATGAACTTTGATTGTTAATGATTTGTTGTAGTTTAGAGCTAACTAAAGTTCGTTTCAACTTTGGGCAAAGTACATGAGAGAAATGTGTTTCTTGTTTGATTGCGGCTCTCTCATGTGCCTTAGCATAAGGTTCTCCACAACTTGCTGCTAAAACCTGAAAGTAAGGTTCCACTAATTAGGCGAGTC
This sequence comes from Neostapfia colusana, assembly GCA_030760725.1. Taxonomy (NCBI): domain Eukaryota; kingdom Viridiplantae; phylum Streptophyta; class Magnoliopsida; order Poales; family Poaceae; genus Neostapfia; species Neostapfia colusana. The sequence continues at coordinate 43,396,201 of JASWHV010000013.1, forward strand.
CTTTGCAACTTATTTTACCTCATGCAACCTATCACCCTCATGTAGAAGTTTCATGCTTAGGAGAGACGGGTCAGTCTTGCTGAGCCTTCGTGCTCACTGCTTGTGTTTGAAGCTTTTGCAGGGTTCTATGAGGAAGGGACTCCCGAGGAGGAGACGGAACCCCAGGAGGGGAACCCCGTCGAGTGGGAGTCGTGCACGCCGCGGTGTTAGTGTGGGTGCGTGCTAGCAAGGACACGTTCACGGTCTGAACGTGAACTTGATGCGTAGTCTATGCCCGTGAGTGTAGACTGGACATATTTTGTTGTAAAAATGTTCATACACTGGTTTATGTAATAAAACTTTGCTTCCGCTTTGTACCTTTAATGTGTGTTATCCGGTGCTGTGCAACGCAGCACCCCTCAGCGTGATCCTGGCTCGACAAGACCGTGGGGTCGTATCAATAACAATCTAGCAACTTACCTAATTAGTCGGCTAAGGCGCACCAATATTTGGCCTTGTGGTGGCACTGTTTTCCTGGCATGTGCTGGCATGAACCGGTCCTTAGATCTACGGCAATTAAACCACCATCTCATCCAGCAACATCCACGAACCAATCTTGCCTAGATCTCCCCGATTCCATGCTCATTATCATCATCAAGTTCTCATCATCATTATTCATATGAGTGCAGTAGCTAAACATGTTTTAATTCAGCTTCCCGTATCCCGTAGATTAAGCGAAGCAAAAAGGAAAAACGACCATACCCGACTCATCAACTTTCCCGGCAACAAGGATGGTTAACAAAACTAGTAAACTCCTATAAAAAGGGTGTCCCATCAAGTTGACTCAAGCATACAAGTTTTCGCAAAAAAAAAACAGTTTCAAAACATGGGATCAATATGGTCAAGGGGCACTTGCCTTGCTCCCGTGGCTCGTGTTGCTCAAGCGTCTCAAAATATTGGTGCTGTAGTTCCTCGTAGACGACCTCTTGAGCTTGTCCTTCTACTCACGACCACGCACATACAAAATTTACAGCAATCAATTATCATGCACAAACTTTACTCAAGATGCAATGGGTAGATGAATGCAAATCCTATAGTGCAGTTTATAAAACCAGTTTGTACGTGTTCTTGCATGTTTTAATGGGCTTTCAATGGGTTTTATGATGAACAAGGGTGTAGGGATCAACTTTGGACGTGGTGATGATCTTGACTCAAGATCTAGATCAATTCCACCGTCAAAAATTGATCAAAACGCGATCTGTCCACATGCAAAAGTTTATGTTCAAAAGGGGCGAATAAAACGGATGCGTAGAAACAGCGGCGACGTCGTAAGATTGGTAATGAAGACCTACCTCACTTCCTTCTTGTGGCAGGGCCTTTCTCCTAGCAACGGCAGCAGCGGGGGATTTTTCTATGGAAGATTAGGGTAGGACAGATCGTCGGCTTCTTTTCCAGTGACGGCGAGGCGTGACGGAGCTCGTCGGCCGGTCTCAACAACGGGGCTCGATGGTGGGGCTCGACGGTGGGGTTTGACGACGGGGCTCGACGGCGGGGCTCGATGGCGGGGCTCGTCGGCGGGGCTCACCGGCGACCAAACTCCGGCAGGGGGGTACCAACTCGGCGACTTGCAGGGGGGCTGCAAGTCGGTGACTTAGGGAGGGGGGGAGGGCTGCGGCCAAGGGGGAGCGCTGGGGGTTGTATTTATAAGGGGGAGAAGAGAGGAGTCCTACTCCAATTGGAACTCAACCAAGAGGCCTAGTCAATTTGGAACTCAACCAACTTTTCCCCTTAATTTGGTGCGGCAACATTGGGGATTAAATTCCCTTAAATGTGGGGAAAATTCCCCTTTTGTGGAATTGGGGAATTTTGGGGAAAATTTGGTGGAAATTTGGGAATGCTCATTTCAGCTATCCTTTTCCATTTCTCACCATTTCTATGTCCCTTTTTCCATTTCTACATTCCCCTCTCCATTTCTATGTCCCATTCTCCATTTCTATATCCCCTTCTCCATTTCTATGGTTCTTCCTCCATTTCTATGGTTCTTTCTCCATTTCTATGGTTCATTCTCCATTTATATAGTTCTTGATACATTTCTAGGGTTCTTTCTCCATTTCTACTTCTTTTACAATGTTTCTCTACATGAGAAATGTATGCAATGCATGGTAATGAATTTGAGGGTGTTACAAACCCACCCCCATTAAACTGAATCTTGCCCTCGAGATTCGATAGAGTGGAGAATAGATGAGGGAATTCTGCCTTGAGATCTTCCTCACGTTCCCATGTAGTTTCGGCTTCCGTGTGATGGCTCCATTGTACCTTGCACCAACGGATTACTTTGTTCCTCGTGACCCTTTCCTTCACATCCAAGATTTTGACGGGGTGTTCCGCGTAGGTCAGATCGTCTTGAAGCTCGAGCTCATCCATCGGTACTTGTTCTTCCGATACTCTCAAGCACTTCTTGAGTTGGGATACGTGAAACACGTCGTGCACGTCGGAGAGGTGCGTTGGCAGCTCTAGTTGATAGTCTACCTCTCCTCGCTTGCCCAAAATCTTGAATGGCCCGATTTATCGAGGTGCTAACTTGCCTTTGAAGTTGAACCGTCATTGGCCTCGGATAGGCGATACCTAGAGATACACGAAGTGCCCCACTTTGAAGGTCAATCTTCTTCGCCTATTGTCTGCATAACCTTTTTGTCGTGACTGAGCATCATTCAAGTTTTCTCGTATCGTTTGGACTTGTTTTTTGGCGTCTTGCAGCACTTCGGGTCCAAACACTTAGCTTTCTCCGGTCTCATTCCAGAATAGCAGTGTTCTACACCGTCTACCATACAATGCTTCGAAAGGTGACATCTTCAAGCTGGCTTGGTAGCTGTTGTTATATGATAATTCAGCATAAGGCAAGCTCCTATCCCAACTACGCCCATGTTTCAAGGCACAAGCTCTCAACATGTCTTCCAAAATCTGATTTGTCCTCTCAGTTTGCCCGTCAGTTTGCGGGTGATAAGTGGAGCTGAAATTCAGTCATGTACCCATGGCTTCATGCAGCTTCTTCCAGAAACTGGAGGTAAATTGAAAACCCCGATCTGAAACTATCCTCTTCGGAACTCCATGACGACATACGATTTGCTCCGTATACAACTCGGCTAGTTGTGCGACACGGTACTTGGTTCTAACAGGAAGGAAACGGGCTGTTTTCGTCAATCAGTCCACGATAACCCAAATAGAGTCGTAACCCGACTGAGTACGTGGCAATCCGACTATGAAATCCATGCTGATGTATTTTCACTTCCACTCGGGTACTTTCAATGGCTGCAACAATCCAGCGGGTCTTTGATGTTCGGCCTTCACTCGTTGGCACGTGTCGCATAAGGCAACATATTCAGCTATGTCCCTTTTCATACCATCCCACCAATAGCAAGTTTTCAGGTCCTTGTACATCTTTGTACATCCGGGATGTATGGAATAAGGCGAGTCATGTGCCTCATTTAATATTGTGTCGCGGATGTGCTTCACGTTAGGCACACAAATCCTTTTCCCTAACCAAAGTGTGCCTTTCTCATATTCCTTGAAATCCTTTTATATGCCTTGTCGGATTCTTTCCTTGATTTCCTTGATTTCCTCATCTGTTGCTTCGCCATCCCGTATCTCTTGTTCCAGTGAGGAGTTCAGCTCTATCACCTCCATCTCGTTCAAGAACCTGAGATGTAACCGTTCGATCTCCTTGCGCAGCTCAGGTGGCAGCTCCCGAACCGTGAGTTCGTGACATGCTCCCTTTCGGCTCAACGCATCAGCTACTACACTGGACTTTCCGGGGTGATAGTTGATTCCAACATCATAATCCTTGATGAGTTCCAACCATCGACGTTGCCTCAAATTCAGATCCGTTTGCATCAATATATACTTGAAGCTTTTGTGATCCGTATAGATCTCACATCGGTGGCCAAGGATATAATGCCTCCAAATCTTCAAGGCATGTACCACGGCTGCAAGTTCCAAGTCATGTGTGGGGTAATTCAGCTCATGTTTGTTTAGTTGTATCGACGCATAGACTACCACTTGTCCTTCTTTCATAAGCACACATCCAAGCCCTTGTCTTGATGCATCACAATATATGTCAAAGCTCCTGCTCACGTCCGGCAATACCAAAACTGGCGCTGTTGTTAATCTCTTCTTTAGTTCTTCAAAGCTTTCTTGACACGCTGGTGTCCACTGAAATGCTTTCCCCTTCATTAGCAATTCAGTCATAGGCTTCGCTATTTTGGAGAAATTCTTGATAAACCGATGGTAGTATCCAGCCATCCCAAGGAAACTCCGAATATCTCTCACATTCTGCGGTTGGTTCCACTTCAGAACATCTCCCACTTTTCCGGGATCAACCGATACTCCTCCATCGGAGATGATGTGGCCTAGGAACGATATCTCCTTTAGCCAAAATTTACACTTGCTGAACTTAGCGTACAATTGATGCCCTTGCTGTTTCTGCAATGTTAAACTTAAGTGTTCTTCGTGTTCTTCCTCGCTTTTTGAATACACCATGATATTGTCGATGAAAACCAGGACGAACTTGTCCAAGTACTCCATGAAGACCGTATTCATGAGGTACATAAAGTATGCGGGTGCATTCGTTAACCCAAAAGACATAATGGTATATTCATACGAACCATACTGTGTTCGAAATGCAGTCTTGGGTATGTTGGAGGGCTTAATCTTTAGCTGGAAGTATCCCGACCGAAGATCAATCTTAGAGAAAATTCGGGCACCTTTCATTTGGTCGAACAGGTCCTCTATACGGGGCAGCGGCTATTTATTCTTGATCGTCACCTCATTGAGAGATCTATAATCCATACACATCCTTTGGGTCCCATCCTTCTTGTCTACGAAGAGCATGGGGGCTCCCCATGGTGACGAGTTTAGGCGTATAAAACCCTTTTCTAGCTGCTCCTGAATTTGCTTCTTGAGCTCCACTAGTTCCTTAGCGGGCATCCTATACGGCCTCTTTGCTATAGGTGCAGTTCTGGGTACTAAATCAATGGCAAATTCAATGTCTCAGTCAGGTGGCATACCTGGAAGTTCTTCTAGGAACACATCTGAATATTCTTGAATCGCCGGAATGCTTTCCAATGTCGCTTCTTCAACGTGGTTCAGCACTGCCTTCTCGGTTGACGATTGGGCTGCCTCGAACTCAATATGAGTACCGTGCTCACTTGTCAGCTGCACGATCCTCTCAGCACATTGAATCACTCCGTTATGCTTGCTTAGCCAATCCATTCCATGTATTATGTCAATCCCTTGGGGATCCAAGACAATAAGGTTGGCAAGAGAGTCTACCCCACTTATTTTAAGGCTTACTTTCGGACATAATATATTAGTCCTCATCTCTCCACCGGGAGAATTAACCAACATAGTTTGTTTCATGTGTGATATGGGCAGGTTATACTTGGCAACATACTTGGATGATATGAATGAATGCGATGCTCCGGAATCAAATAAAACAGTGGCAGGGTTGGAGTTGGCAAGAAACATACCAATCACGACGTCCTCAGCTTGTTGTGCTTCCTCAGTGGAGACATGATTCACATTGCCACGAGCATAGTTCTGCTGTCCACAGTTACCTTGATTAGCTCCTCCATTCGGCCGTGGGTTCTGCTTGGGTGTGTTGCTCGGTTGTCCAAGGCATTTCTTCGGGCATTGACTTGCAAAGTGTCCCGCCTCTCCGCATGAAAAGCATGCTTTGTTGCCCAAAACAGCAGGAATGTTGTGGCGAGTCTGGTTTTGAGCATAGGTGCCCATGTTGGGACGGTGCGCAGGAGGCAAAGGCATACAAGGTGCTTGCATAACAGGACGTTGCTGCGGTGGCTGATTAGGACTAGGTGGATTTGCAGGGCAGAAAGTAGAAACGGACGAGCCATAATGTGGTGCAGCTGGTGGCATGAAACGGGTCGTACATTGCTCCCTTGTGGCTGTCCTTGGTATGGCATCTTCCTCTTGCCCTCTTGCTCGATCTCACGGATCTTGCTCTCAACCACTATAGCTTTGTCAACGAGCTTCAGGAAATTTGCATAATCATTGTTGAGCAGCTTAACTTGGATCTCATTGTTCAATCCTCTCATGAACAAGTATTGCTTCCTTTGATCCGAGTTGACATCTTCTGGAGCATACCTTGACAGCTGCGTGAACTTGTTAAGGTACTCATTCACGCTCTTCCTTCCTTGGTGGAGACCTTCAAACTCTTGCCTTTTAAGCATCATGACTCCTGCAGGGACGTAATGAGAGCGGAAACTCTCCTTGAATTCATCCCAAGTGATGGTCTCTTGGTTGACATGAGCATTGCAAAGGGCGTCACACCAGTCAGCGGCTGCTCCCATAAGTTGGTGCGATGCGAAGAGAACTTTCTCCCGATCATTGCACTGAACAATAGCAAGCTTCTTTTCCATGGACTTCAACCAATCATCAGCCTCCATGGGATCATTAGCTTGTGCAAAATTAGGCGGCCTAGTCCTCATGAACTCTCCCAATCTGTTGTGAGCCGGCGGTGGTGGCGGTGGCGGCGGTGCAGGAACAGGGTTAGGATTGTTGTTGTTGTTGGCCTGCATCTGACCCAACATTTGTATCATCGTTTGCATGAGCTGGTTCTGCATAGCCATCAACCGTTCAAGGTTGCTTGCATCAGCCCCGGGGTTAGCATTTTCTGGAACTTCAACATTGCCACCCTCTCGTGGTTCATTGTTGCCACGAGCGTTCCTTCTTTGGCAGTTGGTGTTTTCCCTCACCATCTGTGAGAGAGAGTGGAGTAGAGTAGATATTAGAAATTTAGATTGATCCCCCAGCTATATGCATCAAGGTGTATGAACTAAATATCTTCTTTCATTAATTTCAGCCTATATGAGGATGTGAACACGTGCCGAAACGTTTCACATCTGTCCACTATATGTGGATGTGGACATTCGCCGAAGCGTCCCACAACTCACATCAGCACATAAATGTAAAAGTCCCAAAACTTGTGAATAGAAAACTTGAGCTATGAATAAAGTTGAGTTTATATGCAAGAAATGGGACTTACAAAAACTTTTGTTTACTCATGAAAGGGTTGGCATGAGCGATAAAAACTTTGAATTCAGTTTGAATTAAGAAGGTCACTTCCAAAAGAGGAGGGGCCATCTCCAAAGAGGAAAATGCAAACTGATGTTTAAAAAGTTGTATTTGCAATGACCAACTCATAGATCAGAGGGCATATTCAAACCCCCCAGGTTCAAATTGTAGAGGGGGCAAATTTGGAGCAAATTTGGAGGTGCTTTGATATGAATATCAAAGGGACTTGTGAATTCCATCCAAATTTGAATTTAAATTTGAAACTGAGGCACAACTTGTCAAATTAGCAATTGGCTTGTGAATTTGAGCTCCATATGAGTGAAGTTTGCAATGTGCCAAAAATCTGGAGATATTTGAGCAAGAAACTTGGTGGGGCCCAATTGTCATAGAAGAGGAGGAAAAACTTAGCACCTAAGTCTTTGCTCTCGGATTAGACCGAGCTCCCGGCGCCACCGAGGCGGCAGCCACCGCCACCTCCTGCTCGAGCTGCCCCCCCACGCGCGGGCGCCAGAGGCGGTTCATCCGGCGCTTATCCCTCCCACCGAAGCAAACACGAAGCCTCTCACTCGTACCGTGGCCTCCTTTTGCCTCCGCGCCCGAAAAACAACCGCCGGCGACGCCTCCGTTTCCCTCGGTTGTCCACCAGCTCGCGCCCTCTTCTGCTCGAGCCGTCCACACAAAAAGGGAGCGCAATCGAGTGCACAAGATCCTCCACAGCTCGGCCCCGTCGTTCCTGGCTCGTGGGGCGCCCAAATCAATGATCAACGTGAGGTACTAACGCTCACCGGCGAAAGGGCAACTCGGGTCACCGTGGACAGCTCATACCGAGGCTTTTCACGGCCGAGCAAGCACCCTCCGAGACACGCCGGGACGTCACGCTGCTCTCCCCCGAGTTTCAGCCCAAGCCTTGCAACGTAGCTTGGGAATTTCAAGTTTTCCCTCGGACGAGGAAAACCTACCCGCGGGTAAGAACTGTTGAAATTAACGCTTAATTCTCGGTTAAAGTTGTTCATTTTGCGCACACCAGAGCTAGAGAGGATAGGGAACCTTTTTCCTCCACAACCCTAGCTAGAAACACCGTGGTTACAGCTAATTTTGAGCTTTTCAGTCGGCGGCCATGGCGGGAACGCGCGGGCGCACGGTGACAACCGGTTTGCCGTCGTTTCCGAGCCAGGTTGAGGCCACGCCGAGATTTCCTGACCTCCACTGATGCTTTAGGGCGGATCCGCCGAGCTTTTGGCGGGCTAGTGTGCTCGGGCGACGGTGCCGATCATCACCGAAGGCCGCGGCTCGTCGCCGGCCTACTTCCGGCCACCGGCAGCCCGAGCCAACCCCGTAGACATGTTCCCCGACCCTGAAAACCCCCAGGCGGCGAGTACCGAGCCGTGAGACGGCCGGGAAGCCGACTCCGGCGAGCCCCGATGAGTTGCCAGCGAGGGGGCGGCGCGGGAAAAAGGGGACGGGCCGAGGTTGAAGACGACCGGCAGGTCCCACCTGTCAGCGGCGATATTTTAAATTTTTGATCCGCTGCAGCCTCGGATCCGGTGTGGTGGCGCGGGAAAAGGTCTGTGGCCCCGTGTGGCTCGTGTTTCAGCGGTCGACACGTGGCCCTGTGGCCCGCAGTCAGGGTTTAAACTTTTTCCGAATTAATTTGAATTCCGGATTTAGTTCAAATTTTAGAACTGCATAACTTTTGCTAGGAAGCTCCAAAATTAGTGATTCAAATTGGGTTTGATTCAGGATGAAGAGCTCTATTCAAATGTACAACCCAATTTGCTTGAAAACCAATAGAAAATTCTGGAAAATTCTTTAAAGCTTTTCAGCAAAAGAGTTTTAGAGGGAGTTTGGTTCATCCAAAATTCCCCAAATTTTGCCAGGATATTATTTCGGATATTAGGAAACTCGTATTAAAGTTTCAGCTCATTTGGAATTGATTTAGTTGGGATAATTCCAATTTCAAGTTTCTGTATTCAAATTAATACAGAAACATTTTCAGAGAATTTCCAAAACTTGGAAATTCAGTTCTAGCCATTCCTTAGCTCCAAAATCCTAGGAAAATTCAGGCACACTCTCTGAGCTATGTAGGAAATTATGGTTCACTTAGATTTGTATGAAAGTGCAAGTTTAATCAGAATTAATTCCTTTATGCTTAAATGCTTAGGGAATTGTTCTGGGTGACCTAATCAGTGAAACATTCTGAATTTTGGTCCAGAGGACTTTCTTATGACAAGGAACTCACAAGAAAATTTGCAGCTCCATTGGAGCCCTGGATCATTATGTCCTGTTCAACCTCATTAGGTGATCACCACCCAAGTGATGAACCTCACTCTCACTTGAGGATAGTGCTTAGACACACATCCAAACCACCACCCCAGTGTCATTTTAAATTCTTAAACAAAGTTCCAGTTTTAAACTTGTCTGTAGCACTTGTTAGCAAAAGTGTTATAATTAAACATGTATGCATGTTTATAACGTGTAGTGATTCGACGTGGAAAGTGAAGAAGGAGGAGTTGAGCTGGGAGTAAGAAGCAAGAAGGCAGTGATTCAGCTTCAAATCCTCATCAGCAACTAACTTCATCTTATCTGACTTTAGACACCTGCAAAACCAAGGCAAGCCCCGGTTTGCACTTAAGTTGTTTTTAAAGTTTTCCCTTTGTTCACTACTATTGGTCAAGGTTTGTATGTGCATTAGGTCAAGGATGTGTGATACTCCACTTGCATAACCAAACATGAACCCTGAGGTCAAGGGTAGAAATGTGTCATCGCTGTAGAATAGGGCAATGCTAATTAGGCTAGGACATCCGGTAGAAGACGAGTAGTTGGAATCTACTCGCGAGCTATAGTTTAGAAGATCATAAGTGTGGTTGGGGAAGGAAGCAAACTAAAGTTTACATTTCTAAAGATGAGACCGGGCAGAGGGATTAGGCTGCGACAAGACGAGGTCTTGGTCGAGTAGCTCTGCCTGTGTCGGTTAAGGACTGATGTGTATGCCGCGTCCAGGAGCAAGTATTGAGTTGTGTACCGGATGCTTACTGATATATGGGAACCAGGAAACCGATGTACCAGGTTCACTGGATTGTAGAGGCATACCACATCGTCTCGTTAGACCTATGAGCCCGAGACGGCGCGACCGGTTCTACAGTTTAGTGTCCTGAGAAAGGTTGCCACATACGATGTAATGAAGGACGCCAGAGTTGGGTCTTCAGAGGCGGGCATATGTGTCGAGTTATCCGGGTAGTGTTTGATTCGAATCACCGTCCCTCGCGGTTATTGAGTACCACTTGCTCCCATGTTGTGACGTAGTTAATCAACTTGTGTGGAAACAGTTTGCAAAAGTATAATTGCTGCTATGATGATGTTAAGTTGCATGAAAACCATGTTTGAAGTAGAGATAGAGCTAACTAAAGTTATTTTCTACCTTGGGGCAAGTAACATTGGAATGAAGCGTTTCTTGTTTGATTGTGGAATTCCAATGTTGCTGATCGCAAGGTCATTATTAATTTGGCTAAAATTTGAAAGTTAAGGATGAACTCTTAGGCGAGTCTTTTTGCAAACTATAGGATTAGATCTTAAGTTACCCTCACGTAGAGTTGCATGTTGTAGGAGAGACGGTTAAGTCTTGCTGAGCCTTTGTGCTCACTCTTGCTATGTAAGTGGTTTTGCAGGTAAACCTTGACGCTATAAAGAAGGTTGTCCGGTGAGACTCGGAAACTTCCAAGTCATGTCACACTTGGAGAACCTAGCCGCTGCCATGTCTTCGTGTTGCTAGCGAGAGGAGTCCGCGGGCTGGATCTCTTCTCGAGCGCTTCTTAGATATTCATCGTGAGCTGTTTATAGACTTCCGATGTAGCTATTTTATGTAAAATTATTTACAAAGAATAATTGTAAGCTTCCGCTTTTGATTTATGTAATACTGTGCTCCTTATATGTGTGCTGTTGGGTTCCGCATAACACGACACCACCCAATGCGATTCCTCGGGCAAGGCGGCACGGCCCTGTGATCGGGGTCGGGCCCCCTCAGCGTGGCATCAGAGCCGCATTGGTAATAGCACACGGAGTAAGGATCGTATTACGACAAAAACTTAGGATACGGTGAGGAAACGATATTAGGCCCACATAAGGACTATAGTAGTATAGTTACTCAAAGTGGCAAGACTAACCTATGTGTTCTACTTCTGAATTTTCATAATGTAACGACGCACCTACATTCTGGTAAGCATGGTAAGGAACGCCACCGAAAGCGGTTCAATTTCGGTTAGCTCCCCTGACGAGGAAAGTGGTTCAGGGTTAGATCTCACAGCTTGGTGTGAGATGTTAATATGAAACTCTTGGACTCTTCATGTTCCTGAGTTCATATGAAACGCTGATCCCTAGCGTGCATTAGGCAAGTAAGTGGAGACCCCATCGTGTGGTCAGTAACGCGATAGTGTGTTCGTCTGGAAGTAGCCCAGGAGGACATACGCAGCGCTTGCCATCGGCGTGCCCTGCAGGGCAGTAGGTGGTATCCGTTGGGTTGATAACATTCCCAACCGTGACGACCCGTTCATGACATACTCGGGTTCCCCGTCGTGTGGTGTTGAAACACGATCACGTACCTTGAGACATGGCTTAACTCAAGGACGGCCGTATGACAATGATACGGGCGTTTGTATTTATTTTCAATTATGGAACTGCCTGAAATGAAATAACCTTTGAGTGCACCACTATTGAGTGTTCTTCTGCAGGTACTAACCACGTACGTTTCCCGTGTAGTACACGTGTGCGAGAGACCGTCCTAGGGCCACTGATAAAACGTATATGCCGGTATAATCCGGTTTAGGATTTTCTTTTGGTGAGGCAACGTAGTACCGACATGATTATTACGGTGCATCGACACCGTACTACACTTAATAACCTCTTCCCTATGAAGAAATGAGTCATGAACTAACTTTCAGCTAAAAACGGAAGTTTGAAACAAGTATTAGCTACTGAACTCTTATTTTGAGCTAAGATTCAAATGAGAGTATAATTAGGTGTCAAAGTTTTCAAAAAACCGAGTGCTCTGTTTCTGGCAGAAATTCTTGCTGGACTTTGGCAGATCATAACTCTGAGTAGCTTTAACCAATTAAAGTGTATGATACAATTCTGGAAAGATTTTCAAGTGCTCTACAACTTTCTTGTAGGCCTCCAGAGCAAAATCACACTTTAAGTTGGTGAAAAGTCCAGTTGAAGGCAAACTGTTCAGAACCAGGACAGTAGCAAAAACCTCTCTGGACCTTTCTGTTTTTAAGCCATAACTTCCTGTAGAAAAATCCTTAAGGAGCACATAAGTACTTGTTGGAAAGCTACTGAAGTTTACTAAAACTTTGGTAGTCAACTCAAGTCAAGAATCTGTTGATAACTTGAGTAAAATTTGGAGTTTGTGTGAACTGGTCAGGGTAGTCCCGCTGATTAGTTAAGCGTACTTAAGATCTGTTTAAACATGAATGTGGTTATGCTTTCATAAAGTTCATGACATGTTCATGTTTTACTTATCTTTACTTACTACTGAGATATAATTTTTATTGATTCAAAATTTTGTTTCGTGCAGTATGGTATGTACACATTCTCAAATGGAGCTTGGAGGTTCAAGTCGAGGTGGGAATGACTCGACTTCATCACAAGAGCCATCGCCAACCGGATTGGCTGGAATTATGGCAAAGATGAATGAAACTCTCCAAACTCTAGTTCAGCAAGGCATAGATCGAGAAGCTCAACGTCACATACTAACCCAGAGCACGTATCTGGATTTTTTGGCGACACAACCGCCGGTATTCTCCGAGGCGGCTGACCATTGTGAAGCAAATCACTGGTTACGTGTCATTGAGTCCAAGCTTGGGTTGATCCGATGTGACGAATTCTCGAAGACTCTATATGCCGCTCAACAGCTTCACGGCTTTGCTGGAGCATGGTGGGCAGAGTACCTTGCTGTTCAACCAGCAGGGCATCGTGTCACATGGGCGGAGTTCCAGGCTGCATTTCGTGCCTGTTTCATCCCTGCGGGCATAAGGCAAACCAGTCTGGATGAGTTCTGGAGTCTGAAGCAAGGGGACATGAGTGTTATTGAGTATGCAAAGGAATTCAATCGCTTAGCTCAATATATCCCTGACTATGTGAAATCACCACCCATGAAGGGTTATCATTTTTATCGAGGGCTGACCGCTAGGCTGCGATGTGAATTGGCTCAAGTTAGCCAAGAGAGTTTTGATGAATTCGTGAGCTGTGCTCTTTCTCAAGAATATTATTCCAACCTTTACCTCAAAGAAAAGAGGGATAGGGACTCATCACAAGATGAAGACAATCGTCTACCTCAGAAGTATCGGTTGGTAATCCGTTCACCTTCCGGTCGAGAGATTCCACAAAAGGTGCAATCATTCTGGGAGTGTGATGACTATTCTACTCCACAGAGGTCTTGTTCACCTCCACCGCAGCAGCAACTTATTTCTTATGCACCTCAGTATCAACAAGGTGCACCAGAATACTTTTTCCCTCAAGAGGTTGAAGATGATCAGGGTGATTTCTCAGTTGAACCGAGTGCTGTCCCCCTCCATATTGACAATGAGCCCAATGTCAATGAAGCAACTGAACCGAACAGCAACAACGTGTCTGCGGGTCCAGTTCCAAAAAGTGATCTTGGGCAGCCCAGAAAAGCTATGTCAAAAGTGGGGACAGTCAATTATGTGTCAGTCGATGATCTGCCAAAGGGAGGACCTGTTCTTGCCGGCAGGTTCACCTTAAATGACAAGCCGGTTGTCATTTTATTCGACTCTGGTGCAACACATAACTTCATTAGCCGGGCAACGGTAATCCGGGATCAGATCTCCACCACTGTCACGAAAGGTTCATACCTTATTCATTCGCCAGGTGGAGACATATCAACTAATGAAGTCGTTTCTCGAGCACCACTTTGCTTGGGTGGAAAAATTTATCCTACCACCCTCATCATTCTCGAATACCAGGGAATCAATGCCATATTGGGAATATCATGGTTGACCTTCCATAAGGCTGTCCTGGACATCGAGAACAGGAGTGTTCACTTGGACTCTCCACTTCACGGATGTCAAACTTTGTACCTCGGCGAAGCGGTTTCTAAAGGCCCGGAAGTATGTAATTCCGAGGCATGGAAGTTAGAAGACATTCCGGTAGTCCATGAATATCCGGACGTATTTCCCGAAGATCTTCCAGGCTTACCACCTGAGTGCGAGGTGGAATTCAAAATAGAGTTGATACCGGGAACCACGCCGATCTCTCGGAGACCATACGAAATGGCTCCGAATGGATTAGCCGAGCTGAAGGAGCAACTCAAAGATCTAATGGACAAGGGGTTTATTCGTCCAAGTTCATCACCATGGGGTTGCTCAGCTTTATTTGTGAAGAAGAAGGATGAGACGCTGAGGCTATGCGTCGATTATCGTCCTTTGAATGCTGTGACCATAAAGAACAAGTATCCACTACCAAGAATTGATATCCTCTTCGATCAGCTAGTGGGTGCTAAAGTCTTCTCTAATATAGACTTAAGGTCAGGATATCATCAAATCAAGATTCGCGCGGAAGATGTCCCAAAAACAGCATTCTCGACAAGATATGGACTCTATGAGTATCTTGTCATGTCATTTGGATTGACCAATGCTCCGGCTCACTTTATGTATCTTATGAACTCGGTGTTCATGCCGGAGCTGGATCAGTTCGTCGTGGTCTTCATCGATGACATCTTGGTCTACTCCAAATCTGAAGAGGAACACGCTAAACATTTGCATATTGTGCTCCAACGACTGAGAGATCACAAGCTCTATGCAAAGTTTAGTAAATGTGAATTCTGGATCAACCAAGTGCCATTTCTTGGGCACATTATTTCAGCAGAAGGCATTGCTGTTGATCCAAGCAAGATTGAACAAGTGCTGAAGTGGAAGTCTCCAACATCAGTCCATGAAGTTCGTAGCTTCTTGGGTTTGGCTGGATATTATCGGAGGTTCATCCCGAGCTTCTCAAAAATCTCCAAACCTATGACGGAGCTACTGAAGAAAGGCATCAAGTATGATTGGAGCAAGCCATGTGAGGAAGCTTTTCAAGCGTTGGTGAAACACCTCACAACAGCCCCGGTTCTAGCTCAACCGGATACAACCAAGCCTTTTGATGTTTATTGTGATGCATCCGGCGTCGGGCTTGGTTGTGTACTCATGCAAGGAGGACGCGTGGTCGCATATGGATCACGGCAATTACGGAATCATGAGCAACATTATCCAACTCATGATCTCGAGCTTGCTGCCGTGGTATTAGCTTTGAAGATGTGGAGACATTACCTATTGGGAAATCTGGTTCATCTCTACACCGACCACAAAAGTTTAAAGTACATATTCACTCAAAAGGAGTTGAATATGCGGCAACGGCGATGGTTGGAGCTGATCAAGGACTATGAGATTGAAATTCATTATCAGCCGGGCAAGGCAAATGTGGTTGCCGATGCACTCAGCCGGAAGTCTCGTATTCATAATCTGACCATTACGCCAATAGAAGAGGAAGAACCAAGTCTCTACTTGGTTCCATATGGAGCTTTACATAATCTAGCTCTCATACCCTCAATAAGAGAGGAGGTTATGAAAGCTCAAAAGCAAGACAAGGGCATGGCTCACATCAAAAGGAGGTTGAAGAACGGGGAGATGAAATGTTTCCGGTTAGATGATGAAGACACCCTATGGTTCAAAGACCGGATAGTCGTACCCCGTAATATGAGGCTGCGGAAGAAGATTTTGGATGAGGCTCACTTATCCAAATTTTCTATTCATCCTGGCAGCAATAAAATGTACCAAGACCTCCGGAAGAAGTTTTGGTGGACACGTATGAAACGTGAAGTTGCAAAATACGTTTCAGAATGTGATACGTGTTGAAGAGTTAAGGCCGACCACGTAAAGAAGTCGGGCCTGCTGCAACCGCTACAGATACCGGCATGGAAGTGGGAAGACTTGAGTATGGATTTCATTGTTGGGTTGCCGATGACCTCCCACCACCATGACTCGATTTGGGTAATCGTTGATCGATTAACCAAATCGGCACGTTTCATTCCGGTGCATACCAACTACAGCGCCAAGCAGTATGCGGAGTTGTGCATAGCACGAATCTTATGCTTGCATGGAGTTCCCCGAACCATTGTCTCCGACCGAGGATCACTGTTCGTGTCCCGTTTCTGGGAACAGCTACACACATCCTTGGGAACTAAATTGATTCGAAGCTCCACGTATCACCCTCAAACCGATGGACAAACTGAGAGGGTGAATCAAATACTTGAAGATATGCTGAGAGCATGTGTCATCCACCACGGTAAGAGCTGGGATGATCACTTACCATTGGCAGAGTTCTCATATAACAACGGGTATCAATCAAGTATCAAAATGGCGCCTTATGAAGCTCTCTACGGCCGGAAATGCCGCACACCCTTGAACTGGTGTGAATCCGGCGAGAGAGTTATTTACCGGATTGATCTCGTAAATGAAGCCGAAGAGCGGGTAAGGCTTATTCAAGCAAATCTGAAAGCCGCTCAGTCCAGGCAAAAGAGCTATGCGGATAAGAGACGTCGTCCTCTGAACTTTCAAGTTGGAGACCACGTCTACCTCCGCGTGTCTCCCATGAAGGGCATTCGCCGATTTGGAGTGAAAGGAAAATTAGCTCCACGTTTTATCGGTCCCTTCATTATCATTGAAAGGTGTGGACCCGTGGCATACCGTTTGGAGCTACCGGCAGCCTTAGCCGGAGTTCATGACGTCTTCCAC
Organism: Neostapfia colusana; assembly: GCA_030760725.1. Lineage (NCBI taxonomy): Eukaryota > Viridiplantae > Streptophyta > Magnoliopsida > Poales > Poaceae > Neostapfia > Neostapfia colusana. Next base: position 43,413,051 of record JASWHV010000013.1, read on the forward strand.
ATATCTCAGTTGCGGAAGTGTTTAAAAGTTCCAACGGAGATTCTCACGGGAGACATAGCATATTTGAAGCCGGACCTCACTTATGTTGAGCGACCAACCCGGATAATTGATGTAAAGACTCGCGAAACCAGGAATCGGACGCTGCGATTTTTCAAGGTGCTATGGGAAAATCACACGACCGACGAAGCTACATGGGAAAGCGAGGAGTATTTGCAACGCAATCATCCTGAGTTGTTAGAGGCTTATATGTATTAGTTGTCCTCTCCACCTTGTCCTTAATCATGAATCTCGGGACGAGATTCTTTTTAAGGGGGGAGGAATGTAAAAGTCCCAAAACTTGTGAATAGAAAACTTGAGCTATGAACAAAGTTGAGTTTATATGCAAGAAATGGGACTTACAAAAACTTTTGTTTACTCATGAAAGGGTTGGCATGAGCGATAAAAACTTTGAATTCAGTTTGAATTAAGAAGGTCACTTCCAAAAGAGTAGGGGCCATCTCCAAAGAGGAAAATGCAAACTGATGTTTAAAAAGTTGTATTTGCAATGACCAACTCATAGATCATAGGGCATATTCAAACCCCCCAGGTTCAAATTGTAGAGGGGGAAAATTTCGAGCGAATTTGGAGGTGCTTTGATATGAATATCAAAGGGACTTGTGAATTCCATCCAAATTTGAATTTAAATTTGAAACTGAGGCACAACTTGTCAAATTAGCAATTGGCTTGTGAATTTGAGCTCCATATGAGTGAAGTTTGCAATGTGCCAAAAATCTGGAGATATTTGAGCAAGAAACTTGGTGGGGCCCAATTGTCATAGAAGAGGAGGAAAAACTTAGCACCTAAGTCTTTGGTCTCGGATTAGACCGAGCTTCCGGCGCCACCGAGGCGGCAGCCACCGCCACCTCCTGCTCGAACTGCCCCCCCCCACGCGCGGGCGCCAGAGGCGGTTCATCCGGCGCTTATCCCTCCCACTGAAGCAAACACGAAGCCTCTCACTCGTACCGTGGCCTCCTTTTGCCTCCGCGCCCGAAAAACAACCGCCGGCGACGCCTCCGTTTCCCTCGGTTGTCCACCAGCTCGCGACCTCTTCTGCTCGAGCCGTCCACACAAAAAGGGAGCGCAATCGAGTGCACAAGATCCTCCACAGCTCGGCCCCGTCGTTCCTGGCTCGTGGGGCGCCCAAATCAACGATCAACGTGAGGTACTAACGCTCACCGGCGAAAGGGCAACTCGGGTCACCGTGGACAGCTCATACCGAGGCTTTTCACGGCCAAGCAAGCACCCTCCGAGACGCGCCGGGACGTCACGCTGCTCTCCCCCGAGTTTCAGCCCAAGCCGTGCAACGTAGCTTGGAAATTTCAAGTTTTTCCCTCGGACGAGGAAATCCTACCCGCGGGTAAGAACTGTTGAAATTAACGCTTAATTCTCGGTTAAAGTTGTTCATTTTGCGCACACCAGACCTAGAGAGGATATGGAACCTTTTTCCTCCACAACCCTAGCTAGAAACACCGTGGTTACAGCTAATTTTGAGCTTTTCGGTCGGCGGCCATGGCGGGAACACGCGGGCGCACGGTGACAACCGGTTTGCCGTCGTTTCCGAGCCAGGTTGAGGCCACGCCGAGATTTCCTGACCTCCACTGATGCTTTAGGGCAGATCCGCCGAGCTTTTGGCGGGCTAGTGTGCTCGGGCGATGGTGCCGATCATCACCGAAGGCCGCGGCTCGTCGCCGGCCTACTTCCGGCCACCAGCAGCCCGAGCCAACCCCGTAGACATGTTCCCCGACCCTGAAAACCCCAGGCGGCGAGTACCGAGCCGTGAGACGGCCGGGAAGCCGACTCCGGCGAGCCCCGATGAGTTGCCAGCGAGGGGGCGGCGCGGGAAAAAGGGGACGGGCCGAGGTTGAAGACGACTGGCAGGTCCCACCTGTCAGCGGCGATATTTTAAATTTTCGATCCGCTGCGGCCCCGGATTCGGTGTGGTGGCGCGGGAAAAGGTCTGTGGCCCCGTGTGGCTCGTGTTTCAGCGGTCGACACGTGGCCCTGTGGCCCGCAGTCAGGGTTTAAACTTTTTCCGAATTAATTTGAATTCCGGATTTAGTTCAAACTTTAGAACTGCATAACTTTTGCTAGGAAGCTCAAAAATTAGTGATTCAAATTGGGTTTGATTCAGGATGAAGAGCTCTATTCAAATGTACAACCCAATTTGCTTGAAAACCAATAGAAAATTCTGGAAAATTCTTTAAAACTTTTCAGCAAAATAATTTTAGAGGGAGTTTGGTTCATCCAAAATTCCCTAAATTTTGCCAGGATATTATTTAGGATATTAGGAAACTCGTGTTAAAGTTTCAGCTCATTTGGAATTGATTTAGTTGGGATAATTCCAATTTCAAATTTCTGTATTCAAATGAATACAGAAACATTTTCAGAGAATTTCCAAAATTGGAAATTCAGTTCTAGCCATTCCTTAGCTCCAAAAATCCTAGGAAAATTCAGGCATACTCTCTGAGATATGTAGGAAATTATGGTTCACTTAGATTTGCATGAAAGTGCAAGTTTAATCAGAATTAATTCCTTTATTCTTAAATGCTTAGACAATTGTTCTGGGTGACCTAATCAGTGAAACATTCTGAATTTTGGTCCAGAGGACTTTCTTGTGACAAGGAACTCACAAGAAAATTTGCAGCTCCATTGGAGCCCTGGATCATTATGTCCTGTTCAACCTCATTAGGTGATCACCACCCAAGTGATGAACCTCACTCTCACTTGAGGATAGTGCTTAGGCACACATCCAAACCACCACCCCAGTGTCATTTTAAATTCTTAAACAAAGTTTCAGTTTTAAACTTGTCTGTAGCACTTGTTAGCAAAAGTTTTATAATTAAACATGTATGCATGTTTATAACGTGTAGTGATTCGAGGTGGAAAGTGAAGAAGGAGGAGTTGAGCTGGGAGTAAGAAGCAAGAAGGCAGTTATTCAGCTTCAAATCCTCATCAGCAACTAACTTCATCTTATCTGACTTTAGACACCTGCAAAACCAAGGCAAGCCCCGGTTTGCACTTAAGTTGTTTTTAAAGTTTTCCCTTTGTTCACTACTATTGGTCAAGGTTTGTATGTGCATTAGGTCAAGGATGTGTGATACTCCACTTGCATAACCAAACATGAACCCTGAGGTCAAGGGTAGAAATGTGTCATCCCTGTAGAATAGGGCAATGCTAATTAGGCTAGGACATCCGGTAGAAGACGAGTAGTTGGAATCTACTCGCGAGCTATAGTTTAGAAGATCATAAGTGTGGTTGGGGAAGGAAGCAAACTAAAGTTTACATTTCTAAAGATGAGACCGGGCAGAGGGATTAGGCTGCGACAAGACGAGGTCTTGGTCGAGTAGCTCTGCCTGTGTCGGTTAAGGACCGATGCGTATGCCGCGTCCAGGAGCAAGTATTGAGTTGTGTACCGGATGCTTACTGATATATGGGAACCAGGAAACTGATGTACCAGGTTCACTGGATTGTAGAGGCATACCACATCGTCTCGTTAGACCTATGAGCCCGAGACGGCGCGACCGGTTCTACAGTTTAGTGTCCTGAGAAAGGTTGCCACATACGACGTAATGAAGGACGCCAGAGTTGGGTCTTCAGAGGCGGGCATATGTGTCGAGTTATCCGGGTAGTGTTTGATTCGAATCACCGTCCCTCGCGGTTATTGAGTACCGCTTGCTCCCATGTTGTGACGTAGTTAATCAACTTGTGTGGAAACAGTTTGCAAAAGTATAATTGCTGCTATGATGATGTTAAGTGGCATGAAAACCATGTTTGAAGTAGAGATAGAGCTAACTATAGTTATTTTCTAACTTGGGGCAAGTAACATTGGAATGAAGCGTTTCTTGTTTGATTGTGGAGTTCCAATGTTGCTGATCGCAAGGTCATTATTAATATGGCTAAAATTTGAAAGTTAAGGATGAACTCGTAGGCGAGTCTTTTTGCAAACTATAGGATTAGGTCTTAAGTTACCATCATGTAGAGTTGCATGCTGTTGGAGAGACGGTTAAGTCTTGCTGAGCCTTTGTCCTCACTCTTGCTATATAAGTGGTTTTGCAGGTAAACCTTGACGCTATAAAGAAGGTTGTCCGGTGAGACTCGGAAACTTCCAAGTCATGTCACACTTGGAGAACCTAGCCGCTGCCATATCTTCGTGTTGCTAGCGAGAGGAGTCCGCGGGCTGGATCTCTTCTCGAGCGCTTCTTAGATATTCATCGTGAGCTGTTTATAGACTTCCGCTGTAGTTATTTTATGTAAATTATTTATAAAGAATAATTGTAAGCTTCCGCTTTTGATTTATGTAATACTGTGTTCCTTATATGTGTGCTGTTGGGTGCCGCATAACACGGCACCACCCAATGCGATTCCTCGGGCAAGGCGGCACGGCCCTGTGATCTGGGTTGGGCCCCCTCAATAAACACAAACAATCGTCACAAAAGTTCAGCACACCATTCTTATTCAAGCTACAACGATCTTAACGTTCCTATTACAGCTTTATTCAATGGAAACCTAAACTTAATCGTGAGAACCAGTGCTGTTCTCGCTGTGTGACGGGGGTGGTCCATACATGGGCGCACGCCATGGTGAGTCGGCAGTCCATGTAGGGTTAGATGATGCTGGTGCTCCATTTGCTCCCGCGTTTTCACGAGTCTCCTCTTGTTTCTCCAGCAAATACAGCTTCTTGTGGAGGTAACGGACCTCTTCTTGTGCGCTTGCGTAGCGGTTTCCTGACTCCACGAGTAACCTCTGAGACTTGTCAGCAGCTTGTGGGTTGGAAATAGCTGTTACATGGGGTCCAATGATCTCCCTTGTAGCACTCTTCCGATACAGGTGCATCTCAAAAGATGTGTCCTCAAGCTGCTCATGGAAGGCGTAGCACAGTCCAGTGAGTGCTTCCCATGCAGCATCATTGATAGCTTCTGCCCTTGTAGCTCTCCATGTGGGTGTGAAGTGCCAGGTGACAACCCTACCATTAGATAGGATGGTTACGTCAGCCTTCCACTCTTCATATCCGAGACGAGTGACTTTCATGAGAAGATATTCCGGGTATAAGCTGCAGCAATCCAGAAATTCTTTGAGCTCCCTAGATATGTGTCCTCCTTCAATTCCGTCGGACCGAAATTTTTGAACTGAATTGTTGGCCCATTCATCACCTTCATTACTGATCTCAGCAAGGGGTGGCTCCTCCTTGGGTTCATCTTCTCCCGTCATAGCTTCATGAGGCTCCACGGGGTGTAAGCCCGCGTGAAACTCCTCCTGAGGTGCGTACCAATGCTGTTCTTGCGGATCATCCTCCATATTGTCTTCGAATGGTTCCACCTCTTCCGGGTCCTCTTCCTCATGCATAGAGCTATTGACTTCCTCTTCATCATGAGGTTCCGTCTTCACCTCCTCCCAATATGGTCCATCGGACACCTCAATGGAGTTAAGTGCACTCCCACATGATGGTGGACGAGTACTTATGCGTGCTGTGCTCCTGATCACCGACATCAATAAATAAGACATGAGAAACTTTAGAGAAGGAGGAAATAACTCTAAAACTTCATAAGCTATGGAGTAAGAAAGCAAAAGTGTTGCTGTCCAAAAGAAGAGAAAAGAGGGGCTGAAAATAGCACTTTGCGGTGGCTGAATTGACAAGATTAAAGTGCAGCAGCAAGCAATTTTTGAAAATAGCAGTTTAGAGGGGGTGTTCCTATGTGTTTTAGAGTGTCCATTCTACCTAGGCTTGCGTCCTACGGTCAAAGTGGCTCTGATACCAATCTGTGACACCCGGTTCCAAAAATAGAACCAAGTGAATGCATATGTATGCCCAGGATGTTCATCACACATGCACATGTAATCCACAAACTGAATTCAGAATATAACCACGAATAAATAGTGTTTAAGTACTTTATTACATCAACTCATCGTCTTACTCATGAATCTCTAACATATTCTTACAGCGGAAGACTCTAACGGCAGCGGAAATAACTAAACAGCAGGCTCCGATCTTCATCTCCACAGGCATGTTGACGGTAGTTCGCACTCCTAGTACTCCGCATGGTCCTCGAAGTACTCATCTCCTATAGCTGATGTTTATGTGGTAATGCAAGGGTGAGTACATGTTGTACTCAGCAAGTGTGGGAAAAGTATGACATGTAGCTTACAACAAGGTAGGAAATAAAAAGGCTCATTGCAGCAAGCAAATTTTATTTCACAAACATGGTAAAACAGCAACTAAGTCTAGATGAATTAATTCCCAATATAACCAAGTAAATCAGCAACATTCTTTCATCATAAATAACCATTTATCAAGTCTCAACCAGCCCTTAATCTTTCTCAAGTTCATCTCATACTCATAAATATTCATAATCATCTCATATTCATATAACCGAGGCCAAACTCATTATCATGACTCAAAACAGTCCCAAAACCAATCCCCAAAACCATACCATAACCATACTGAATAACCATCCCAAATTTTTCCCTCTAATCATGGAAGTTGGCCAGGTGCTTGTGACCGGAAGCACAGCTATCATGATAGTTTTACACTCTGCAGAGGTGGCGCCACTTCACCCACAAGTTCGTGATTTGGTCACCCGTCGGCAACTGCAGAACCTCCATTATACCAGTACATAACCGTCGGTGTATGGCCAAGAGATCACAAAATAGCCTTTACAAAGAGCTACTAGATGTACGGACCCACTGAGATTTCACCGGCAGACTCGAATCTTCATTCTCCCACTCACAGGCCCCCTCTTGTGCCATGCAGTTCCCAGGCAGTCCCTCTCGACTCCCATTCTCCGTGCCATCCAATGGTCCATAACAAGCTAGCAACACACCTAATTAGTCAGCTAAGCCGCACCCATATTTGGCCTTGTGGTGGCACTGTTTTCCTGGCATGTGCTGGCATGAACTGGTCCTTAGATCTACAGCAAGTAAACCACCATCTCATCCATCAACATCCACGAACCAATCTTGCCAACATCTCCCCGATTCCATGCTCATTATCATCATCATTATTCATATGAGTGCAGTAGCTAAACATGTTTTAATTCAGCTTCCCGTATCCCGTAGATTAAGCGAAGCAAAAAGGAAAAACGACCATACCCGACTCATCAACTTTACCGGTGACAAGGATGGTTAACAAAACTAGTAAACTCCTATAAAAAGGGTGTCCCATCAAGTTGACTCAAGCATACGAGCTTTTGCAAACAAAAGAGTTTCAAAACATGGGATCAATATGGTCAAGGGGCACTTGTCTTGCTCCCGTGGCTCGTGTTGCTCAAGCGTCTCAAAGTCTTGGTGCTGTAGTTCCTCGTAGACGGCCTCTTGAGCTTGTCCTTCTACTCACAACCACGCACATACAAAATTTACAGCAATCAATCATCATGCACAAACTTTACTTAAGATGCAATGGGGTAGATGAATGCAAATCCTATAGTGCAGTTTATAAAACCAGTTTGCACGTGTTGTTGGATGTTTTAATGGGCTTTCATGGGGTTTTATGATGAACAAGGGTGTAGGGATCAAGTGTGGACGTGGTGATGATCTTGACTCAAGATCTAGATCAATTCTACCGTCAAAAATCGATCAAAACGCGATCTTTCCACACGCAAAAGTTTCTGTTCGAAAGGGGCGATGAAAATGGATGCGTAGAAACAGTGGCGACGTCGTAAGATGGGTAATGAAGACCTACCTCACTTCCTTATTGTGGCAAGGCCTTTCTCCTAGCAATGGCAACAGCGGGGGATTTTTCTATGGAAGATTAGGGTAGGACAGATCATCAGCTTCTTTTCCGGTGACGGCGAGGTGTGACGGGGCTCGTCGGTGGGTCTCGACGACAGGGCTCGACGACGGGGCTTGACGGCGGGGTTCAACGACGGGGCTCGACAACGGGGCTCGACGGTGGGGTTCGTCGGCGGGGCTCACCGGCGACCAAACTCCGGCAGGGGGGTGCCAACTCGGCGACTTGGAGGGCAGCTGCAAGTCGGCGACTTGGGGAGGGGGAGGGCTGCGGCCAAGGGGGGGGGCTTGGGGTTGTATTTATAAGGGGGAGAAGAGAGGAGTCCTACTCCAATTGGAACTCAACCAAGAGTCCTAGTCAATTTGGAACTCAACCAACTTTTCCCCTTAATTTGGTGCGGCAGCATTGGGGATTAAATTCCCCCAAATGTGGGGGGAATTCCCCTTTTGTGGAATTGGGGAATTTGGAAATTTTGGGGAAAATTTGGGGGAAATTTGGGAATGCTCATTTCAGCTATCTTTTTCCATTTCTCACCATTTCTATGTCTCTTTTTCCATTTCTACATTCCCCTCTCCATTTCTATGTCCCATTCTCCATTTCTATGGTTCTTCCTCCATTTCTATGGTTATTACTCCATTTCTATGGTCCATTCTCCTTTTATTTCTAGGGTTCTTTCTCCATTTCTACTTCTTTTACAATGTTTCTCTACAAGAAAAATGTATCCAATGAATGGTAATGAATTTGAGGGTGTTACAACACTAAATAAGGACAATATTACGGGAAAACTTGGGATTACCGTGAAATCGCTAGTATGACCAAATAAGGACTATATTAGTATAGTTACTTAAAGTGGCATGACTAATCTACTTGTTATAATTCTAAATTTTGATTATGTAACGACGCACCTACACTCAGGTAAGCATGGTAAGGAATGCCACCGAAAGCGGATCAATTTCGGGTAGCTCACTCATGCGAGGAATGTGGCATGAGATGTTCTGTTCGGCAACGGGCGGAAAGTGAATATGTTTTCTAAGACTCTTCATGTTTTAGAGACATATTAACGACACTAGCCTCCAGTGCGCAAACCCAGGGGCAAGAGGAGGAGACCCCATCGTGTGGTTTGTAACACGAAGTATGTACTCTAGGACTTTTATGTTCTATGGGGCATACGAAAACGCTGGTCCACCAGTGTGCTTAATTGCAAAGATGTGGAGCCCTCCGTCGGGTGGTGACTAACCCGGCCATGTACATTGAGACGTGGCTTAACTCAACGACGGTCGTATGGCAATCATACGGGCGTATGTATTTAATTTCAACTATGGACCTGCCTGAAATGACAAACCATTGAGTGAATCATTATTGAGCGTTCTTCTGCAGGGCTAACCACGTACGTATCTCGTGTAGCACACGTTTGCGAGAGACCGTTTTTAGTGCCATGGTTGAGTCGTATATGCCGGCTTAATCCGGTTATGATTTTCCATTTGGTGAGGAACGTAGTACCGACATATAAGAATCATGATTACATTAAAAACAACTTTAAAATGGAACTAAGATAACCAAGTTTACTTCTTAGATTTCTGGTTTTGAAGAGACCGTTTTTAGTGCCATGGTTGAGTCGTATATGCCGGTATAATCCGGTTATGATTTTCCATTTGGTGAGGAACGTAGTACCGACATATAAGAATCATGATTGCATTGAAAACAACTTTAAAATGGAACTAAGATAACCAAGTTTACTTCTTAGGTTTCTGGTTTTGAAGAGATAGTACGATAATTTAGTAGTGCAGCTTAAGGAACTTGAAAAACAGAGTGCTCTGTTTTTGGCAGCAGGTTTGCTGAACTTTAACAGAGCATAACTCATAAGTTCTTCAGCCAATGGGGTGGTGGGATATAGTTCTGGACAGGGGTTTATGTTCTCTACAATTTTGTTGTAGACTCCCAGGACAGAATCACATATCAAACTGGTTGAAATTCCAGATGAGTGTAAACTGTCCAGAACCAGGACAGACTCAAAACTCTCTCTGGACTATTCTGTTTTTCAATCATAACTTCCTGTAGAAAAATCAAGAACAGTCATAGGATACATTTTCGGAAAGGTTAGGAGATGTGTTACATCTTTGTAATTCAAAGTTGGTGCATCTGCAGTACAGAATTCAGTGGAATTTTGAGTTGAAAACAGGAACTTTCAAAGGAGGTGCTGTTGAAATTCTTCCAGGAATTCTGTCCACGTTGAGTTATCATAACTTTTTAGTCAGAGATTATCTGGGGGCAAATAAATACTCATTGGAAATATGCTGCCGTTAACTTTAACTTTGGTATTCAACTTGAGTTATGAAAATGCCAAGTACCAGGTCAAAATCTGGGATAAGTAGAAACTGGTCATTCCGGGCAGAGGGATGAACAGTTGAACTCATTTGAGGGATTGTTGTACCTATTGGGATTTTATTACACCCAATGGTATAGGACATACTCATGAGTTGTTATATTCAACTAGTGAGGGATTTGAGTACTTTAACCACTAAAGTTTCCTTTTTACTAGCGACCATGTTTGTGTCGTATTGAAGATAAAGGGTAGTATACATCATGACAAAGTTATATTAACATCTCGTAGTGACCAAATTTAGTTGAGATGAACTTCCAAAGAGGAAGTCCGTCAATTTGGATTTTACTAATCTGTATTTGGTCTGGTAATGGTGTAGCTTGTGCAATGTTATTACATTATCCATGTACGAGATGTGTCGGATTTTTACCATCATTATGTTTTACTACTATTTTATGGACTGCATGGAATATGTTGTGGAACTGATTGAATTGTCGTTATGGTTGCAGATGGTTCGTACCAGGGCCACGCACGAGGTTGGGGGCATGATTCAACAAGGGGGTGATGACTCCCAGCCACCTGCCTACGACAACACCCCGAAGCAACAACCACCACCGCCGCCTCCACTTACGTTGGCGGATGTGATCTCGGCGATGGTTGGCTCTCGTGGGGAGCAGACCGACCTGCTCCGCACGATTGTCCAGAATACGTCCCAGGCAGGGACGTGTCAAGAAAGAGGGCCTCGTGAGCCCCACATCACTACGTACTCGGATTTCATGAGTACGCATCCACCGGTGTTCACCGAAGCAGCGGAACCACTGGAAGAAGACAACTGGCTGCGTACTATCGAGTCCAAGTTTGGGCTGCTCCAATGCACAGAGCGGCAGAAGGCTCTCTTCGCGGCGCAACAGCTTCACGGTGCCCCCGGTGCGTGGTGGGCAAATTATCTTGCCTCACTACCTGCTGGCCACGCCATGGAATGGCAAGAATTTGGGGAGGCGTTCCGCGCCTATCACATACCTCCCGGTATGATGAAGAGGAAGTTCCAAGAGTTCTTGGAACTGAAGCAAGGGGGAGGAGTGCCCATGACTACTCCCGCGTTTTCAACCATCTGGCGTGGTATGGGTCTGACTACATCTCTACCGAGGAGAGGAAGCACGCGCACTTTTATCGGAGTTTAAATCCCGAGATGAAAACTCACCTCGCGCAATGCAATCGCGGCACCTTCAGCGACCTCGTCAAAGCTGCGATTCTTCAAGAAGATACTCAGCGGGAATTTGCGGCTGAGCAGAGGAAATGCAGTGCTCCACCGAGCAGTGGGGGTGGAGCTCCTCAAAAATACCGAATGGTGTATCGGACACCATCCGGTCAGCAGTGGCATCCACCGGCACGACCACAACAGTTTGGGGGTCGTCCTTATCAGCCATCCGCATTCCAACCGCCGCTGCCACCACCGCGACCGCAACAGCAGCAGATGGTACCGCGGACATTTCCACAGCCATAACGCGCCCTAGGATTCTGTCCACGGTCAGCGGAGGACCGTCTCGCTACACATGCTATAAATGTGGCCAGGCCTGTCATTTCTCGAAGTACGCTGCCCACAGGGGCAGCAAAGCAGCGGGCAAGCCCAATATCAGGGCCGTGCTCGAGGCCGACCACCGGCTAAGAAGGGAAGTCAGCGACTTGGGGGCATTTGTTACCTCGACAATGAGGACGCCCTGGAAGGAGAAAACATGCTGGCGGGTACGTTCACTCTCAAATATCGCACAATAATCATTCTATTTGATTCTGGAGCAACACGCAACTTCATAAGACATCATATGTGGTTAAGCCTCAACTGCAAGTCTTTTCAACTGAGTGCTCATATATGATTTGCTCACCGGGAGGGAATATTTCAGCAAATGTGATGATTCCAAAAGCACCACTGTGCTTGGGTCGGAGAATATATCCCACTACTATGATTATCCTTGAGGGACAAAAGATCGATGCAATCTTAGAAATGTCATGGCTAAGTTACCATGGTGCTGTCCTGGAAACTTTATCATGGACAGTTCACCTCAATCTCCACTCCACCGTCCGCATTCACTCGTATTAGACAACCCTGTCCCGGAAATTTCAGCCGCCTATCATACTAAAGCTCCCATGTTAGATGACATCCCCGTAGTCCGAGAATACTGCGATGTGTTCCCGGATGATCTTCCGGGCATGTAACCTGAACGGGATGTTGAGTTTAAGATTGAACTTGCACCCGGGACAACCCCAATATCGCGGAGACCGTATAAGATGGCTCCGAACGAGCTGGCTGAATTGAAACAACAGCTCAATAAATTGTTGAGTAAAGGTTTAATTAGACCGAGTTCCTCGCCATGGGGATGCTCGGCGCTGTTTGTAAAGAAGAAATATGAAACCTTGAGGTTGTGTGTGGACTACCGACTACTCAACGCCGTCACCATCAAGAACAAATATCCACTGCCCCGAAAATTGATATCCTGTTCGATCAACTCATGGGTGCAAGTGTGTTTTAAAAGATGGACCTTCGCTCCGGGTGTCATCAAATAAAGATCCGGGCGGAGGATATTCCGAAGACAGCATTCTCGATGAGATATGTACTATATGAATATCTCGTCATGTCTTTTGGTCTCACCAACGTCCTGGCACATTTCATGTACCTCATGAACTCGGTGTTTATGCCGAGTTGGACAAGTTCGTGGTGGTGTTCATAGATGACATCTTGGTTTACTCCAAGTTGGAAGAAGAACATGCTGAACACTTGCGTATCGTCCTTCAACGATTGCGGGACCATAAACTTTATGCCAAGTCCAGCAAATGCGAGTTCTGGATCAGCCAAGTGCCATTTTTGGGACATATCATCTCCGCGGAAGGCATTGCAGTTGATCCAAGCAAGACTGAGCAGGTGCTGAAATGGAAAGCTCCCACTTCTGTCCATGGAGTCAGAAGCTTCCTCGGTTTAGTGGGATATTGCTGGAGGTTCATCCTGAGCTTCTCCAAGCTTGCTAAACCAATGACTGAATTATTGAAGAAGGGGACAAAATATGTTTGGAACTCAGCATGTGAAGGAGTGTTCCAAGCATTGGTGAAGCATCTCACAACGGCCCCGGTCTTAGCTCAATCGGATACGACCAAGCCTTTCTACGTATATTATGATGCGTCCGGTATCGGGCTTGGTTGCGTATTGATGCCAGAAAGACGGGTGGTCGCATATGGCTCACGCCAACTTAGAAACTACGAGCAGCACTATCCAACTCATGATCTTGAGCTCACTGCTGTGGTATTGGCGCTGAAAATGTGGAGGCACTATCTTCTTGGTAACTTGGTGCATCTCTACACCGACCACATAAGCTTAAAATATATCTTCACCAAGAAGGAGCTGAATATGAGACAAAGGAGGTGGTTAGAATTAATCAAAGACTATGAAATTGAGATTCATTACCACCCCGGCAAGGCGAATGCGGTTGCCGACGCGCTGAGTCAGAAATCACGTGTCCATAACCTCACTATTACACCAATGGAAGAGGAAGAACCGAGTTTATACTTGGTTCCATATGGATCACTTTACAACATTGCTCTCATCCCTACCATTAGTGAGGATATTATTGCAGCTCTGAAAATCAACAAAGGCATGGCACATCTCCAGAAACGAATAGACAGCGGTGATATCAAATGTTTCTTGAAGGATGAAGAGGGGGCACTATGGTTCAATGACCGCATAGTCATACCCCGGAATATGGAGATGAGAAAGAAGATCCTTGATTAAGCTCACTTGTCTTTTCCATTCATCCGGGCAGCAACAAAATGTACCAAGACTTGAAGAGTAAATTATAGTGGACACGGATGAAGCGGGAAATTGCAAAGTATGTATCCGAGTGTGATACGTGTAGACGAGTGAAGGCGGATCACATGAGGAAATCAGGGCTGCTGCAACCCCTGGAAATTCCAGCATGGAAATAGGTGTGGCGGACCGGAATCCGCTCATCCAGGATCGCAGAGGGTGGTGCCGCGCGATGCGACACCCGACAGCACACGTCATAAGAACACATTATATTACAAGGGAAAACAAACTGAATGTACAAATTAGTACACTTCTCAGTTACAAACTAGGGTCTTTATTACACAGCGGAAGTTTCTTTTGTACAACTCACGCCCGCCTATCTAGCAAAAGTCGGTTGCCCAGCCCTAGGGCAACCAACACTAGCTGCACTCCTCAGCTCAGCGCGGCGTGTACGGCTCCCACTCAGCCGTGGTCCCTGACGGAGGGTAACCCTCGCCGGTGGACTCGTACTCACCTGAAAAACACATAAGCAGCAACCGTGAGCATGATGGCTCAACAAGGCTTAACCGACTCACCTAAGCATGAAACTCTACATGAGGTGTACCATGACATAGGATAGCAATGTTGCAGCAAATGGACACGCCTACAAGTTCATCCTTAGTTCATCTTCTAGCAACAAGTTAACAGTTCATGAAGCTGAAATTTAGTGAGCAATATTTGGTGGCAAACATGTAGCAATACAATGTTATATCATATAAGCAGTATTGAATCACCATATTTCATATATTAGTCTACGTCATGACTCAGTGACCAAGTGGTACTCTTCACCGCGAGGGACGGCGAATCGAGTCGATATACACCTGCAGGGAAACCCAAAGAGCACGTCACGTACGCCCACCCGTGGAGCTGCACAGCACGATCAATCGATGTCGTACGGGACAACCTTTCACCCAACAGCCGAAACGTCGAACCGGTCGCACCGAAACGAGCAGGAGGTTCCCCACACGGAGCATCTCTCTATGCCCGTTGGCAGATTTCCACCTCGCTGCCCTCAGCCTACACCTATAAATCGGTGCGTTATGCCTCGATGCCCGGAGGTTTAGGCTACATCGGTTTATCGGGGCCCATATATCCGATATGCCTTCGGTACGTTCAAACTTGATCAGCGTGGGCCGCACACGGATCGGTCCTCAATCGACACGGACAGGGCTGCGCACACAAGACTCCCTCTTGCTGCGCCCTAGCCCCTGCCTAGTCTCATTTTCATTACTAAAGTGATCTCACATCACTCAAACGAACCCGTGTGTCCCAAGCCTAAACTTGCGAGTAGATTCCAACTACTCGACTTCTACCGAAGTCTTATGAAACATTAAGCATAGCATGTCTACTCGAGGTCTTAGACACTACCCTCACTCTTATGGACAATTTCTGGTCATGCAAGTGGGGTTTCATTCAGCCTATACATAATGCACATTCATACATCACCCTACATATGTAAACAAAGTAAAAACTTTATAAAAGAGTTAATGCAGACCGGGGCTTGCCTTGTTGCTGCTGGTCAGTAGTTAGCTCTTCTTCCGGAAGGAGGAAGTCCAGCACTTCCGGAGTCTCTTCTTCAGTGACTACACGTTTATGAAATACTACATGTTAATTTAAATGCAATGTGTGAACTTTAATACATAATTGCTAATAACTCTAGCTTACCCTTCCCTTTGGTCCTGAAATTTTTATGGTGGATTGGTAGGGTCCTAACCAGAGTCTTGACCAAGTTTCATTTGAAACAAAGTTCCTTTAAGCTTTGTACAAATAAAAACCTATTTGGCCAATAATTGAGCCTCTAAGTAATTCCAGGATTTTTCATGGCTCCCACCATTACTTTCTGGAAACTAGAATTCAGGATGTTTCTAATGGAGTTGGTTTCATGTCATTTGAAGAATTCTACAGAAAGTTATGCCCTAATTAAGATTTGAGAAAATCTGAAAAATGTTTCTGTACATTTTTCTATTTTCTCAGGGCAGTTCTATTAATCACCCCATTAGGGTAAATAAATGAACTTGTATGAGTCTGAAAATTTTACTGGGATTCAGGGGTTTTCCAATGAACCTCTCAGCCAAATTTCAGAATTTTTCATAAAGTAGTTCTCCAGATAAAATTCCCAACAGTTTAAAATTTAGTGATTTAATTCTGGAAAACTGTTCACTTTCATGAGCTTAATTTGGTATTGCTGGAAAGTACTCAGAATTCTGAGTTCAGCAAAATTTGGTTCATCGAATTTGGAGTTTGCTAGCCAGAGTTCTATTCATTTGAAGTTTGAACTAAACTGGAAATTCGAATAAAATTTAAACTCTGCGGGTGGGGTCCCCTGGCTACGTGTCAGCTTCTCAGCTAACCCACACCGGAGCCCGCAGAATCACCCGCGCAGCCACATGGAATCCCGGTGCCGCAGCAAATCCCGAGCGCTCTCAGCAGCGACTGACACGCTGGGCCCGCAAGGCTTCTTCCACCTCGTGCTCCCGCGGCTCCCCACTGCCGAGCTCACCGGAGCTCTCGCCGGAGAGGGGTTCCGGCCCTCGGAGCTTGCTGAATCTCGCCGCCTGTGCCTAACTCGACTCGGAAAACACGCTGGTGCCCTCACCGGAGCTTGACAACGGCCGGAACAGGGCTCCCGACGGCAACAGCGGCCGGAAGCTCACCGGCGACGTCAAACTCGGCGTTCCCTACACCTTTTCCGATGCTGTTTGCTCGGGGAGCTCCGCTGACACCTGCTGATCATGGATATGGGCACCGATCCCCGTGAAAACGGCTGCAACTATGACCTCATCGGCGACCTAGGCCGGATATCGGCTGTTGCTCGAAAAACTTGGATAACCGCGACCCTAGCCCATGATTCTTGTTGGTTTTCGATCCTAGGTGGTCGTGGCAGGGTGTAGATCATGTGTTTAGCTCGGTACGCCCGGTGATAAGCCAACACCCGTGAATTTTGGGATTTGGTGGAGCTCGGCCTTAAGAACACCGAAGCGTTCCCGGAAGAAATTCTCCCCCGACGTTGCATGAAATGCCGAACGGTAAGGACAAGCAGAACCAGCACCTTGTGGCGGTCGTTTCTTGTGTTGAGCGTCGGGCACGAGGAAGCCTGTGCTGTCCGGGCGCCGGCGATCAGAGGGCGGTGACTCCGGGTGCGCTGCTTCGGATGTAGGCGGGTGGAACCGAGAGAATGGGGAGCGAATTCACGCCGACCAGGGTGCGATCGCGTGTTTTGTAGCCGGCGCCCTCATCCCCCCGAGCAGGAGGTGGCGCGGTGGCCGCGTTGGGACGGGGTCGACCCCGTGCGCTGTCGGCCGCAGGGTGTTCGACCGCGTGCCCGAGTCGGTTTGCTCCCCAGGGTGGCTGACCAGTAGGCCCTCTTCTCCCCTCTAATTCTTTCTCCCCCTTTCTTTTGTAAATATCCCAGCTACTGAACATTGAATGGGAGACTTAGCCCCCAAGTATTGGTTTGAATTTGATTTCTCAAATTTAACTTTGTTGGGTTAAATTTGCTTCATGTTTAAACTGAAATTCAAATTCAGTTTTGAATTATTGCAAATTTAGCTCCCGACAAGATGAACTCCAATAGGGATGAAAATTGATGGGCTAACTCATAAAAATGTGCTGAGTTTGAATATGAAGCTAACTTTTGAATTTGAGGGATGAAAGTTGCTGCAATTTGAATTTACATTCAAATTGGCCTCTTTTTCAAATACCTCCAAAAGTACCTCAAAAAGTGTTGGATTTACATGAATTTTGGCCTGAACCTTCCCAAGATTTTTAAAGTTCTAGGGGTGAGCTCAACCTCTCATGTTCATGTTTAAAATTCCCACTTTATGAAAGTGTAGGATTTCCCCTCTAATCACTCTTTTGATGGAGGTTGCTTGCTCTTCACACTTTCACAATCTATCCACAACAAAAATGTGGTGTTGTGAGGTGATAAAAAGTTTTTGCAAGTCCCTTTTCTTGGGCTTTTACATCCCCCCCCCCCCTTAAAAGAATCTCGCCCCGAGATTACAAAAGACGAGATAGTGATGTAATAGGGACTTACCCGTGTTGAGAAGCCATGAACTCCAGGTAATTTGAGCGAAGGAACTCCTCGCTCTCCCACGTCGCTTCTTCGGTGGTGTGGTTGCTCCAGAGTATTTTGTAGAACCACAACGTTCTGCTGCGCGTGGTTCAGGCTTTCTCATCAAGAATTTCCACCGGATACTCATCATATGTTAAATACGGTTTCAGCTCGCTGATGTCTTCAGTAGGAACAGCAGTTGTATGCTTTAAACATTTCCGCAGTTGCGAAACATGAAAAACATCATGGACACCAGCAAGAGATGCCGGTAACTCCAATCGATACGCCGCTGGTCCACACTTCTCGGTGATAGCATAGGGTCCAATGAAACGGGGAGCGAGCTTCCCCTTCACACCGAACCGGTGCACGCCCTTCATCGGAGACACGCGGAGGTACACGTGTTCACCGATGTCAAAGTGCAACGGTCTACACCTCTTATCAGCGTAGCTCTTCTGCCGGGATTGAGCGGCTTTCAAATTAGCTTGAATCGCCCGAACGCGCTCTTCGGCGTCGTTCACTACATCAACCCCGAATGTGACCCTTTCACCGGACTCGCACCAATTTAATGGGGTGCGGCATTTTCGACCGTAGAGAGCTTCGTAGGGTGCCATCTTGATACTCGCCTGATAGCCATTATTGTACGAGGATTCCGCCAATGGTAGGTGATCATCCCAATTCCTACCATAGTGGATGGCACATGCTCTCAACATGTCTTTGAGAACTTGATTCACCCTCTCTGTCTGGCCGTCTGTTTGAGGGTGGTAAGCGGAGCTTCTAATCAGTTTAGTACCCAAAGCAGCATGTAACTGTTCCCAAAAGCGAGATACAAACAATGCACCTCGGTCTGAGACTATGGTCTTGGGTACACCATGCAGGCATAGTATCCTGGCAATATATAACTCCGCATATCTGTTGGCATGGAAATGGGTATGCACGGGGATGAAGTGAGCTGACTTGGTCAGTCGGTCAACGATCACCCAAATGGAATCATGTTTGTTGGATGTGAGGGGTAATCCGACAATGAAATCCATGCTCACATCTTCCCATTTCCATGCCGGGATTTTAGGGGTTGCAACAGCCCTAATTTCTTCATGTGATCAGCTTTCACTCATCTACACGTATAGCACTCGGATACGTACTTAGCTACCTCCCGCTTCATCCGTGTCCACCAAAATTTCTCTTTCAAATCTTGGTACATTTTGTTGCTGCCCGGATGAATGGAGTATTTGGACAAGTGAGCTTCATCGAGGATCTTCTTCCTCAGTTCCATATCTCAGGGTACGACTATTCGGTCATTGAACCATAGCGTCCCCTCATCATCCTTCCGGAAATACTTGATCTCTCCATTGTCTATCCATCTCCGGAGATGTGCCATGCCTTTATCCGTCTTCTGAGCTGCAATGATGTCCTCCCTAATAGTAGGGATGAGGGCAAGGTTGTACAGCGATCCATAAGGAACCAAGTATAAACTTGGCTCTTCCTCCTCCACCGGTGTAATGGTGAGGTGATGGACATGTGATTTCCGACTCAGCGCGTCGGCAACCACATTCGCCTTGCCAGGGTGGTAATCGATCTCAATCTCATAATCTTTGATCAGCTCTAACCACCTCCTTTGCCTCATATTCAGCTCCTTCTGGGTGAAAATGTATTTTAAGCTCTTGTGGTCGGTGTAGAGATGCACTAGATTGCCCAGGAGATAGTGCCTCCACATTTTGAGCGCCAACACCACGGCAGCAAGCTCAAGATCATGAGTCGGATAATGCTGCTCATGGTTCCGAAGTTGGCGTGAGCCATAAGCGACCACACGTCCTTCCTGCATCAACACGCAGCCAAGCCCAATACCGGACGCGTCACAATACACGTCGAAGGGCTTTGTTGTATCCGGCTGAGCTAGACCGGGGCTGTGGTGAGATGCTTCACCAATGCTTGGAACGCTCCTTCACACGCCGTGTTCCAAACATATTTGGTCCCTTTCTTCAGCAATTCTGTCATCGGTTTAGCGAGCTTGGAGAAGCTTGGAATAAATCTCCAGTAGTATCCCGCTAACCCGAGGAAGCTTCTGACTTCATGAACTGAAGTGGGAGCTTTCCATTTCAGCACTTGCTCTATTTTGCCTGGGTCAACCGCAATGCCTTCCGCAGAGATGATATGTCCCAAGAATGGCACTTGGCTGATCCAAAACTCGCATTTACTGAACTTGGCGTAGAGCTTGTGGTCTCGCAATCGTTGAAGAACGATTCTTAAGTGTTCGGCATCTTCGGCTTCTGTCTTGGAGTAAACCAAGATATCGTCGATGAACACTACCACGAACTTGTACAGCTCCGGCATGAACACCGAGTTCATGAGATACATGAAATGGGCTGGAGCGTTTTTGAGACCAAATGACATGACGAGATATTCATATAATCCATATCTCATCGAGAAGACCATCTTCGGGATATCCTCCGCCCGGATCTTTATCTGGTGATATCCAGAGCGAAGGTCCATCTTGGAGAACACACTTGCACCCACAAGTTGATCAAACAATATGTCGATGCGGGGCAGTGGGTACTTATTCTTGATGGTGACGGCGTTGAGCGGCCGGTAATCCACACACAGCCTCAGGGTTTCATCCATCTTCTTTACAAACAGCGCCGAGCATCCCCAAGGTGAGGAACTCGGCCTAATGAAACCCTTGCTCAACAGATCATTGAGCTGTTCTTTTAATTCAGCCAGCTCGTTCGGAGCCATCTTGTATGGTCTCCGTGATATGGGCGTAGTCCCGGGTGCAAGTTCAATCTTAAACTCGACATCCCGCTCAGGTGGCATGCCCGGAAGATCATCCGAGAACACGTCGGGGTACTCCCGGACTACGGGGATGTCCTCCAACTTGAGAGCTTCAGTATTGTGGATCACTGAAACTTCCCGGACTGGATTATCTAATCGGAGGGACTGCGGACGGTGTAATGGGGAGTTGATGTGAACCGTCCGTGATAGGGTTTCCAGGACAGCGCCATGGTAACTTAGCCATGACATTCCCAAGATTGCATCAATCTTCTGCCCCTCAAGGATAATCATAGTGGTGGGATATATTTTCCCACCTAAGCACAGTGGTGCTTTTGGAACCATCATCGTTGCTGAAATCTTTGCTCCCGGTGAGCAGATCATATACGAACACTCGGTTGGAAAGACTCCCAGCTGATGCTTAACCACATAGGATGCACTTATAAAGTTGTGGGTTCACCAGAATCAAACAATATGACGATGGCTTGATGGTTGAGAGTAAACGTACCCGCCAGCACGTTGTCTCCCTCTGGGGCGTCCTCATTGTTGAGGTTGAGGACGCCTCCAGTCCGCTGACCAACCTTCTTCATCAGAGGTCGACCTCGAGCACCGCCCTGAAACTGGGCTTGCCCGCTGCTCTGCTGCCCCTGGGGACAGTCCTTCGCGAAGTGGCCCGCCTGGCCACACGTGAAGCAGGTGAAACGGGACGGTCCCCCGCTGATCGGTGGACGGAAACCCGGGGCGCGTTGTGGCGGTGGAAACGCCCGGGGTACCGTTTGCTGCTGCTGCTGCTGCTGCTATCATGGTGGTGGCATCGGTGGTCGGAACGGAGGTGCCCGAAAGGAACGTCCCCCGAACCGTTGAGGTCGCGCCGGTGGTTGCCACTGCTGCCCGGATGGCGTCCGATACACCATCCGGTACTTCTGGGGCGCGCCACTCCCACCGCTGGGTGGAGCGCTGCGCTTCCGCTGCTCAGCTGCCAACTCCCGCTAAGCATCCTCTTGCATAATCGCGGCATTGACTAGGTCGTTGAATGTGCCGCGATTCCACTGAACAAGATGGGTCTTCATTTCGGGGTGTAACCCCCGATAGAAATGTTCTCGCTTCTTCTCTTCAGTGGATATATAGTCTGACGCATACTGCACCAGATGGTTGAAGGCACGGGAGTAGTCGTGGGCACTCCTCCCGCCCTGCTTCAGTTCCAAAAATTCTTGGAACTTCCTCTTCATGATCCCGGGAGGAATGTGATAGGCGTGGAACGCCTCCCGGAACTCTTGCCATTCCACGGCATGGCCAGCCGGACGTGAGGCGACATAATTCGCCCACCACGCACCAGCGGCACCGTGGAGTTGCTGCGCTGTGAACAGAGTCTTCTGCCGCTCCGTACATTGGAGCAGCCCGAACTTGGACTCGATGGTCCACAGCCAGTTGTCCGCCTCCAGTGGTTCTTTGGCTTCGGCGAACACTGGAGGGTGCGTACTCATGAAATCCGAGTACGACACTTCCCGGGGCTCACGAGGCCCTCTATCTTGACGTCCCCCCGCCTGGGACGTATTCTGCACGATCGTGCGGAGCAGGTCGGTCTGCTCCTCACGACCTCCCACCAGTGCCGCTATCACATCTGCTACAGTAAGCGGAGGTGGTGGTGGTGGCTGCTGCTGCGGGGTGCTGTCGTAGGCCGGTGGCTGGGAGTCATCGCCTCCCCCTTGACTAGAGCCACCAACCTCGTGCGTGGTCCTAGTGTGAACCATCTGCAACCATACGATAATAACATCAGTCCCGCAACAGATTGCTTGCAGTCCAAATGAAAATAGGCGTAAAACATAATGACAATAATTCATGCGATACATCTCGTAAGTAGATAATGTAATAACTTTTCACAAGCTACACCATTACCAGACCAAACACAAGCTAGTTACATCCAAATTGATGAACCTCCACTTTGTAAGCCCACCATAACTAGGTTTGGTCACTACGAGATATTACTATGGCCTTGTCATCACGTATACCACCCGTAGGGTACAACACCCTCTCCAATGAGTTCAACTGTCATTCTTCTGTCAAAATGATCAGTTTCTACCTATTCCAAGTTTTCATGACTCAAGCTGAATACCAAAGTTAAAGTTAACTTCAGTATCTTTCCAACGAGTATTCATTTGCCCCCAGATAAGCTTTGGTTAAAAAGTTATGTTAATTCAAAGTCAGCAGAGTTTCTGGAAGAATTTTAACAGCACCTCCCTTGGAAGTGGCTGTTTTCAACCCTGGTTTCCACTGAAATCTGTGCTGAAATTTTAGACTTTGAATTGCAAAGATGTCACACATCTTTTACTCTTTCTAAGGATGTATCATATGAAAATTTTAAAATTTTCTACTGGGAGTTATGTTTGAAAAACAGAACAGTCCAGAGAGTGTTCCACTCTGTCCTGGTTCTGGACAGTTTACATCCCTCTGGGTTTTAGGCCATCTCAAGGTGTGTTTCAGCTCTGGAAGTCTATAAAAAAGTTGTAGAGTACTCAAGTACCTTCCCAGAACTATATGTCACACCTCCCTCGGCTAAAAGACCTGTGAGTTGTGCTCTGTTGAAGTTCAGCAACCTTGCTGCCCAAAACAGAGCACTCTGTTTTCCATCCCTTTGGCTATCCTGCTCCACTATCCCATTCTTATACCCAACCAGGGTCCTAAATGTTGAACCTATAGATTTTAATTCCTTGTTATCATTATTTTGCATGCATATGCCTATAATATCTCGGTACTACGTTCCTCACAAAAGAAAATCCTAACCGGACTATACCGGCATATACGTCTCGAGTGTGGCCCTAAACGGTCTCTCGCACACATTTTACTACACGGATAAATACGTGGTTAGTACCTGCAGAAGACCACACAATAGTGATGCACTCAAAGGTTGTTCATTTCAGGCAGTTCCATATTTAAAAGTAAATACAAACGCCCGTATCATTGTCATACGGCCGTCCTTGAGCTAAGTCACGTCTCAAGGCACGTGATCGTGTTTCAACACCACACGACGGGGAACCCGAGTATGTCATGAACGGGTCGTCACGGTTTGGAATGTTATCAGCCCAACAGATACCACCTACTGCCCAGCAGGGCACGCCGATGGCAAGAGCTGCGTATGTCCTCCTGGGCTACTTCCAGACGAACACACTCTCGCGTTACTGACCACGCGATGGGGTCTCCACTTATTTGCCTAATGCACGCTAGGGATCAGCATTTCATATGAACTCAGGAACATGAAGAGTCCAAGAGTTTCATATTGACGTCTCACACCAAGCTGTGAGACTTATCCCTGAACCACATTCCTCGTCAGGGGGAGCTAACCGAAATTGAACCGCTTTCGGTGGCGTTCCTTACCATGCTTACCAAGCATAGGTGCGTCGTTACATAATGAAAATTCAGAATTATAACACATAGGTTAGTCTTTGCCACTTTAAGTAACTATGCTAGTATAGTCCTTACATGGGCTACTACCGAATCCTCACCGTAAGCCTAAGTTTTCCCATAATACAGTCCTTAAGTACTGTGCTATCCCCAATGCAGCTCTGATACCAGGCTATGGCGGACTGGAATCCGCTCATCCACGATCGCAGTGGGTGGTGCCGCGCAATGCGACACCCGACAGCACACGTCATAAGAACACATTATATTACAAGGGAAAACAAACTAAATGTACAAAGTAGTACACTTCTCAGTTACAAACTAGGGTCTTTATTACACAGCGGAAGTTTCTTTTGTACAATTCACGCCCGCCTATCTAGCAAAAGTCGGTTTCCCAGCCCTAGGGCAACCCACACTAGCTGCACTCCTCAGCTCAGCGCGGCGTGTACGGCTCCCACTCAGCTGTGGTCCCCGACAGAGGGTAACCCTCGCCGGTGGACTCGTACTCTGAGTCCGTGGGTGGCTCCTCACCTGAAAAACACTTAAGAAGCAACCGTGAGCACGATGGCTCAACAAGGCTTAACCGACTCACCTAAGCATGAAACTCTACATGAGGTGTACCATGACATAGGATAGCAAGGTTGCAGCAAATGGACACGCCTATAAGTTCATCCTTAGTTCATCTTTTAGCAACAAGTTAACAGTTCATGAAGCTGAAATTTAGTGAGCAATATTTGGTGGCAAACATGTAGCAATACAATGTTATATCATATCAGCAGTATTGAATCACCATATTTCATATATTAGTCTACGTCACGACTCAGTGACCAAGTGGTACTCTTCACCGCGAGGGACGGCGAATCAACTCGATATACACCTGCAGGGAAACCCAAAGAGCACTTCACGTACGCCCACCCGTGGAGCTGCACAGCACGCTCACTCGATGTCGTACGGGACAACCTTTCACCCAACAGCCCAAACGTCGAACCGGTCGCACCGAAACGAGCAGGAGGTTCTCCACACGGAGCATCTCTCTATGCCCGTTGGCAGATTTCCACCTCGCTGCCCTCAGCCTACACCTATAAATTGGTGCGTTATGCCTCGACGCCCGGAGGTTTAGGCTACATCGGTTTATCGGGGCCCATATATCCGATATGCCTTCGGTACGTTCAAACTTGATCAGCGTGGGCCGCACACAGATCGGTCCTCAATCGACACGGACAGGGCTGCACGCACAAGACTCCCTCTTGCTGTGCCCTAGCCCCTGCCTAGTCTCATTTTCATTACTAAAGTGATCTCACATCACTCAACCGAACCCGTGTGTCCCAAGCCTAAACTAGCGAGTAGATTCCAACTACTCGACTTGTACCGAAGTCCTATGAAACATTAAGCATAGCATGTCTACTCGAGGTCTTGGACACTACCCTCACTCTTATGGACAATTTCTGGTCATGCAAGTGGGGTTTCATTCAGCCTATACCTAATGCACATTCATACAGCACCCTACGTATGTAAACAAAGTAAAAACTTTATAAAAGAGTTAATGCAAACCGGGGCTTGCCTTGTTGCTGCTGGTCAGTAGTTAGCTCTTCCTCCGGAAGGAGGAAGTCCAGCACTTCCGGAGTCTCTTCTTCAGTGACTACACGTTTATGAAATACTACATGTTAATTTAAATGCAATGTGTGAACTTGAATACATAATTGCTAATAACTCTAGCTAGCCCTTCCCTTTGGTCCTGAAATTTTTATGGTGGATTGGTAGGGTCCTAACCAGAGTCTTGACCAAGTTTCATTTGAAACAAAGTTCTTTAAGCTTTGTACAAATAACAACCTATTTGGCCAATAATTGAGCCTCTAAGTAATTCCAGGGTTTTTCATGGCTCCCACCATTACTTTCTGGAAACTAGAATTTAGGATGGTTCTAATGGAGTTGGTTTCATGTCATTTGAAGAATTCTACAGAAAGTTATGCCCTAATTAAGATTTGAGAAAATCTGAAAAATGTTTATGTACATTTTTCTATTTTCTCAGGGCAGTTCTCTTAATCACCCCATTAGGGTAACTAAATGAACTTGGATGAGTCTGAAAATTTTACTGGGATTCAGGGATTTTCCAATGAACCTGTCAGCCAAATTTCAGAATTTTTCATAAAGTAGTTCTCCAGATAAAATTCCCAACAGTTTAAACTTTAGGGATTTAATTCTGGAAAACTATTCACTTTCATGAGCTGTTAGTATTGCTGGAAAGTACTCAGAATTCTGAGTTCAGCAAAATTTGGTTCATCGAATTTGGAGTTTCCTAGCCAGAGTTCTATTCATATGAAGTTTGAACTAAACTGGAAATTCGAATAAAATTTAAACTCTGCCCTCACCGGAGCTTGACAACGGCCGGAACAGGGCTCCCGACGGCAACAGCGGCCGGAAGCTCACCGGCGACGCCAAACTCGGCGTTCCCTACACCTTTTCCGATGCTGTTTGCTCGGGGAGCTCCGCTGGCACCTGCTGATCATGGATATGGGCACCGATCCCCGTGAAAACGGCTGCAACTATGACCTCATCGGCGACCTAGGCCAGATATCGGCTGTTGCTCAAAAAACTTGGATAACCGCAACCCTAGCCCATGATTCTTGCTGGTTTTCGATCCTAGGTGGTCGTGGCAGGGTGTAGATCGTGTGTTTAGCTCGGTACGCCCGGTGATAAGCCAACACCCGTGAATTTTGGGATTTGGTGGAGCTCGGCCTTAAGAACACCGAAGCGTTCCCAGAAGAAATTCTCCCCCTATGGTGCATGAAATGCCAAACGGTAAGGACAAGCAGAACCAGCACCTTGTGGCGGTCGTTTCTTGTGTTGAGCGTCGGGCACGAGGAAGCCTGTGCTGTCCGGGCGCCGGCGATCAGAGGGCGGCGACTCCAGGTGCGCTGCTTCGAATGTAGGCGGGTGGAACCGAGAGAATGGGGAGCGAATTCACGCCGACCAGGGTGCGATCGCGTGTTTTGTAGCCGGCGCCCTCATCCCCCTGAGCAGGAGGTGGCGCGGTGGCCGCGTTGGAACGGGGTCGACCCCTGTGCGCTGTCAGCCGCAGGGTGTTCGACCGCGTGCCCGAGTCGGTTTGCTCCCCAGGGTGGCTGACCAGTAGGCCCTCTTCTCCCCTCTAATTCTTTCTGCCTCTTTCTTTTGTAAATATCCCAGCTACTGAACATTGAATGGGAGACTTAGCCCCCAAGTATTGGTTTGAATTTGAGTTCTCAAATTTATCTTTGTTGGGTTAAATTTGCTTCATGTTTAAACTGAAATTCAAATTCAGTTTTGAATTATTGCAAATTTAGCTCCCGACAAGATGAACTCCAATAGGGATGAAAATTGGTGGGCTAACTCATAAAAATGTGCTGAGTTTGAATATGAATCTAACTTTTGAATTTGAGGGATGAAAGTTGCTGCAATTTGAATTTACATTCAAATTGGCCTCTTTTTCAAATACCTCAAAAAGTGTTGGATTTACATGAATTTTGGCCTGAACCTTCCCAAGATTTTTAAAGTTCTAGGGGTGAGCTCAACTTCTCATGTTCATGTTTAAAATTCCCACTTTATGGAAGTGTAGGCTTTCCCCTCTAATCACTCTTTTGATGGAGGTTACTTGCTCTTCACACTTTTTTCACAATCTATCCACAACAAAACTGTGGTGTTGTGAGGTGATAAAAAGTTTTTGCAAGTCCCTTTTCTTGGGCTTTTACAATAGGAAAATGTAAGCATGGATTTCATTGTGGGACTTCCCGTGACTTTTCACAAGCATGATTCCATTTGGGTAATCATTGACCGGTTAACCAAGTCGGCTCACTTCATTCCGGTGCATACAAATTACCATGCTAGCAAGTATGTGGAGTTGTACATTACAAAGATCTTATGCTTTCACGGAGTACCCAAGATTATAATTTCAGATCGAGGTGCACTGTTCGTGGCTCGTTTTTGGGAGCAGTTGCAAGCTGCGTTGGGTACCAAACTGATTAGAAGCTCCGCATATCACCCTCAGACAGATGGGAAAAATGAGAGGCTGAATCAAGTGTTAGAAGATATGCTGAGAGTGTGTGCCATCCACCACGGTAACAATTGGGATGATCATCTACCATTGGCGGAGTTCTCGTATAACAACGGTTATCAAGCGAGTATCAAGATGGCATCCTATGACGCACTCTACAGACAGAAATGTCGCACTCCATTGAATTGATGCGAATCCGGTAAAAGGGTCACATTCAGGATTGGTCTAGTGAATGACACTGAATAGCGAGTTCGGGTAATTCAAGCAAACTTGAAAGCCGCTCAATCCCGACAGAAAAGATACACTGATAAGAGGCGTAGGCCGCTACACTTCAACGTCGGAGAACACGTTTACCTTCGTGTGTCTCCGATGAAAGGCGTGCACCGATTCGGCATGAAGGGGAAACTCGCTCCCCGATTTATTGGACCCTATTCCATCACCGAGAAATGTGGACCAGTGGCGTGTAGACTGGAATTACCGGCATCTCTCGCTGGTGTTCATGACGTTTTCCATGTCTCACAACTTTGGAAATGTCTAAAGTATACAGCTGCTGTTCCCACTGAAGAGATAGGCGAGGTTCAACCGGATTTAACCTACATTGAATATCCGATTGAAATTATTGATGAGAAGACTAGGACCACGTGTAACAGAACGCTGTGGTTCTACATGGTCTTGTGGAGCAACCATACCGTTGATGAAGCGAATTGACTATCCGATTGAAATTATTGATGAGAAGACTAGGACCACGTGTAACAGAACGCTGTGATTCTACATGGTCTTGTGGAGCAACCATACCGTTGATGAAGCGACGTGGGAGAGCGAGGATTTCCTTCGCTCAAATTATCCGGATTTCTTGGCATCTCATCGCGGGTAATTCCTCTTACATCTTCGTATCTTGTTTTTGTAATCTCGGGACTAGATTCTTTAAAGGGGAAGAGATGTAAAAGCCCAAGATTTCAGTTGCTATAGTGTTCATCACATCACCACAACGCAGCTCATTTTGTGGAGATCTCATGAACCCTTGTGAAGAGCAAGTAACCACTGTCAATAGGTTGATTAGAGGAAAAACTCACAAATCCAAAAGTAGAATTTCACACATATAAACATGAGGGGCTGAGCTCACCATTAGGCCCTAAACATTCTTAGGAATGCTCATGCCAAGTTTCATGCCAATCCAAACCTTTTTGAGGCATTTTTGGATCCAATTGTAAAAAGGGCTAATTTGAATGCAAATTCAAATTTAAGCTACTTTCATCATCTGAATTCAAAATATGGAGTCATATTCATACTCAGCAATTTTTTCTGAGTTACTCCATCAATTTTCATCCTCATTGGAGTTTATCTTGTCGGGAGCTATATTTGAATTAATTTCAAAACTGAATCTGAAATTCAGATTCAAGAGTGAATCAAATTTAGCCAAACCAACTCCAATTTGAAGAATTCAAATTCATATCATGACTTATTGGTGAAGTATAACATTTAATTGTGAGTAGATGAGGGAAATATCAACAAATAATGGAAAATAATAAGAGGGGAAGAGGGGCCCACTGGTCAGTGACTGGAGACACAGAGAACCACAACTGACTCTGTTTTTGGCCGAGCACCGAGAGCACGCCAGCGCTCGGTTGAACCACGCTCCGACGAACTCACCGCTCCACCTCATGTCCTGGCGATCAGACCACAAGAAGAAGTTAGCAACACGTCCTTTGGCCATGCACAGGACCATTTCACGCGTCGTTCGCCTCCCTCTCAACGAGCGTTCTCTTCAGTTCTTGCCGCCACCCGAGCACCTCTCGGTTCCTCGACATACCAGCCATACAGTCTGTATTGTGGCCAACTTTCCACATCAAAGAGACGCACAACCCTCTGCTCGAACCTATGGTGAAAACCCTACACCATTTCATGCACCTTCGGGTGAGAATTTTCCATTTTACCGAGCGTGAGTTCATAAACCCGAGTTGATCAAATCTTCAAAATTCTTGATGCTTAGTCTATAGCAGCTCGTTTCCATTGAATCATACGTCCTAGACCCTCCGACGATCATCTAGGATCAACAGGCATCCAAAACAATTGATGCTATGAACTGCTCTTCAAGTTTTTCAGGTCATCGCTGATTTTTGACCTAGGTCGACGGTGAACTCATACCTCCGGCTGTTTTCGCGGCAAACCGGCTACATATTCGTGCTTGGCATGTCACCATGGAGCTGTAGGAGGAAACTGTTTCTGAAATAAGGGTTCGTAGAGCTCAGGCGACCTCGCTGAAAGTTCAAGCCGACGCCGACTAGGTTCTGGCCGCCGAGAGCCCTAGCTGCCCCCACCAACGAGTTCCCCAAGGTCTAAAACCTAGGGGCGGTGAGTACCAGCCCCAGAGACGGCCGGGAACGCCGTTTCGGCGGACCTCACCAGCGCGCCGCTGCCTTAGAGCTCTGGCGCGAGGTAGAAGACGGCTGAGAGGGTGGGGCCCGTGGTCAGGGTTTTAAACATTTCCAATATTTTCAGATTTTAGTTCAAACTTCAAATGCCCCTAACTTTTGCTAGGATGGTTCAAATTTAGTGAAACAAATTTTGTTGGATTCAGCTCTGCGAGTACTTTCCAGCAAAATAAGTTTCAGTCAATAATACCTATTATTTTTCCAGAATTAATAACCTAAATTTTAAAATGTTGAGAATTTTATCTGGAGAAATTCTTTATGGAAAATTCTGAAATTTGGCTAGGATGTTCATTTGAATATCCTTGAGTCACATGAAAAATTTCAGATCCATCCAGGTTAAGTAATTCCACCTAATGGTGTGATTAAGTGAACTGCCCTGAGAAAATAGAAAAAATGTACAGAAACATTTTTCAGAATTTTCTCAAACTCGATTAGGGCATAGCATCCTCTAGGATTCTGCAAATTACATGAAACCAACCCCATTAGAACCATATCAAACTCTAGTTTGCATAAAGTAATGGTTTGATCAATGAAAATCCATGAGAATCCTCAGAATCTCTAGTAATGGCCATTTAGACATTTATTTGTGCAGGGATCAAATAAGCTTTGATTCAAATGATATTTGGCCAAGTCCTTGGTTAGGTTCTCACCAAGCCACAGTAAAAATTTCAGAGTCAAAAGGGATAGGTAGATAGAGTTGTGGTCTTTATAATTGTCAATTCAACTCATTTGCATTAAGTTGACACATATCGTTAATCGAATTACGTGTAGTTGTTGAAGGCGACGAGACCCCGGAGATCTTGGACTTCATAACTCTGGAGGAAAATCTAACCCCTGACCAGTAGCAACAAGGCAAGCCCCGATTTGAATTTAACAAAGTTTATCAAGTTTTGCTTTATATTCACTTAGTTTGAAGTATGTATGTGCATTAAGTTCAGGATGGATGAAACTCTAATTGCAAAACCATATTATTCTAAAAAAAGTGAGGGTAGTGTCTAAGTCCTTGAGTAGAACATGTTTTTCTTAATGTTTATAGACTTCGGTACAAGTCGAGTAGTTGGAATCTACTCGCGAGTATAGGATTCGCCACATACGGGATTGGTTCGAGATGTGAGATAACTTTAGTAAGGAAAATGAGACTAGGCAGTGGCGTAGGACGCAGAAAGAGGAAGTCTGTGTGCATAGGCTTGCCCGTGTCGATTGAGGACCAATTCGTGTGCGGCACCGTGTACCACCCCAAAATCCTGTTAAGAGGGGAATTTAAAAAATTTTGGACGTATTGCATGTGGTGCAGAAATTCAAATTCAATTTGGAATTCAAATTCAAATCAGAACCAGAAAAGAAATGGAAAAAGAAAAAGAAAAACAGAAAAACCCCGGCCAGTGGGCCGAAACCCACCAGCTGGCCCACCTTCTCCAGCGCCAGCCCGCAGCCGCGCGCTCCCCTCTCTTTCTCACTGACACGCGGGGCCCGCCGTCATCTTCCTCCTCGCGCACGCTCGGCCGACCCCGGGACTCCTCTCTCTCCCGAATCAAAACTACCCCCGGAAACCCGCGACCCCAGCCGAATACTTGTCCCGGACGACTCCAATTCGATCACAACCGACACGCCGCCCTCCCCCGTCTATATAAACGCCGGCATCATCCCGTTTTCCCCACCCGATCAGCTGTTTTTCCTCCCGTTGAGAACCGAAGCTCCGATCACCGTTTTCTCTCGATCTTTGCTCGGATTTTCTGATCTAACGCGCCGATCGTGTTCCACCGCCTCCGGGGAATCACGCAGGTGCAGAAAACTCGGTGGTTTGCGCTCTAGGCACAGCTCCGACGAGCACCGCAGTGGTTCCACCTCGGACCTCGACGCCGACCGCCTTCCAGGGCCTCCGAGCTCAAGAAAAACCCCGAGGTGAGATCCCCGACCTCCCCTCTACCGATCTATGCCATGAAATCCCAGTTTTAGGAGGTATAGACGAAGATCCGAAGTTCTTCGGCGAGATCGCCGCCTCCCGCCGCCGCGTGCCACCGGGCAGCGCGGGCTGGCTCCGGACAGGGCGACGTGGCCGCTTGTGTGCCGTCTATTTTAAATCGCACGGTAGAATTAAACCTGCGCGTATCGGTTCGGCGATCTAATCTGAGCCGTCTGTTTTAAATCGGACGGTCCACATCAGTCCCGCATTATAAAAGGCCGGGATTCTTACGCGCTACCCCCTGGGGATCTCGGAAAATACGAGCTAGCCCCGGAAACTTCTGATCTAGCCCCTGGAACTTCAGAAATTCATGTAAATTCAATTAAAAATCAGTTTTAGCCCCTGGACTTAATAAAAATTAGCAAAACACCTCTGTTATGCATAGCTAGACCCCTGGAAATTTGTAAAATAATAAATTAGACCCTATAGTAGGGTGAACTTACCCTTTTGACCCTATATGGTATTAAGTTTAGAAATATGAATGTGTGACTAGGATTTAAATTTAAAAGGAAAGACAAACACATGTGCTAATTCAAGTTTAAACTCTACTAACACTTGGAAAACTTTAGAATGAACTAAAAATAAATTTTAGGCTGAAATGAAATCTGTTTGGGTGTTGTTCATATTTATTAGTTCTAGGAACACATTTTTAGGTTAATAAATAATTCTGAAAATTGGTAAAATAAATTTAAATTAGTTCACATCAGAGGAGAAGTTCAAAAACATATTATTTAATATATTAGATCAGAACCTTTTCTGTTTAGATGTTATGCCCTACTATTTAATTTTTAAAACTCACTTTTAGGCATAGAAAATAAATCTGAAAATATAGGAAAATAGGTATGCATAACTAGGAAATGATAAATGAAGTTTCCAAATCCAAAGATTTCAGTTTAGGATTTGGTAGAAGATCTGAAAGCCCATTTGGAGTAGGAAAATACCTTCCATGCAAACTTGGTAGTTAAGAAGTATATTAATTAAATTGAAAATTCATATATAGTGTGCAAACTGAAATCTGAAATACAAAAGTTAGAAATCATATACATATGTTTAAAAGTGCATGAAGGCTAAAAATCAACACAGCTAGAGTAAACACAACACTTAGAAATGTGAATGACTATCATATGTATGAATGTGTGGAGTGAAAGTGTGAACTATGTCTTATGGATTGTTGTTTTCTTTTGCTATGTGTGTTGGCATGAGTAGAACCTGCCCCAGTGCAAGTTCTCCCTTTCCAAGACCAAGACTTTCCATTCTCAGAGCAGCAGGAAGAAGGCAAGTGTCCTTGACCACTTTGATCCTATACCAGGATGTGTAGATAGAATTATTTGCATTGTCAATTGAAACATGAAACCCATGCTAGGAAGTTTCCCTAGAATTGCATTACCTTGTTTCCTTGTAGCTTGGGTTGGGATTTATTTTATCATGTCATTTATTATTATGCTTATGCTTAGCCATGCTTAGAATGGGATAATTGGGATATGAGATCATCAATTTATTTACCTTACTCTTGAATGAGACATTATGAGTTATGTAGAGGTAGGGATCGAGGCAAGTTGGATGATTTGGTTGGTGCTGGGTGCACGAGACTCGGGTTTGTGTTTAGTACTTGCCTGGATCCTAAGGACCGGTTCATGGAGCATGTAACCTGGCTTTACCGTGCCAACCACATGCTGAGATGGGGCAGCTTGGCCAATTAATTAGGTGTATCCCCGGCGTAGTATGGGTTTGTTGGATGGTGCGTGGAATAGGTGTCAGCTGGACTACCATATAAACCGCAAGGCTCAAGAGGGGGCCACTGCAGCGGGGTTGGAGCCTCTTGTATGCTGTTAGGGGTGAAACCTCAGTAGGCCCACGCTCATCGGGAATCCCTTTGTAAAGGCTTCGTAGTGATCTCCTGGCTACACACCTGGGAAGTGTGAATGTGGTTCACGGCCACTGGCATAATGGAGGTTCTTTTAGTCCACCCGGCAACGGGGGATGAAATCACTACATGTGGGTACAGTGGTGCAAACTCTGCAGAGCCAAAACTGTCATGACAGCCGTGCTCATGGTCAAGAGCGGCTTGGACTTATTCATGATTAGAGGATGATGGATTTGGAAGTTGTGGATGTTAAGCGGGGAGCTTAATATTGGAAATGATGTTATGGTTATTTGATTATGATGATGGGATGGGAGATTGGGACCATTTCACCTGTGTAGTAATGTAGGTGCTTAATAAGCTAAGGAGGTAGGCAATAATTGCGTAGCGCTTTAACCATGAGTTCAACTTCTCCTTGTTCTAGCCGTGCATGACATAACCTTCCCCCACTTGCTGAGTACCAACGGTACTCAAACTTGCATATTTGTTGGTTTATATTGCTGCTCAGGTCAAGAGAATGATGTGGTGTACAATGACCAAGACTTCAGACCCGAAGAAGGATTCTAGATTCATGGAGTCCCCCGGGCAACTCCTGTGACGGAGAACACAAGAATAATATTCCGCTGCTAGTTTATTTACATGTTATGAACTTATCGTCCATCGAGACGTATGCTTTGTAATACGTATTTATATTTGACACCTGGCTTGTAATAAATGATGCTTCACTATTTGTCATCACATGTATGAGAGAATGATCCTGACATACATGTGATATTCACTCGGTTGTTCTTCGGAAAAATCGGGTGTGACAGAAGTGGTATCAGAGCCATGGTTGCCCGTAGGAACGTGGACCTAGGTAGAAATGGACGTATTTAAGGACCCTATTTTCTTAAAAACTATTTTACAAAGGTGTGGGTTGAAAAGTGTTATTTAATGGGGTCACTTTAGTCATCTTACCCCAACTTTTATTCAAAATAGGATTTTTGTTTAAAATCTCATCTAACTTAATTTTAAATGCTTTATGTTTTAGATGGTTCGCATGATCAGCACTCGACTGCAGAAGTGTCAGCAGGAGCTTCAGGATGTTTGTGACACCCTGAAGGAGACTGAGGCATTGCTTCGCGCTAGCTTGAGGGCGAGAGAAATAGGAGATGGGAATGAACTTTGTGTCACCGTAAATGACACATGGACTCCTGACTCCCCAGATCGCCATGCGAGCAGGCGTCGCCGCACTTCTCCACCAGCAGCTTCCCCACCCAAAGCGGAGTCAGAGGGCAGCCGCAATAATGAGGAAGATCCCGAGGAGCCAGCTCAGTGATACTAGTCGCGTAGAGTCCTTTCCCATAGTTCAGCAGGTATCGAGTAGGCGATTCAATACCTTAGTTAATGGTGTGTTAATGTTTGGTGTGTGACGTGAGTTGTGGAAGCCAGGGGCATTTGTCCACAACCTCGTCTTCAGGTTGTTTTGCTTTGATGTGTGAACCCCTATGAATTAAGAGTGAATCTATTGTCGCGTAAGACGTGAAACCCTCAGAAAATATTAATATAATAAGACCCCATGAATTTTAAGTTTAAACAAGTAAAATGGGAAGTTGACAAGTAATGCTTTAAATTGATATTTGGTTGATCATGATAGATGGCCGGAAGAGGAAAGGGTCGTGGTGCCAACCCCGCCAACAACAACGATGAGGCTGGCAACCCTCATCTTTCTGGAGGACAAAACAGGGGTGGTCGCCGTGAAGGAGTTGATCCCATCCACCAAATGCTTGAAAATCAGAATCAGCTCATCCAGAGCCTAACTCAAGTGGTGGCCAACTTGCATCAAGTTCCACCTCCACAAGCTGCACCACGCCAACCAAGGTTGAGTGAGTTTCTAGGGACTCAACCTCCAAAGTTTGCAAGTGCTGCTGAACCTCTGGAGGCAGATGATTGGCTAAAGACCATTAAGAGCAAGATGAGGATCATACAATGACAAGGGTATGATAGGGTGCTGTTTGCCTCTCACCAATTGCATGGACCTGCTGCTGATTGGTGGACCGCTTACGTGGCCGCCCATCATGACCCTGAAAACATCACTTGGGAATAGTTCAAGCGTAGCTTCCGCAACCATTACATACAAAGGGGTGAACTTAAAAACAAGAGAAAGGAGTTCTTGGGGCTGCAGCAAGGAAACATGACGGTGAGGGAATACCTCACTAAATTCACCCAACTATCCCGTTATGCACCACGGGACATAGAGACTGATGAGCATAAACATGATTGCTTTGTGGAAGGACTTACGGCGGAAATGCAGTGTGCAATGTCCTCCAACGAGTATGAAAGCTTCCAAAAGATGGTGGACAGAGCATTTGTTGTGGAAAGGAAGCTGAAGGCCTTGGAATGAAAACAAGAGGAAGGCGGGATGGTCACACCAAGCCTCGGGCAGCAACACACGCCCACGTCTGATGCAGCAACCCACAGGGATGACGAACCGTGCTGCGGTACCCTACTCCGCACCGAGAGGGTACAACCCGAACTTCAGGCCTCCGTCAGCACCAACACAGCCACAACGTCAGTTTATACAACAGCCTCGCCCCGCATATCAACCTCGACCAGCAGTACAAGGACCCCCAAACCAACCCCAAGACAACAAAGGCCAGGCACCTAAGGTTGGGGTACAATGCTTCAACTGTGGTGAAGTGGGGCACTACACCCATAAGTGCCCAAAGAAGAAGCCCGTGCAGCCGCAACAGTAGAATGTGATGCGAGGACGGGTGAACCACGTGACCATGGAGGAGGCGCAAGAGGCACCAGACGTGGTAGTTGGTAAGTTTCCTGCTAATTTACACATTGCAACCCTGTTGTTCGATTCTGATGCTACCCACTCGTTCATTGCCCAAGGGTTTGTTAAGAAGCATGATTTAGCAACAACACAAATGAACCATATGCTAGCCGTAAACTCTCCAGGGGGAGAAATAAGGACAAGACGAGTGTGTCCCAAGGTAAATCTTGACATTAATGGGGTAGTATTTACTGCCAACCTCATAGTGATAAATTCACAAGGGATAGATATTATTTTGGGCATGGATTGGTTGACCAAACATAAAGGAATCATCCATTGTTCGACCAGAACGGTGGAACTAACTCACCCTAGTGGCACAAGAGTAAAGTTCATAACAATACAAGAGCCTAGGAGGGACATTAAATTAAATCAAGTTGAGGTGGAAGTGGAGGAGATCAGGATCATCAGGGAATATCCAGATGTTTTTCCGGAGGAGTTGCCAGGTATGCCCCCCGATCGTGAAGTGGAATTCGCGATTGAGCTAGTGCCTGGAACAGCTCCGATATACAAGAGACCTTATCGTATGGACTCCAAACAGCTGGAAGAGCTCAAGGAGCATATAAGAGAATTGACGAAGAAGGGGTATATCCGTCCTAGTTCCTCACCATGGGGTGCTCCAGTGATATTTGTGCCCAAGAAGGACGGAACCCAAAGGTTATGCGTAGACTACCGTGCGTTGAATGAAGTAACCATCAAGAACAAGTACCCATTACCCCGCATTGAAGACTTGTTTGATCAGTTGAGGGGAGCTTGTGTGTTCTCGAAAATTGATCTCAGGTCAGGATACCACCAACTTAAGATAAGGCAAACTGATATTCCAAAGACAGCTTTCGTATCTCGGTACGGACTGTATGAATACACCGTCATGCCTTTCGGGCTAACTAATGCCCCGACATACTTCATGTATCTCATGAACAAGGTATTCATGGAATATCTGGACAAATTTGTGGTGGTTTTCATTGATGACATTCTCGTCTTTTCCAAGGATGAAGAAGAATTTGAGAGGTATTTAAGGTTGGTGTTGCAAAAACTGAGAGAACACCAACTATATGCCAAGCTGAGCAAGTGTGAATTCTGGTTGAAGAGAGTTCCCTTCTTAGGACATATAATCTCGGAGGGAGGAATCTCCGTAGACCCCGCCAAGATCGAGGATGTACAGAAGTGGAAGACCCCTGAGAATGTCGGGGAAGTTCGAAGCTTCTTGGGATTGGCTGGGTATTATCGACGGTTTATTGAGGGATTCTCCAAGATCTCGAGACCCCTCACCAAACTGTTGGAGAAAGGAATCACATTCACATGGACGCCGCAGTGCGAGACGAGTTTTCAAGAGCTAAAGAAAAGATTGACAACAACCCTAGTGC
Source organism: Neostapfia colusana (assembly GCA_030760725.1). Lineage (NCBI taxonomy): Eukaryota > Viridiplantae > Streptophyta > Magnoliopsida > Poales > Poaceae > Neostapfia > Neostapfia colusana. The sequence goes on from JASWHV010000013.1 coordinate 43,451,643, forward strand.
TAGTTATGACAGATATGCGGAAGAACTTTTCGGTGTACTGCGATGCCTCTGGAAACGGGTTGGGATGTGTTCTCATGCAAGAGGGGCATGTCGTGGCTTATGCGTCCCGACAGCTCTGGAAACACGAGAAGAACTATCCTACACATGACCTAGAACTAGCCGCAGTGGTACACGCGTTGAAGATTTGGCGGCACTACTTGATGAGGAAGAGGACAGAGATATATACGGATCATAAGAGCTTAAAGTACATTTTCACACAGCCAGATCTCAACCTCAGACAAAGGAGATGGTTAGAGCTAATAACGACTTTGATGTGGGCATCAACTATCATCCTGGGAGTACGAAGATGTACCATGACCTCAAGAGCAGGTATTGGTGGTATGGCATGAAGCGAGATGTCGCGGAACATGTTGCCCTATGTGACACATGTCAGTTGGTGAAAGCAGAACATCAACGACCCGCGGGATTATTGCAACCACTCAAAGTGCCTGAATGGAAATGGGAAGAAATCGGTATGGATTTCATAGTGGGACTACAAAGGACCCAATCAGGATATGATTCAATATGGGTCATCATTGACAGGCTAACCAAGGTAGCTCATTTCATTCCCGTGAAAGAAAGCTACAACGGATCCAAATTGGCGGAGTTGTACATGTCAAGGATCGTGTGTTACCATGGAGTGCCAAAGAAGATAGTGTCAGATCGAGGGACACAATTCACCTCAAGGTTCTGGAAGAAGTTACATGAAACCATGGGAACTCATATGAACTTTAGTTCTGCCTATCTTCCCCAGACTGACGGACAGATGGAAAGAACCAATCAGATCCTTGAGGACATGCTAAGGGCATGTGCACTCAAAAACAATCGGAGTTGAGATAGAACTTACCATATGCGGAGTTCTCCTATAACAACAGCTATCAGGCTAGTATGAAGATGTCACCGTTTGAGGCTTTGTATGGGAGAAAGTGCAGAACTCCACTATTTTGGAACCAAGACGGGCAAAGTAAAGTGTTTGGACCCGAGGTACTACAAGAAGCCGAGGCGAAAGTGAGGGAAATTCACAACAACTTGAGGAAAGCATAGACACGACAAAAGAGCTATGCCGATGTACGGAGAAGAGAGCTCGTTTTCAATGTGGGGGACTATGTCTACCTCAAGGTGTCCCCTATTCGAGGACTTCGTCGGTTCAAGGTGAAATGGAAGCTATCACCTCGATACATCGAACCCTTTCAAGTTTTGGAGAGGAAAGGCGAAGTGCCATATCAACTAGAACTACCGGCCCACCTATCGGATGTGCATGATGTATTCCATGTGTCACAGCTCAAGAAATTTCTAAGGACGCCTGAGGAGATGTTACCCATGAATGAGGTTGACGTACGAGAGGATCTGTCGTATGCCGAGCAACCGGTCAAGATTTTGGAGACAATGGAACGCCTCACAAGAAATAAAAGAATCCGGATGTGCAAGGTGCAGTGGAAGCATCACTCGGAAGAGGAAGCCACATGGGAGCGAGAAGACGAGCTTAAGACACAGTTTCCGGAATTGTTTTCCTAGAACCACCAATCTCAAGGACGAGATTTCTTTTAAGGGGGGTAGAGTTGTAACACCCCAAAATCCTCTTAAGAGGGGAATTTAAAAATTTTTGGACGTATTGCATGTGGTGCAGAAATTCAAATTCAATTTGGAATTCAAATTAAAATCAGAACCAGAAAAGAAATGGAAAAAGAAAAAGAAAAACAGAAAAACCCCGGCCAGTGGGCCGAAACCCACCAGCCGGCCCACCTTCTCCCGCGCCAGCCCGCAGCCGCGCACTCCCCTCTCTTTCTCACTGACACGTGGGGCCCACCGTCATCTTCCTCCTCGCGCGCGCTCGGCCGACCCCGGGACTCCTCTCTCTCCCGAATCAAAACTACCCCCGAAAACCTGCGACCCCAGCCGAATTCTGGTCCCGGACGACTCCAATTCGATCACAACCGACACGCCGCCCTCCCCCGTCTATATAAACGCCGGCATCGTCCCGTTTTCCCCACCCGATCAGCTGTTTTTCCTCCCGGTGAGAACCGAAGCTCCGATCACCGTTTTCTCTCGATCTTTGCTCGGATTTTCCGATCTAACGCGCCGATCGTGTTCCACCGCCTCCGGGGAATCACGCAGGTGCAGAAAACTCGATGGTTTGCGCTCTAGGCACAGCTCCGATTAGCACCGCAGCGGTTCCACCTCGGACCTCGACGCCGACCGCCTTCCAGGGCCTCCGAGCTCAAGAAAAACTTCGAGGTGAGATCCCCGACCTCCCCTCTACCGATCTATGCCATGAAATCCCAGTTTTAGGAGGTATAGACGAAGATCCGAAGTTCTCCGGCGAGATCGCCACCTCCCGCTGCCGGGCAGCGCGGGCTGGCTCTGGCCAGGGCGACGTGGCCGCTTGTGTGTCGTCTATTTTAAATCGCACGGTATAATTAAACCCGCGTGTACCGGTTTGGCGATCTAATCTGAGCCGTCTGTTTTAAATCGGACGGTCAACATCAGCCCCGCATTATAAAGGCTAGGATTCTTACTGTAGGATCAAAGAGCACGTGAAAAGCTACCAGAGGGGGGTGAATGGTAGATTAAAACTTTTCGCAGCGGAAACAACAAAAACCCCTTAGCAAAAAATCAATCGGTTAAAGAAACCGTGTGTGCAAGTGTTTTCAAATGTGTTCAACCGTGACGAATCAAGTAGAGAGGTAGAGAATCAAGTCACGGATTTAATGCAACAAGAATCACTTGAAAACACGAAGTAAAACTTGAGATACGATCAAAACATTAAACGAAGATCAATCTGTTCTACCCGATATAAAACAGATCTGCAACGCTGCAAAGAAACTCGTGTATCTCAAAAACTACAGATCCGAAGCTCCTGAAAATTTCAAAGATGATAGATAATTGAGTTGTGAAGACAACCCAAAAAGAATCATGTCAATCGGATCTGTAAAACTCGAGTTATGAACGAAACACCGAAGCAACGTCGGTCTGTCCAGAAACTCAGCGAGAAAGACTTGACGAAAAACAAGTCGGACGAACAAGGTACAAAAGCTCCTCGAAACTATGAACTTTATTCAATAGAAACACAAGAGGAACAGCCCAAAGTTCTCTACCCACGAGAGCTCTGGCCTCCCTTGCTTTTATAGCCAGCCCTCAGGCTAAACAATCCAATCTAGAACTCCTACTCCTAATTGGACTCGTATCCTAACTTACCATAACTGCTCAGGACTCTCCTATTCGCAGATAGAAGCAATCATGAGACTTACAAACACCTTAGGAATGTTCTAAACATTCCTAAAACAACTCAACTTCGTGCCTAGCACGAAATCCTATCATAACCAACTCAAATCTTCCATATTTGAGCCATATCCAACTCAGCCTCAGCCTGAGTACGCAATCCAGCCGGTTGGACCTTTCCGACCAATTCTTTACATCCACTTCTCTTCATCACGCCTTGGAACAATGTTGCCACATCCATGCACTCCTTGCACACGTGCAAACACCTTCCAACGACGTACACGCAACCTTCATATGCACTGCCCTTGATCCAAACATGCTGCGCGACCTCCCGATCAACTCAACCACAGCTCCTCCCGAACTTGGTTGCTGGAACCTCATCTCCTCCCTGAGACTAGTCCAAGGATCCCGTCACCAGACATGTCTTGAACTCAAGCAACACCTGCAAATGAATAAACAACTAATTTTTCCGAGCACAAGTCCTCGACTTGACTCACGTTAGTTCGAAAACCACAACACCTTACATGAGCACGTCACATAAGCATGTTGCAAACCATATCAAATGATAACAGCCATAACCACCAAAACACACCAAAAATTTAGCAAATTAATACTAAGCAAACCTTCCCATAAAGCAAGTTTGAAACATTGCGAGTTAAAAGCAAAAACAAGACGCTGCAGTTCTACGAGTTGAACTTCACGGGAGCTCCCTAAAAACAAGCTCCGGACCTCACAGAAGCTCTCCGAACCTTGCAGGAGCTCTCCGGACCTTCATCGGACCTTGCCAACACTTGGCGGACCTAACAAAGAACTTGTCGGACCTTGCCACAGAAGAATGTTTTGGCAATATTCAAAACTTTGAATGTTAATGCTAACTTTTATCCTAATTGCCAATGTATTCAGCACACATAGGTCTCACAATCTCCCCCTTGATGAATGCATTGGCAACACCAATTAAAATCCAACATTGGCTTATGAAAAGTTTTGAAAAGCTTTGAAAACTCATTTCTCCCTCTTTATTAATTTCTCCCAATTTTTTGAAATCAGAGAAGGAAGAAAGTGTATAACATATGCAAAGTGTAAAAAAAAATCTCTCCTTATACATATTTCTCCCCCTTTGACAATGTATTCAGCAAGGTTCAAAAGAGAAATTTTAAAATGTTATGAGCATATTATAACATATACATACAAAACAAAGCTCATCCAAGTCATACTATCAGGTTACTTACACTAACACATCAATGAGATACATAAAATAGTGTAAGCCATGCTAGAGATCAAATGTATTTTTCAGTTTAAGCAAGTCATGATCTCCCTTACTCAACTATTTCAAAACCTGAAAACATGACACTTGTTGCTGCATTCTTATTATTCATAATCATTTAAGGCGCAAAGTTGATCATATGATATTTGTAAGAGATTATATGCCGCATCAGCCTTATTCTAACCAACCAAGCCAAGCCTATGTCATTTGACAATCAGAAGCTTAAGGACATGGTTTTAGTCATACACAATTCCTTCCAAGTTCATATCTTAGTGCAATGATAAGCAACCTCAAAAGAAGAAGTGTGATGCATGCATATTCTCTTGATCTTTTCTCAATTTTTTATTTGAAAACTCAACATGTGAGCTGATCACTTGATTAATTTTTTATGATTAAAAGCACTTGTGAGCATGCAACGAGTTCGAAACAGCAAGAAAGTTCGATCATGACCAGATTTAGTGTAAGTAATTATTCAAATTACTAGTCATGGCAAAAACTACAAAATGTATAACATGAGTAATGTAGTAAGAACTTTCAGTCTGTAAAAGGAATCACAAAGTCATATATGTATGAAATACTATGCTCATATTATTTTAGTTTCAGATTCACACATAGACTTTCAAAGTTTCAAAAACTCCCCCTCAATTTAAGCCATGAGGATGCATAACCCCTATTTCACTACGAATGAAACAAAAACGAGTGAAATCCAAAGGTTTTGTAAAAATATCAGCCAATTGTTGTTCGGTATCAACATGGTGAAGCACAATGTTTCCTTTTTCAACATTATCACGAAGGAAGTGATACCTAATGTCAATGTGCTTAGTTCTAGAGTGTTTCACGGGGTTTTTAGCAATACAAGTGTTATCACAAAACAGTGGAACACTATCTAAATCAACCCCATAGTCCTTAAGTGTTTGAACAATCCAAAGAATTTGTGAGCAAGCGCTAGCCGCAGCTACATATTAAGATTCGGCCATGGATTGTGCAACTGAACTTTGTTTTCTAGAGGACCAAGCAACAAGTGAATTACCAAGAAAATGACAAGCACCCGAAGTACTTTTCCTATCTATCTTACAACTCCCAAAATCAGCATCCGAAAAAGCTTTCAAAGAAACGGTTGAGGAAGAAGGAAGAAAAATGCCAAATTCTTGAGTTCCATGTAGGTACCTGAGAATCCTTTTGATGGCTTGGCGATGTGAAGCACGTGGAGAAGCTTGAAAACGTGCACAAAGACATACGCTGAATTGTATGCCCGGTCTTGACGCCGTGAGATACAAAAGTGATCCAATCATACTTCTGTATTCTTTTTTATCGACCGGGTCACCATCTTCGTCAAGTTCAAGTGTTTTTTCTGTTCCCATTGGTGTCTGAAGAGGCTTGCATTTGTCCATGTTGAAGCGCTTAAGAAGGTCCTTTGTATACTTAGTTTGATGCACAAAAGTTCCTTCTTTTGTTTGCTTGATTTGCAGCCCCAAAAAGTATGTGAGTTCTCCCATCATACTCATCTCAAATTCTGAACTCATCATAGCTGAAAACTTGGACACGAGATCATGAGAAGCACAACCAAAGATAATATCATCCACATACACTTGAACGAATAATGAGTCATTGCCATGCTTAAGTACAAAAAGAGTTTTATCAACCTTGCCCATGGTAAACCCCTTTTCAAGTAAGAATGTTTTTAACCTATCATACCATGCTCTAGGGGCTTGTTTTAGACCGTACAAGGCTTTGGACAGTTTGTAAACATGATTAGGAAAATTTGGATTTTCAAAACCCGGTGGCTGCTTAACATAAACCTCCTCCTCTATGTAGCCATTAAGAAAAGCACTTTTAACATCCATTTGATATAACTTGAAACCTTTAGATGCAGCAAATGCTAATAAAATTCTTATAGCTTCTAATCTAGCAACAGGAGCAAATGTTTCATCAAAATCTAGACCTTCAATTTGAGTGAAACCTTGAGCAACCAACCTAGCTTTATTCCTAACCACAACCCCATCCTCACTTTGCTTATTTTTAAATACCCATTTAGTTCCAATTAATGTGTGACCTTGAGGTGGAGGTACATGTTTCCAAACTTTATTTCTTTCAAAATTTTCTAACTCTTCTTGCATGGCATTAATCCAAGATTCATTAGTGAGTGCGTGTGATATATCCTTGGGTTCAAAAGAAGCAACAAAAGCAGAATGAGCATGAGAGTTTGGATCGCAAAACCTGGACCGAGTGACTCGTTCATGCAAGCTTCCAATGATTTGTTGTGGAGGATGACATTTGAGTAGTTGGAGGGGAGTAGACACTTCACAAATACCTTCTTCTTCATGTTCGGACCTTTGATTAGGAGAGCTTGTTGATTGAGGAAGGTCCAAACCAGCAGTAGTGACTGTTGGTGCTGGTTGTGGTGCAAAATCAGCAGCTTGATCGTTATTTACTTCCGAGTTTTCGGGCAGCAGCACCACTTCTTCCTCTTCTTCAATAAAAATACTCTCCCCCTGCGGATATGGATCCGGACCTGCAATATCGGAGCTAGTACTTGGGCTAGCTTCATCAAAAGAAACCTCGCAAGTCTTCACAATTTTGTTAGTGTCAAGTAAAAGCACACGGTAGCCTGTAGTATGAGATGGATAACCAAGAAACATGCCATCAACAGATCTAGCTTCAAATTTATCAAGATTACCATGTTTCTTAACAAGGCATTTGCAACCAAAAACCCTAAAGTGTGTAACACTAGGCCTATGTCCAAACCGGAGCTCATATCGGGTTTTTCCAAGCTTAGCATGCAAGAAAACACGATTTGAGACATAACAAGCGGTTGCAATTGCATCAGCCCAAAATTTCCTAGGAGTTTGATATTCATCAAGCATAGTCCTAGCCATCTCAACTAAGGTCCTGTTTTTTCTTTCTACGACACCATTTTGTTGTGGTACATATGGTGAAGAGTATTGATGATCTATTCCATTTTCAGCATAAAAGTGATCAAAGGATTGGTTTTTAAATTCAGTTCCGTTATCACTTCTAATTGCTTTTAATGATCCTGGGTGATCAATAGATAATCTAAGAAATAAAGTTCTAAAATGACTAAAAGCTTCATTCTTAGATGACATAAAATAAACCCAAGAATATCTGGAATAATCATCAACAATCACAAGCACATACCATTTACCTCCGAAGGATTGAACACGTGCCGGACCTACTGTGTCAAGATGTAAAAGTTGTCCCGGTTCAGCTCTCATGGTTATTGTGAGAGGAGCATGTGAACCTGCAACAAAATTAGCATGTCTACAAGAAGAGCACACAATATCATTGTCCTTTTTAAGCTTCGGCAGCCCACGTATGCGATCGAGAGCACTAACACGAGTGTGATGATCAAAGCCTATGTGACCAAGTCTACGATGCCAAAAATATAGATCCTTTGTATCATTAGCAACTAGACACCGATGCTTAGAAGTTGACAAATCAAAATCAGCTTTAAAAACTCTTCCAAACCTAGACATGTTAAACAAAAGCTCACCTTTTGAATCTACAACCTTGCAGCAATTTTTAGCAAAGCTAACCTCTAGATTTTCATCTAGCAATTGTGAAACCGAAAGCAAGTTGTATTTCAAATTTTTAACAAGTACCACATCTTTCAAAGTGTAGAGATTGTTTACTCTAACCGAACCTTTAGCAATTATGGGAGTAGAAGAGTTATCGGCGAAAGTAACATTTTCTACACGTGACACAAAAGAGAGAGAGGAGAACCATTCTTTGTTACCGGTCATGTGGCGTGAGCAACCTGAATCCACAATCCAAATGTTCTCCTTCCTCAAACGTGAAACCTACACAGAAGCACAATACGTCGATGACTCAATACTGGGATTAGTTAAAAGACTTTTAGGAATCCAGTACTGAGTCACACGACGTCCAGCAGGAATAACACGCGAAAGCTGAGAAGGTACAGCAGGTTTATGAGCCAAACATCGAAATTTTTTGTTCCCAACTACTGACTTAGAAGATGTGTTATATGTAGCACAAAAAACAGTAGGTCCGGGAGCAAGTTTTTGACTCATTACAGCAGGTTGCAAGCTCCGAACATTCGGTCTAGCAGATTTTGCTTGGTTGTTATGTGATCTAGCAAGTATTCTTTGTTTCTTATCATGTTTAGCTAGTCTATAACAAAAATCCATGACATGACCATCTCTACCACAGTAGGTACAATGAAAAATAACCTTATTATCATGTCTAGATGAGCAAGCAACACGTTTTATAGAACCCGAATGGGACAGTACTCCTGCAGATTTCAAAATCACCTCTTTTTGTCTAGGAGCTGTTTGAATCAAACCGCTTCCTAATGACTTTACAACTTTAGGTGGGTGTGCCTTAACATGAGCATGAGAATTAAAACCTAAACCAGTTTTATCATTACAAGACTTGGAAGAATTCAGCAGCAAGTTTAGGTTCTTATTTGCATTAGAAAACCGATCTAGTGTCCTATGCATGTTATCAAGTTTATTGGACAGATCAAAGCAGTTTTCACATGAAGTTTTTCCTTTTAGTTTGCAATTTGAACAATATTTAACTTCATGCACACATAAAGAATTGTTCAAAATAGAAATCTCATTCATAGCATCATTTAGTTTCTTATTCAGATCATCACATGAAGAACAATGCAAATCAATTGTAGAACAACAAGCATCTTTCAAATTTTTATCATTAAGTGCAGCAAGCTCTTTGTTCTTTTCAATTTCAAGTTCAAGTTTATCAAGTGTAGATGTGTGTGCACTTATTAAAGAGGATAATTGTTCATAAATCAAATCACATGAGGAACAAGAATCATCACTAGGAATCAATGTTAATAACGATTAATTTCAGATTCTAGTGATTCAATTTTAACAGCATTGTTCCTAAGTTTTTTATCCTTTTTCTTTAATATAACAGTGGCACGAGAAATAGCATCACACATTTCTTCACAAGTGGGACATACCTCTTCATCGTCGCTGTTGTGTTCTGCCTCCTCGGAGCTTGAACTTGACTTGCTCGCCATGCAGCACATATTTGCCATAGCTTCTTCATCTTCATCACTACCGGTGTCCACATCACTTGAGCCGAAATCTTGAAGTGCAGAGATCATACTATGCACTATGTTGCGCATTGATAAATCTTTCTTCTTCTTATTCTTTGCAAACGATTTCTTCGGCCTTGTTTGCTTTTCTTCATGTGAAGTCGGACCTGAAAGGTTAGGGCACTCCGTACGAAAATGTCCTGTCTTACCACATTCAAAACATCGTTGAGGTCCGGAGCTTCCTCTTCTTCTAGTTCTCACATTTTGCAATGATTTTGAGAACCGAGTAGAGATTAGTGCAAGCTCCTCCTCTGGAAACTCTTCAATCTGTTCAAGGGTTAGAGAGGACAGCAAAGAGAGTGCACCACTAGATGATGATTGACTAGAACTAGACATGTCACGTTGCGAAACAAATGCAATAGACTTGTTGGGGTTTTTACATGAGATGATGTCAATTTCATGAGTTTTCAATTTAGAATAAAGCACGTCTAAAGTAAGAGAAATAATGACAGTAGATTCACGAATAGATGTAACTTTCATCTCCCAAATTGACATATCTAATGCTCCTAACAATTGTCTAGCATTTTCAGCATCTGAAAAGTTAACATTGACACTACGCAAGTTGCTGAGAATTTTATTAAAGCGAGCAAAAAGGTCGTCAATTGACTCACCGGGTTGCATCTCAAAACACATGTATTCTTTCTTGAACATATCTTGCCTTACCTCCTTGATCGTATTGGATCCTTCATGGTAGTCACAAAGAGATTTCCAAACATCATATGCAGATCGGAGGTGTGCAACACGGTCGAAGTCGCTTTGAGTCAATCCTTGGATGATCAAGTTGCGAGCCTTGTTGTTGTTGTCAACATCTCTCATGTTCGCAGCCGTAACTTGATCGTTGGGTGGTACATCGAAGTTCTGGTAGACCTTTTCCCATATGGCGAAGCCTTGCGCCTGTATGTAGGCCTCCATCCGCACCTTCCAAACCTGAAAATCGATGCCATTGAACACACAAGGTTTTGCGGAGTACTTCTCCATGATGGTTAGTCAAAACACGTGCAAATCACAAAGATTAGAGCACCTTGGCTCTGATACCAATTGTAGGATCGAAGAGCACGTGAAAAGCTACCAGAGGGGGGTGAATGGTAGATTAAAACTTTTCGCAGCGGAAACAACAAAAACCCCTCACCAAAAAATCAATCGGTTAAAGAAACCGTGTGTGCAAGTGTTTTCAAACGTGTTCAACCGTGACAAATAAAGTAGAGAGGTATAGAATCAAGTCACGGATCTAATGCAACAAGAATCACTTGAAAACACGAAGTAAAACTTGAGATACGATCAAAACATTAAACGAAGATCAATCTGTTCTACCCGATATAAAACAGATCTGCAACGCTGCAAAGAAACTTGTGTATCTCAAAAACTACAGATCTGAAGCTCGTGAAAATTTAACAGATGATAGATAATTGAGTTTTGAACACAACCCAAAAAGAATCACGTCAATCGGATCTGTAAAACTCGAGTTATGAACGAAACACCGAAGCAACGTCAGTCTGTCCAGAAACTCGGCGAGAAAGACTTGACGAAAAACAAGTTGGACGAAAAAGGCACAAAAGATCCTCGAAACTATGAACTTTATTCAATAGAAACACAAGAGGAACAGCCCAAAGTTCTCTACCCACGAGAGCTCTGGCCTCCCTTGCTTTTATAGCCAGCCCTCAGGCTAAACAATCCAATCTAGGACTCCTACTCCTAATTGGACTCGTATCCTAACTTACCATAACTGCTCAGGACTCTCCTATTCGCAGATAGAAGCAATCGTGAGACTTCCAAACACCTTAGGAACGTTCTAAACATTCCTAAAACAACTCAACTTCGTGCCTAGCACGAAATCCTATCATAACCAACTCAAATATTCCATATTTGAGCCATATCCGACTCAGCCTCAGCCTGAGTACGCAATCCAGCCGGTTGGACCTTTCCGACCAATTCTTTACGTCCACTTCTTTTCATCACGCCTTGGAACAATGTTGCCACGTCCATGCACTCCTTGCACACGTGCAAACACCTTCCAACGACGTACACGCAACCTTCATATGCACTGCCCTTGATCCAAACATGCTGCGCGACCTCCTGATCAACTCAACCACAGCTCCTCCCGAACTTGGTTGTTGGAACCTCATCTCCTCCCTGAGACTAGTCCAAGGATACCATCACCAGCCATGTATTGAACTCAAGCAACACCTGCACATGAATAAACAACTAATTTTTCCGAGCACAAGTCCTCGACTTGACTCACGTTAGTTCGAAAACCACAACACCTTACATCAGCACGTCACATAAGCATGTTGCGAACCATATCAAATGATAGCAGCCATAACCACCAAAACACACCAAAAATCTAGCAAATTAATACTAAGCAAACCTTCCCATAAAGCAAGTTTGAAACATTGCGAGTTAAAAGCAAAAACAAGACGCTGCAGTTCTACGAGTTGAACTTCACGGGAGCTCCCTAAAAACAAGCTCCGGACCTCACAGAAGCTCTCCGAACCTTGCAGGAGCTCTCCGGACCTTGCGTCGGACCTTGCCAACACTTGGCGGACCTAACAAAGAACTTGTCGGACCTTGCCACAGAAAAATGTTTTGGCGATATTCAAAACTTTGAATGTTAATGCTAACTTTTATCCTAATTGCCAATGTATTCAGCACACATAGGTCTCACACTTACGCGCTACCCCCTGGGGATCTCGGAAAATACGAGCTAGCCCCGGAAACTTCTGATCTAGCCCCTGGAACTTCAGAAATTCATGTAAATTCAATTAAAAATCAGTTTTAGCCCCTGGACTTAATAAAAATTAGCAAAACCCCTCTGTTATGCATAGCTAGACCCCTGGAAATTTGTAAAATAATAAATTAGACCCTATAGTAGGATGAACTTACCCTTTTGACCCTATATGGTATTAAGTTTAGAAATTTTAATATGTGACTAGGATTTAAATTTAAAAGGAAAGACAAACACATGTTCTAATTCAAGTTTAAACTCTACTAACACTTGGAAAACTTTAGAATGAACTAAAAATAAATTTTAGGCTGAAATGAAATCTGTTTGGGTGTTGTTCATATTTATTAGTTCTAGGAACACATTTTTAGGTTAATAAATAATTCTGAAAATTGGTAAAATAAATTTAAATTAGTTCACATCAGAGGAGAAGTTCAAAAACATATTATTTAATATATTAGATCAGAACCTATTCTGTTTAGATGTTATGCCCTACTATTTAATATTTAAAACTCACTTTTAGGCATAGAAAATAAATCTGAAAATATAGGAAAATAGGTATGCATAACTAGGAAATGATAAATGAAGTTTCCAAATCCAAAGATTTCAGTTTAGGATTTGGTAGAAGATCTGAAAGCCCATTTGGAGTAGGAAAATACCTTCCATGCAAACTTGGTAGTTAAGAAGTATATTAATTAAATTGAAAATTCATATATAGTGTGCAAACAGAAATCTGAAATACAAAAGTTAGAAATCATATACATATGTTTAAAAGTGCATGAAGGCTAAAAATCAACACAGCTAGAGTAAACACAACACTTAGAAATGTGAATGACTATCATATGTATGAATGTGTGGAGTGAAAGTGTGAACTATGTCTTATGAATTGTTGTTTTCTTTTGCTATGTGTGTTTGCATGAGTAGAACCTGCCCCAGAGCAAGTTCTCCCTTTCCAAGACCAAGACTTTCCATTCTCAGAGCAGCAGGAAGAAGGCAAGTGTCCTTGACCACTTTGATCCTATACTAGGATGTGTAGATAGAATTATTTGTGTTGTCAATTGAAACATGAAACCCATGCTAGGAAGTTTCCCTAGAGTTGCATTACCTTGTTTCCTTGTAGCTTGGGTTGGGATTTATTTTATCATGTCATTTATTATTATGCTTATGTTTATCCATGCTTAGAATGGGATAATTGGGATATGAGATCATCAATTTATTTACCTTACTCTTGAATGAGACATTATGAGTTATGTAGAGGTAGGGATCAAGGCAAGTTAGATGATTTGGTTGGTGCTGGGTGCACGAGACTCGGGTTTGTGTTTAGTACTTGCCTGGATCCTAAGGACCGGTTCATGGAGCATGTAACCTGACTTTACCGTGCCAACCACATGCTGAGATGGGGCAGCTTGGCCAATTAATTAGGTGTATCCCCGGCGTAGTATGGGTGTGTTGGATGGTGCGGGGAATAGGTGTCAGCTGGACTACCATATAAACCGCAAGTCTCAAGAGGGGGCCACTGCAGCGGGGTTGGAGCCTCTTGTATGCTGTTAGGGGTGAAACCTCAGTGGGCCCACGCTTGTCGGGAATCTCTTTGTAAAGGCTTCATAGTGATCTCCTGGCTACACACCTGGGAAGTGTGAATGTGGTTCGCGGCCACTGGCATAATGGAGGTTCTTTTAGTCCACCCGGCAACGGGGGATGAAATCACTACATGTGGGTACAGTGGTGCAAACTCTACAGAGTCAAAACTGTCATGACAGCCGTGCTCACGGTCAAGAGTGGCTTGGACTTATTCATGATTAGAGGATGATGGATTTGGAAGTTGTGGATGTTAAGCGGCGAGCTTAACATTGGAAATGATGTTATGGTTATTTGATTATGATGATAGGATGGGAGATTGGGACCATTTCACCTGTGTAGTAATGTAGGTGCTTAATAAGCTAAGGTGGTAAGCAATAATTGCGTAGCGTTTTAACCATGAGTTCAACCTCTCCTTGTTCTAGCCATGCATGACATAACCTTCCCCCACTTGCTGAGTACCAACGGTACTCAAACTTGCATATTTGTTGGTTTATATTGCTGCTCAGGTCAAGAGAATGATGTGGTGTACAATGACCAAGACTTCGGACCCGAAGAAGGATTCTAGGTTCATGGAGTCCCCCGGGCAACTCCTGTGACGGAGCCCACAAGAATAATATTCCGCTGCTAGTTTATTTACATGCTATGAACTTATGGTCCATCGAGACGTATGCTTTGTAAGACGTATTTATATTCGACACCTGGCTTGTAATAAATGATGCTTCACTGTTTGTCATCACATGTATGAGAAAATGATCCTGGCATACATGTGATATTCACTCGGTTGTTCTTCGGAAAAACCGGGTGTGACACACCGCTGAACACGTTTGAATGTACCGAAGGCATATCGGATATATAGGGTCCGATAAACCGATGTAACCTATACCTCTGGGCGTCGAGGCATAATGCACCGATTCATAGGTGTAGGTTGAGGGCAGCAAGGTGGAAATCCGCTAATGTGCATAGAGACATGCTCCGTGTAGGGAACCTTCTGTCCGTTTGGGTGCGACCGGTTCCACGTTTTGGCTGTTTGGTGAAAGGTTGTTCCATACGACATCGGTGGAGCGTGCCGTGCAGCTTCGAGTATGGGCGTACGTGACGTGCTACTCGGGTATCCCTGCAGGTGTATATCGAGTCGATTCACCGTCCCTCACGGTTATGAGTACCGCTTGTTCACTGTGTCGTGATGTAGTAAATCTATGGAATGATTGTGATACATTACTGCTGTTATAAATAACTTGTATTGTTACATGTGTGCCACCAAATATTGCTCACTAAATTTCAGATTTGTGAATTGTTAACTTGAGGCTAAAAGATGAATTAAGGATGAACTTGTAGGCGTGTCCTTTGCTGCAAACTGTCATCATACTTTTGGTATGACTTGCATGTAGAGTTTCTTGTGTAGGAGAGTCGGTTAAGACTTGCTGAGCCATCGTGCTCATAGTTGCTGCTATAAGTGTTTGCAGATGAGGAGTACCCCACAGACTTGTTGTACGGGTTCACCGGCGAGGCCTATCCTCCGTCGGGGACTACGGCTGTGTGGGAGCCGTATACGCCGCAGTGAAGCTGAGTGTAGCTAGTGTGGATTGTCAGTAGGGCTGGACAACCAACTTTTGCTAGTTAGGAGTAGGCGTGAGTTGTATAAATAATATCCGCTGCAGTAAACTCTGTAAAGTGGTTGTAAACTGAAGATTTGTAATACTTTTATACAAATTCAGTAAGTTGGAATGTAATACTATGTTTCCTTATCGTGTGTGCTGTCGGTTGTCGCATCGTGCGGTATCACCCTCTGTGATCCTGGAGTGTACCGATGTCGGTCCGTCACATGTGCGGGTGGGATTTTCCACCCGCGGGTCTAACCCGCACCCGACCCGACGTGTCGCGGTGCAGGTGCGGGTTTTGTTTTGTACCCAAGGGTACCCGACAGACACCCGAAATAATTTATGTTTGTACTTTCAAAGTCAAATTTTATTTTTTTTTCTATAATTTATCTGTTTTATCTTACTTATCACAGCCTATATTGACAATATAAGCAAATTAGTATTTTTCGGTGCATTGCCATTAAAAATGGAATATTATGTTATACTTGTTTATTAAACAATGTAGAATGTTTATTCAAAAGTCAAACCTGACGGGCACTCAAAACCCGCCTGAAACCCGACGGGTGCGGGTGTGGGTGTGAATTCTCACCCACGGGTGCGGGTCTAAAATTTCACCCGCAACTACTTTTGTTTCGGATGGGTTTTTCTCCACCCGACCCAAACCCGACCCATTGCCATCCCTAGAATTTACCTCGTTGATCGAATTTCCAGGCTCGGTGAGATGCCTAGCGGGTTAATCCAAGTGGAACCCTGCAGCCTTTTCACAAGGGCTGGGAATCAGGTTGACCGGATCGAAGCTTGGTGCCCGCGTTCCATAAGATCTCTCTTGGGACACGCGTGCAGAACCCGGGCCGTTCGGGGGCTCGAGCGGCTCGATGTCGACCCTTCGGGGGGCAACCGCGGAGTCGCCAAGATGAGACTCAGATATCAGAGCGTTATGTCGGGGGAGTTCGCGGCTCTCGAGTTCGTCATTCGTTGGCCATCTCGCGTTGTCTGTCCCTCGTTCGGGTTCGCTCCGGGTGGTCCTTTCGACCTACATGTTAGGTAGATCTTCGAACCAAGAACTTCAATCGGCCCCGAAAGTGGGCCGTAAAAACTTACATACTTATATGGGCCTTTTATTCGGATGGCCCGTTGGCGTCGCGTTAGGGGTAGGCGTGAAGGCGCTGCAGCGAGGTAATTGGGAGAAGGAGAAAAGGCGCGCGGCTCTTTGAATTTCGCTGCAGATTTCAAAAAGGCGGGTTTGCCTAGCCAAAATTATGGTGGTGTTGTGTTCCTGAGGTCTTGGGGGACGTGCGTGAACTTTGCGGATGGGAGGCGTTTGTAACACCCTAAAATTTGTTACCATGCATTGCATACAATTTTAATGTAGAAAAGCTTTGTAAAAGAACTAGAAATGGAGAAGAACCACAGAAATGGAGAAAGAACCATAGAAATGGAGAAAGAACCATAGAAATGGAGAAGGGTATATAGAAATAGAGAAAGGGACATAGAAATGGAGAGGGGAATATAGAAATGGAGAAAGGGACATAGAAATGGAGAGAAATGGAAATAAGATAGCTGAAATGAGCCATTTCCAAATTTCCTCAAATTTTCCACAAGATCAAAAATTTCCCCCTTCCCAAAAATTCACAAATTCTTCCCAATTTTTCCTGATTTTCCCTAAATTCCCCAAAATTCCACTAGGGGAATTTCCCCCACATTTGGGGGGGGGGAATTTTTCGCCAAATTGGCCGCACCAAATTAGGGGGGAGACCCCTTGGCCGCAGCCCTTGAGGGGGGAGCCCTAGTCCCCCACCTCTAGGACTCTTTGGTGAAGTTCTCCACCTCTAGGACTCTTTGATTAAGTCCCCCACCTTTAGGACTCTTTGGTTAAGTCCCCCACCTCTAGGACACTTTGTCCCCCACCCCTAGGACTCTTTGGTTGAGTCCCCTACCTCTAGGACTCTTTGTTTCCACCCCTAGGACTCTTTGGTTGAGTCCCATACTTCTAGGACTCTTTGTTTCCACCCCTAGGACTCTTTTTCCCCCTTATAAATATAACCCCCACCTCCTGGCCGCATCCCTCTCTCTTTTTGTCGTCCCCCCTGCTGCCAAGCCCCCTTTCTTGCTGACAAGTCGCCAAGTCCCCCCCCCCCTCCGGAATTTAGCCGCCGTCAAGCCCCATCACGCATCGCCGTCGCCGGAGAAGAAGCCCGACGATCTGCCCTACCACAAGGAGAAAGGCCCTGCCACAAGGAGGAAGTGAGGTAGGTCTTCATTACCCATCTTACGACGTTGCCGCCGTTTCTACGCATCCGTTTTCTTCTCGCCCTTCGAGCAAAAACTTTTTCGTGTGGACAGATCATGTTTTGATCGGTTTTTGACTTTGGAATTGATCTAGACTTGAGTCAAGATCATCACCACGTCCACACTTCATCCCAGCACCCTTGTTCATCATAAAACCCCATGAAAGCCCATTAAAACATGCAAGAACACATACAAACTGGTTTAATAAAACAGCAACATAGGATTTGCATTCATCTACCTCATTGCATCTTGAGTAAAGTTTGTGCATGATGATTGATTGCTGTAAATTTTGTATGTGTGTGATCATGAGTAGAAGAACAAGATCAAGAGGCCATCTACGAGGAACTACAGCACCGACTTCGAGACGCTTGAACAACAAGAACCACGGGAGCAAGGCAAGTGCCCCTTGACCATATTGATCCCATGTTTCAAAACTGTTTTTTTGTGAAAACTCGTATGCTTGAGTCAACTTGATGGGACACCCTTTTATAGGAGTTTACTAGTTTTGTTAACCATCCTTGTCGCCGGGAGAGTTTATGAGTCGGGTATGGTCATTTTTCCTTTTTGCTTCGCTTAATTCACAGGATACGGGAAGCTGAAATAAAACATGTCTAGCTACTGCACTCATATGAATAATGATGATGAGATCTCGATGATGTTAATGGGCATGGAATTGGGGAGATCTAGGCAAGCTTGGTTCGTGAATGTTGCTGGATGAGATGGTGGTACTTGCGGTAGATCTAAGGACCAGTTGATGCGAGAATGTGCCAGGAAAACAGTGCCACCACAAGGCCAAGTATGGGTGCGGGTTAGCAAATTAATTAGGTGTGTTGCTAGCTTGTTATGGACCATGGATGGCGCGGGGAATGGGAGTCGAGGAGGACTGCCGTGGGAACTGCATGGCACAAGAGGGGGGCCGTGGGTGGGAGAATGGTGATTCGAGCCTGCCGGTGAAACCTCAGTGAGTCCATACATCTAGTAACCCCTTTGTAAAGGCTATTTTGTGATCTCTTGGCCATACACCGACGGCTGTGTACTGGTATAATGGAGGTTCTGCAGACGCCGACGGGTGACGAAATCACGAACTTGTGGGTAAAGTGGTGCCATCTCTGCAGAGTGTAAATCTATCATGATAGCCGTGCTTCCGGTCACAAGCACCTGGCCAACTTCCATGACTATAGGGAAAACTTGGGATGGTTATTCGGTATGGTTATGGTATGATCATTGGGATTGGTTTTGGGACTGTTTTTAGTCATGACATTGCGTTTGGTTTCGGTTATATGAGTATGAGATGGTTATGAATGTTTATGAGTATGATATGAACTTGAGAAAGATAAATGGCTGAATGAGACTTCATAAGTGGTGAACTATGATGAGAAAATGTTTCTGAATTACTTGGTCATGTTGGGATAAATTTCACTTATAAATAGTTGCTGTTTTTACCATGTTTGTGAAACAAAATTTGTTTGCTGCAATAAGCCTTTCTATTTCCTACCTTGTTGTAAGCTACATGTCATACTTTTCCCGCACTTGCTGAGTATGACATGTACTCACCCTTGCATTATCACATAAACATCAGCAACAGGAGAAGAGTACTTTGAGAACCATGTGGAGTACTAGGCGTGCGAACTACCGTCAACATGCCTGTGGAGTTGAAGATGGAGCCTGCTGCTTTTTAATTGTTTCTGCTGTCGTTTAGAGACTTCCGCTGCAAGAATAAGATAGACAATCATGAGTGAGACAATTAGTCGATGTAATAAAGTACTTAAACACTATTTATTCATGGTTATATTCTGAATTCAGTTTGTGGATTACATGTGTATGTGTGATGAACATCCTGGGCACACATATGCATTAACTTGGTTCTGTTTTCGGAACCGGGTGTCACAGATTGGCATCAGAGCCACGTTGACTGTAGGACGCAAGCCTAGGTATAATGGACACTCTAAAACACATAGGCACACCCCTCTAAACTGTTATTTTCGAAAATTGCTTGCTGCTGCACTTTACTTGTCAATTCAGCCACCGCAAAGTGCTATTTTCAGCCCCTCTTTTCTCTTCTTTTGGACAGCAACACATTTTCTTTCTCGCTCCATAGCTTCTGAAGTTTTGGAGTTATTTCTTCCTTCTATAAAGTTTTCCATGTCTTATAGATGCCGGTGATTAGGAGCACAGCACGCATAAGGACTCGTCCACCACCACGTGGGAGTGCACTTAACCCCATTGAGGTGTCGATGGACCATATTGGGAGGAGGTGAAGATGGAACATCATGATGAAGATGAAGTCAATAGCTATATGCATGAGGAAGAGGATCCGGAAGAGGTGGAACCATTCGAAGACGACATGGAAGATGATCCACAAGAACGGCATTGGTACACACCTCAGGAGGAGTTTCACGCGGGCTTACACCCCGTGGAGCCTCATGAAGCTATGACGGGAGGAGATGAACCCGAGGAGGAGCCACCCCTTGCTGAGACCAATAATGAAGGTGATGAATGGGCCGACCATTCAGTTCAAGAATTTCAGTCCGACGGAATGGAAGGAGGACACATATCCAGGGAGCTCAAAGAATTTCTAGATTGCTGCAGCCTATACCCGGAATATCTTCTCAAGAAAGTCCCTCGTCTCGGACATGAAGAGTGGAAGGCGGATGTAACCATCCTATCTAACGGTAGGGTTGTCACTCGGCACTTCACACCCACATGGAGAGCTACAAGGGCAGAAGCTATCGATGATACTGCATGGGATGCACTCACCGGACTATGCTACACCTTCCGTGAGCAGCTTGAGGACACCACTTTTGAGCTGCACCAGTATCGGAAGAGTGATACAAGGGAGATCATTGGACCCCATGTAACAGCTCTTTCCAACCCATAAGCTGCTGACAAGTCTCAGAGGTTGCTCGTGGAGTTAGGAAACCGCTACGCAAGCGCACAAGAAGAGATCCGTTACCTCCGCAACAAGAGGAGACTCGTGCCAACGCGGGAGCGAATGGAGCACCAGCGTCATCTAACCCTACATGGACTGCCGACTGACCATGGCGTGCGCCCATGTATGGACGACCCCCGTCACACGGCGAGAACAGCACCGGTTCAAATGATTAAGTTTAGGATTCCCATTGAATAAGCTGCAATAGGAATGTTTAAATCGTAGTAGCTTGAATAAGAGTGGTGTGTTGAACTTTTGTGATGATTGCTTGTGTTTGTGTGCTGATGTGAGTTGTGGGACGCTTCGGCGGATGCCCACACCCACACATAGTGGAGAGATGTGAGACGCTTCCGCACGTGTTCACATCCTCATATAGGCTGGAATTAATAAAAGAAGATACTTAGTTCATACACCTTGATGCATATAGTTGGGAAATCATACTTTCAATTCTGAGTTCTATTCCGAGAGTAAGCATTAAAATAAGGGGCTAGACTTTCTTGCCAACCTTATCGTCTTGGATTCCCAAGGGATTGACATAATACTTGGAATGGACTGGTTAAGCAAGCACAACGGAGTGATTCAATGTGCTCAGAGAATCGTGCAGTTGACGAGTGAGCACGGTACTCGTATTGAGTTCGAGGCAGCTCAACCTACAACCTAGAAGGCAGTGCTGAACCCCATCGAAGAAGAGACATTGGAAAGCATTCCGGTGGTTCAAGAATATTCAGATGTGTTCCCGAAAGAACTTCCAGGTATGCCACCAGACCGGGACATTGAATTTGCTATTGATTTAGTACCCGGAACTGCACCTATAGCAAAGAGGCCATATAGGATGCCTGCTAATGAATTAGTGGAGCTCAAGAAGCAAATTTAGGAGCAGCTAGGAAAGGGTTTTATACACCCAAGCTCGTCACCGTGGGGAACCCCCGTGCTCTTCGTGGATAAGAAAGACGGGACCCAATGGATGTGTGTGGACTATAGGTCTCTCAACGAAGTGATGATCAAGAATAAATACCCGCTTCCCCGCATAGAGGACTTGTTTGATCAAATGAAAGGTGCCCAAATTTTCTCCAAGATTGATCTTCGGTTGGGATATTTTCAGCTGAAGATTAAGCCCTCCGACATACCCAAGACTGCATTTGAAACACGGTATGGTTCGTATGAGTAATACCGTTATGTCTTTTGGGTTAACGAATGCACCCGCATACTTTATGTACCTCATGAATAAGGTCTTCATGGAGTACTTGGACAAGTTCGTCGTGGTTTTCATCGATGATATCATGGTGTATTCAAAGAGCGAGGAAGAACACGAAGAACACTTGAGATTAACATTGCAGAAACTGCGAGAGCATCAATTGTATGCTAAGTTCAGCAAGTGTCAATTTTGGCTAAAGGAGATATCGTTTCTAGGCCACATCATCTCCGTGGGTGGAGTATTGGTTGATCCCGGAAAAGTAGGAGATGTTCTGAAGTGGAACCAACAGCAGAATGTGAGAGATATTCGGAGTTTTCTTGGGATGGCTGTATACTACCGCCAGTTCATCAAAGATTTCTCCAAAATAGCTTGGGAGAGGAGCCACCGACGCTACCGCTCGGTGCAGAGTCTTGACTGCTCTTCGGGACGAGAGGTCAGCGGACCCGCCGTAGATGACGTAGAGCGTCTTCCGGCGCTCGTCGTTGCTGGAGCTTGAGTCCTCATGGTTGTGTACCGCCTTCACGGCGCGCTAAGGCTCCTGGAACTCCGCCTGGTGGTCGACGTTGTCTTGGGTGTCGACCTTCTGCTTGCCCTTCCTTTGACGGAAGGGAGGGGCGTCAGCACGCGGTTGCTTCCCCTTGCGGAAGCACTCCGCGAGCTTCTGAATCTCCCGGCACTCAGCAGCAGTATGGTTGCTGGTGTTGTGCACGGGGCACGGCTCGCCTTGGTCACCATCTGGAGCTGGTGACTGACGCTGCCTCTTGTCGGGGTGTGGCCCCCGAGCTCCACTGGGTGCTGCTTCTGCAGCAACGGGAGCTGCGGTCGGTGGCTTCATCTTGCCACCGCCCCGGTTCTTGATCTTCTTGCTTCTTCCATTGGAAGCAGCGCCAGATCCGGGCTGTCCTCCTGATTCGGAGGCTGGCTGTGGGTGCCAGTTCCGCCCTTCAGCTGCCCTGGCGCACTTGTCAGCCAGGCTGAAGAGCTCTGAGACGTCGCAAACTTCTCTGGTCGCGAGCTTCTCGAGCATCTTCGTATCCCGTACACCCTGCCGGAACGCCACCACTACAGAAGCATTCTGGATATGTGGAATGGTGTTCCGTACCTGGGAGAACCGCTGGATGAAGGAGCGCAGCGTCTCTCCAGGCTGTTGTTGGATGGCGTGGAAGTCGAGCTCCGTACCAGGCCGGGTGTAGGAGCTGCCGAAGTTCGCAGTGAACTGCCAGCAGAGCTCTCCCCAGGAGGTTACGGAACCCTGGGGGAGATTCATGAGCCAAGACCGAGCTGGGCCAGTCAAGGCGACGGGGAAGTAGTTGGCCATGACGGGCTCGTCCCCTCCTGCAGCAAGGATGGCGGTGGAGTAGATCTGGAGGAACTCCGCCGGGTTGACGCTGCCATCGTACTTCTCGGGCAGGTGCGGCCGGAACTTGCGTGGCCACTTCGCGAAGCGAAGGTTTGGCGCTATGGCCGCATATCCTGCTCCTGTTGCTGCAGGTGTTGATACTGCGAACGCTTGGTTCGCTGTCGGCACCGTGTATCCCGGTATGGGCAAGGCTGCGCCATAGGCCGGGGGCACCATTTGCAGGGCATATGGCTGGGGCATATGCTGCGTGGCGTATGCCTGAGGCAGAGATCGCGTAGCGAACGTCTGCGGCTCAGGCTGGGTCGAGGCGGTTGACATGCTGTCGCCGGCCTCTTGGTTGCGACGCCTTTCTCGCCGTCGCTCGATGACCACTCAGGCATCATTGCCCAGGTGGCGTCGTTCCGGCTCCGACCTCAGGTACACCGATGGGAGCCTAGTGGAGCGGGAGTCTGCCGTCTGCCCGTCAACCGTTGGTGTGCGCGTCAGCGACACAGCCGGTTGACTGGGATGCCGTCCCCGCCGAAGTTGATGGTTGGCGGCGGCAATGACGAGACGGTCTACGTCGCGAATCCACTGCTGGGTCACTGACTGAGGCGCGTCCCCAGCAGGTGGATTGCGCAGTAGCACTCGTGCTACAGCTAGTGCACTCCCGTGGGATACACTCAGCGCTGCAGTGGATCTTGGGCTTGCTGGAGTCGGCGCTGCCGGAGTCGGCTGCTGGCTTCCAGCTTGCACCACATACTCCGTCCTGAGTGTGTCGAGACGTAGTCCCCGCTGGTCACCGTTCGTCGTCAACGTGGGCGGGGAGAGCTTGCCGCTGAAGGAAGCTTCGTCATCTTCGTCGGCGGAAGCTCGTCGCGCAAGGGAAAAGCACCCTTCCTGGCGCGCCAAATGTCGAAGTGTGTTGTCGACACTTCCCCTGGGCCTGCTCTGGGCAGCCCGCGGAGGTTATTTTTCGGAGGGGCTAGTCACTCATGGAGAGCTTGCGCGTTAGGGACGATGGAAGGAGAAGCTTGACACTGGGATTTTTATGTGGTTCAGGCTGCCGGAGCGTAAAACCCTACGTCCACGGTGAGCAGAGATGCTCGTTGTATTGCTTGGCGCTCGGAACCGGAGTTCTAAGCTTGAGGATGAATTGGGTCAAATGCCGAACCGCTAAGGTGCCAACGGCTGAGGAGCAAACCGCTAAGATGCGAACGCTTGCTAACGTTGCCTACCCGAGCCTTTTATAGTCCAAGGCTCGGGCGGCTTACAAGGTGGGCCCGGGACCCGACAGGTGGTCCTGGGGAGATTGCCTGCCATCTACCGTATCTGTAGTTACGCCGGCAGTTGTCTCTGGCTAGGGCTTCTAAGTCTTCGTTCTGCCGCCCTGCCCATGCCGCAAGCTAGTCGTAGTGGCTGATGATGGCAGGGGCGGCAGGGGATGTCTTGTTGCTGTGTTTATTGGCGTACAACCTCTGACGCGGCGCACCAGTCTTCACTGCGATGTGAGTGGGCGCAAAGGCACCTGACAGAGGCGTGCTCCGCGTCTCCGCGCCTTGGGAAGGCGCGGGTCCTGAATACCTTGTACGGGCGAGGTATGGCGTGTCATTACTCTTGCTGCCTACTGCACGGGGGCAGGCAGCGCTGTTCTGCTGGCCACGTGGCGGGCCCGGAGCTCTCCTCTGAGGAGAGGGAGGTCCGGCCCCGCTGGACATGTGGAGCCTTCGGAGCTCTCCACGCGGAGGGGGGAGGTCCGGCTCTGCTGACCACGTGGCGGGCCCGGAGCCCTCCTCTGAGGAGAGGGAGGTCCGACCCCGCTGGACACGTGAAGCCTTCGGAGCTCTCCCCGCGGAGGGAGGAGGTCCGGCTCAGCTGACCATGTGGCGGGCCCGGAGCCCTCCTCTAAGGAGAGGGAGGTTCGGCCCCACTGGGCACGTTGAGCCTTCGGAGCTCTCCCCACGGAGGGGGGAGGTCCGGCTCTGTTGGCCACGTGGCGGGCCCGGAGCTCTCCTCTGAGGAGAGGGGGATCCGGCCCCGCTGGACACGTGGTGCCCTCGGAGCTCTCCCCGCGGAGAGGGGCGAGGTCCTTAGGCAGTTTCCCCTGTGCGCGGGGGTACCCCATATTGAGGGTACCGACACTATCGATGGCCAGGGGGCCTCTCGGGCATCCCCCAGTCAGGTGCTGCGATGCCAGTTGGTCAACTCCAGGAAAAGCCTGCGCTGTGCTTTGGGGGTCCAGGGTGCGTAGCCTGCTTTGTCTGGTTCCGACCCAAAGCATGTGTGCCCTATCCTTCGGAGGTCCAGGGGAGTACAGCCTGCTTTGCTTGGTTCCGTACCAAAAGCCTGTGCACTCTGCCTCCCCAGCGTTACGGTCCAGTACTAGGGAC
Organism: Neostapfia colusana; assembly: GCA_030760725.1. NCBI lineage: Eukaryota > Viridiplantae > Streptophyta > Magnoliopsida > Poales > Poaceae > Neostapfia > Neostapfia colusana. Next base: position 43,477,306 of record JASWHV010000013.1, read on the forward strand.
CGGACGGTCGTACCCTGACCTCGGAGGGAGCCGGACCCCCGTCGCCGGGCGCACTAAATTGCCCAAGCCCTGTATACCGGACCAGGACCGTAAGCCAAATAAGACTATGGGATAGGGAGGGGAGAGCCCCCGAGGAGAATTACGGTTCCCTTACTTGTGTGCAGGACCTCCTTGCCTTAGCTCCCCCGCAGGAGTATGGTAGGTGCACCCAAACCATTGGCGACACCAACCAGGGGGCCACTACGGGGACCGCGCGAAGAAAGACCGGAGCTCCTCACTACTCCAACGCAAGACCGGAGGATCCGGACCTCGCCCCCTTCGCAGGGACGGGTTCCGAAGGCCCCACGTGTCCGGCGGGGCCAGGGCCCCCCTCTCCTCAGAGGGTAGCCCCGGGCCCGCCACATGGCCAGCAGAGCCGGACCTCGCCCCCTCCGCAGGGGCGAGCTCCGAAGGCTCCACGTGTTCCGCGGGGCCGGACCACCCTCTCCTCAGAGGAGCTCCGGGCCCGCCACGTGGCCAGCAGATCCGGACCTCCCCCATCCTCACGGGGCGTGCTCCGAAGACCCCTCGGGCCCTTATCACAACAAGGACCCGAGGAAGGTGTCTTTGCAAGACTTCATGATCGGTGAAGACCTCCTGAAGTCCTTGCGGAGCTAAGAACTCGGGCGGGCCAAGCCAGGAAGAAGGTAAAAAACACAGACACAAAAAACAACAAGAGTCTATTCATTCATCAAAGCTCCATGAGCTGGACTACAGACTCAACAAGAAGAAAAGAGACAAAGCCCTTCGACTACAAGGACGAGTGCCTAGGAGTCCTCGGACACCCGCTAGAACCTAGACGCTACAAGGGCGGCCATGTCCACAACTCCGGCCCTGGCGGCTTCCTCCCGCTCGATGACGGGGCCCTGCCTCACCGGCTCTAGGGAGAAGGAGGGATCCCAGCTTCGGAAGCACGCCAGCACATGCATGGCAACCTCCTTCGCCAAGTTCCTCCCCTCAGCCTCGAGCTCGTCGGCAACCACAGTCTCGAGCCGCCCCAGCTTAGCGCCGATAGCCTTGAGCGCCGGGAGCGCATCGGTCAACCTCTGCTCCAGAGCCCCCGGCCTCACGGGACTGAAACCGAGGGGCACCAGAGCGGACTCCGCTTCGCCAACAAAGCTCCAGACTGCTTTAGCCTCGACGGACCGCGAAGCCTTGAGTTCCTCTACCACCTGGCGGTCCCGGGAGGCCTGCTCCTCCCTCTCGGCCAGAGCTGTCTCCTGAAGCTCCAGCTCTTCGGCCGGGGCCTTCAGGTCGCCCTCGCAAGCCTCCAACCACTTGGCGACCTTCTTCTCCTCGGCGGCCATGGCTCGCTCCCGATCTGCAACGGCGCACTCGCGATGTGCCAACTGCAGCCGCAGCTCCTCCATGGCATCGATAGCCGCTGACCTTCGAACAGACGAATGAGGAGGAGCGGGCGCCGCCGCTGCCATTGCGGGAGCCGGTCCAACTGGCACAGAAGATGGAGGCACCCATACTGGCTCGGAGGCCGGAAAAGCCACCACATCCTCTGGACGCTGCAGCCCAGCACCTCGGCTAGCCGGAGAAGGCCGGGGAACAGACGTGTTCCCGGCAGCCGGTGAGCCTCTGCAAGCGTGGGGGCCCCTCAGGACAAGAGAAAAAGAAATGAGCAAGTGTCGAGATCTGGTGAGTACGAGCTTACCGAGGAACTCGGACACTCCAGCGGGCATGGAGCCCTGGCTTCCGAGCTGGGGTAGGACCGTCGGGGCCTAGCACCGCCAACGGGACCTGCACCAGAGGTATCCGGGCCAGCGAAATAGGGGGTGTATCTGGAGCCTTCGCCCGGGGCTCCTCGGACCGCCGCTGTCCAAGGGGACTCCCGTTGGAGCGGAAGACCCGAGGCCTCTTGGGGTCGCCGCCCGACGAACCAACACCTCCCAAAGGCGAGCCCGGGGGAACTCCGGTCCCCTGGCTTGGCGCAAGTGGCGCCCTCGGAGGGGACCGGGCGCGCTTCTTCTCCGGCAACCGAGAGGCTGGGTCCTTCCTCTCCCCTCATCGGTGGTCCGAGCTCCGTCGACCTTCGGCGCGGGTTGGGCGTCGGCTGACGCCTCGTGCTCCACTCCGGAGCGATCAACCCCGGGGATCGAGACTCCCTGGAAGGTGTCCCTGACCTGACGAACGGCGATGCCAATGTCATCCAGCGTCGGCAGCTCCCGCAGCAGCCTCGACCTCAACAACGGCTCCATGGAGAGAGGGGGTCAGGAAGCTGGCAACATAAGAGAGTTATCGTCGAGGAGGTCGCTGCTGACGTACGACAATATCTCCCTCAATTCTTCCTCGGAAGGAACTGAGTCCAAGCCCCTCTCCACCCTGATGCCATCGTGGATGCCGCTGAAGTACCACGCAGGGCGGATGCGCTGCTGCAGCAGAGCAATGCGCTGCGACAGGAAGCTTTCCAGCACCATCAGAGACATCAATCCCTGCTCCGCCAGGGACCGGATCCACGCCAAGATTGGCGCGTATTCGGGCTCCATCACCGGGCTCTCTTCCCAGAGACGACGCTCAGTGGTTGGAGCACCGGTTGGCAACTGGAGGCAATCATGCTCATCAGTCTTCACGATCACCCAGTGGTCCCTCCGGTCTTCCCACCTCGCCGCACTGAAGGGCAGAAGGTACCCGGAGACCATCGGGTCCTTGCAGCGATGCTGGAAGTATTAAGCCCCCAGCTGGTTCCTCGATCCACGCTCGGTCATTTGCAGCACGAAGAAGTAGCGGAAGAGCGTCACCGAGGCGCGCACTCCTATGAATATTTCGCAGAAGTGTACGAAGACGGCAGCCATGGCAACGTAGTTGGGGGAGAGATGATGAAGCTGGAGACCGTACGTCTCCAGTAACATCATGAAGAACGAAGAGATTGGCGGGACGAACCCCGCCAAGCCATAGGCGGTAAAGAAGACAATCTCCCCCGCCCTCAGACGCAGGGGGAGAATCCCTAGCTGAAGGCAGCACCGCTGCTCCACTGAATGCCACCCCAGCAACTTACGCACCGGTCTAAGGTCTTCTGACCGGGCGAAGCTCGGCGGAGGCAGGATAGAAGCCATGGGCGACGGAGGCGCAAGAACTTGGCGGCTGAGAAGGCTTGAGCGCTCAGAGGACTCTGGAGGGCTCAGGCTTGGGGAAATACAAAGGGAAGCCAGCGATGCAGATGAGATCCCCTTTTAAACTTCCCAGACGCGATTCAAAGTGATTCGAAACTCTTCGAATACGCTGCTTGGGGCAACCGCTTCAGCTCCAAGCCCTGGAGTCGATGACAAGTAGGCCCAGGCCATCCTGCGGAAGCGGTAGACCAGGCAGTCAGCCCCCCAGGCGGAGAACGTGGCGGTTCCTAACAAGGCGCTGCAACGTGCGCTGCGACGTGCATTAGTGGCAGCCTTGGGAACCGCCACAGTAAAAGCAGCCATCAAGCAGGGCTCACGCACCCACGATCCCACGACTGTTCGTGCTCCAGAAACGGTCAAAGCGGGTCTTCGAGAAGGTGCGCAAAGTAGAAGAGACGGAGGCCCCACTTCGGGCTCGTTATCTCCCCCGAGATGGGCCCGGGGGCCACTGTCGGTACCCTCAATATGGGGTACCCCTGCGCACAGGGAAAATCGCCTAAGGACTTTGCCCGTTCCGCAGGGGCAGGCTCCGAAAGCCCCACGTGTCCTGCGGGGCCAGGCCTCCCTCTCCTCAGAGGAGGGCTCCGGGCCCGCCACGTGGCCGGCAGAGCCGGACCTCCCTTCTCCGCAGGGAGAGCTCCAAAGGCTCCACGTGTCCAGCGGGGACGGACCTCCCTCTCCTCAGAGGAGAGCACCGGGTAAAGTGGTGCCACCTCTGTAGAGTGTAAAACTATCATGATAGCCGTGCTTCCGGTCACAAGCACCTGGCCAACTTCCATGATTAGAGGGAAAATTTGGGATGGTTGTTCGGTATGGTTATGGTATGGTCATTAGGATTGCTTTTGGGACTGTTTTGAGTCATGACATTGAGTTTGGTTTTGGTTATATGACTATGAGATGGTTATGAATGTTTATGAGTATGATATGAACTTGAGAAAGATAAATGGCTGAATGAGACTTCATAAGTGGTGAACTATGATGACAAAATGTTGCTGAATTACTTGGTCATGTTGGGATAAATTTCACTTATAAATTGTTGCTGTTTTTACCATGTTTGTGAAATAAAATTTGCTTGCTGCAATAAGCCTTTTTATTTCCTACCTTGTTGTAAGCTACATGTCATACTTTTCCCGCACTTGCTGAGTACGACATGTACTCACCCTTGCATTATCACATAAACATCAGCAACAGGAGAAGAGTACTTCGAGGACCATGTGGAGTACTAGGCGTGCGAACTACCGTCAACATGCCTGTGGAGTTGATGATGGATCCTGCTGATTTTTAATTGTTTCCGCTGTCGTTTAGAGACTTCCGCTGCAAGAATAAGATAAACAATCATGAGTGAGACAATTAGTCAATGTAATAAAGTACATAAACACTATTTATTCGTGGTTATATTCTGAATTCAGTTTATGGATTACATGTGTATGTGTGATGAACATCCTGGCACACATATGCATTAACTTGGTTCTGTTTTCGGAACCGGGTGTCACAGCGTTGATGCGGGACACACGCGTCCATGGACCCCAGCACCTTTCCTCATTGCCATCACGCGTGGGTTGTATAAGCAGCCTTTAGGATGCAAGTCCTTACTTTCACCATTTTGCTTTCCTTCGCCACCCTAGCATTCTCGCACTTCTGCATTCTTGGGAACTTTACTAGTGTAAGTTAGGAAAAGAAGAGATCAAGGGAGAGTATGAGTGGTTCCCCCTTCTGTAGAGCTCCGCCTCGAGCTGCAGAGGCGCTTCTTCTGGGCGCAGCCGTCGACCACCGACTCCTTGATCCATGCGGCCAGCGGCGCCTATATCACTCTTTGGAGGGTGTAGCTGCGGCATATTCAACCTGCCATCGCTGAAGTTCATGAAGAACCGGCGTCAAGACAAGTTCTGCATCCTTGACGAGGGCCCGGCGCTGTGGGGACCACCCCGTGGTTCACCTACTCCAAGATCGCATAGGGTGGTGCCATGCGATGCGCCACCCAACAGCACACACGAAAAGATTAGAGAACAACATACAAACTTTTATTTAATATAAAACAGAGGAAGTCTTTTACAAAACCTAATTAACAGAGGAAGTATTATACAAAGACGTCCTCCCATCCTAACTATGCAAAAGTGCAGCCGTCCAGCCCGGGGACGCTACACACTAGCAGCAAGTAACCGGAGATCACGGCGGCGTGCAGGGCTCCAGCTCGGCCGTGTACCCTGATGGGGGCATCGCCTCGTCCTCGGAACCTTCCTCATAACTCTCACCTGCACACAGCTCAAATATTGCAACCGTGAGCACGAAGGCTCAGCAAGTCTTAACCGTCAACCCTAGGCATCGAACTCTACATGCAAGGATGTGTAAGATAGGAAAGGGACTTTGAAATAAAGACACGCCTACATGTTGATCCTTATTTTCAGTTTTATAGCAACAGTTTAATGAGCCTTAGGCAGCCCTCACATCGGAAGTCCACAATCAAACAAGAAACACTTTCCTCCGACGTGATGATTGTCACACCCGGTTTCTCCGAAGAACAACCGAGTGAATATCACATGTATGCTAGGATCATTTTCTCATACATGTGATGACAAATAGTGAAGCATCATTTATTACAAGCCAGGTGTCGAATATAAATAAGTCTTACATAGCATATGTCTCGATGGACGATAATAAGTTCATAACATGTAAATAAAATAGCAGCGGAACATTATTCTTGTGGGCTCCGTCACAGGCGTTGCCCGGGGGACTCCATGAACCTAGAATCCTTCTTCGGGTCCAAAGTCTTGATCATTAAACACCACATCATCCCCTTGACCTGAGCAACAATTTAAACCAACAAATATGCAAGGTTGAGTACTGTTGGTACTCAGCAAGTGTGGGAAAGTTATGTCATGCATGGCTAGAAAAAGGAGAGGTTGAACTCATGGTTAAAGCACTACGCAATTTATACCTATCACCTTAGCTATTAAGCACCTACATTACTACATAGTTGAAATGGTCCCAATCTCCCAACCCACCATCATAATCAAATAACCATAACCTCAATTCCAATGTTAAGCTCCCCGCTTAACATCTTGAACTTCCAAAGCCATCAATCCTCTAATCATGAATAAGTCCAAGCCGCTCTTGACCGTGAGCACGGCTGTCATGACAGTTTTGACTCTGCAGAGTTTGCACCGCTGTACCCACATGTAGTGATTTCATCCCCCGTTGCCAGGTGGACTAAAAGAACCTCCATTATGCCAGTGGCCACGAACCACATTCACACTTCCCAGGTGTGTAGCCAGGAGATCACTACGAAGCTTTTATAAAGGGATTTCCGACGAGCGTGGGCCCACTGAGGTTTCACCCCTAACAGCATACAAGAGGCTCCAACCCCGCTGCAGTGGCCCCCTCTTGAGCCTTGCGGTTCATATGGTAGTCCAGCTGACACCTATTTCCCGCACCATCCAACACACCCATACTACGCCAGGGATACACCTAATTAATTGGCCAAGCTGCCCCATCTCAGCATGTGGTTGGCACGGTAAAGCCAGGTTACATGCTCCATGAACCGGTCCTTAGGATCCAGGCAAGTACTAAACACAAACCCGAGTCTCGTGCACCCAGCACCAACCAAATCATCCAACTTGCCTTGATCCCTACCTCTACATAACTCATAAGATCTCATTCAAGAGTAAGGTAAATAAATTGATGATCTCATATCCCAATTATCCCATTCTAAGCATGGCTAAGCATAAACATAATAATAAATGACATGATAAAATAAATCCCAACCCAAGCTATAAGGAAACAAGGTAATGCAATTCTAGGGAAACTTCCTAGCATGGGTTTCATATTTCAATTGACAATGCAAATAATTCTATCTACACATCCTAGTATAGGATCAAAGTGGTCAAGGACACTTGCCTTCTTCCTGCTGCTCCGGGAATGGAAAGTCCTGGTCTTGGAAAGGGAGAACTTGCTCTGGGGCAGGTTCTACTCATGCCAATACACATAGCAAAAGAAAACACAATCCATAAGACATAGTTCACACTTTCACTTCATGCAAACCACACATACATACATATGGGACTCATTCACATTACTAAGTGTTGTGGTTATCCTAGATGTATTGATTCTTGGCCTACATGCACTTTTAAACATATGTATATGATTTCTAACTTTTGTATTCAGATTTCTGTTTGCACACTATATATAAATTTCCAATTTGAACAAATTCCTTATATTCCATTAATACACTTCTTAGCTACCAAGTTTGCATGAAAGGTAATTTCCTACTCCAAATAAGTTTTCAGATCTTCTACCAAATCCTAAAATGAAGTTTTTGGAGTTAGAGACTTCATCTATCATTTTCTAATTAAGCATACCCATTTTCCTATATTTTTCAGATTTACTTTCTATGTCTAGAAGTGAGTTTTAATATTAAATAGTAGGGCATATCATCTAAACAGAATAGGTTCTGATCTAAAATATTAAATAATATATTTTTGAACTTCTCCTCTGATGTGAACTAATTTAAATTTATTTTACCAATTTTCAGAATTATTTCCTAACCTAAAAATGTGTCCCTATCACTACAGGATTCCTGTCAACATACGACGGCTAAAACCGTCGTATATAAAGCAGAAGCCGTCGTATATAGTTTATATACGACGGTAGTTGTTTATATACGACGGTTTGCGGCCGTCGTATATATTTTGTCGTATATATAGTTATATACGACGGCACCGTCGTATATAACAGTATATATATGACGGCCGCTTATATACAACGGCCCGTTTCGTAGACTTGGCCCAGTGGGTCAGGGCCTTTATATACGACGGCTGGACCCTGGCTGTCGTATATATGGCCTTATATACGACAGCCGCTGGGCCCTGGCTATCGTATATAATTTAGGCTTATTTACGACGGCCCTATATAGCGGCCGTTGTATATAAACTATATAGGCCGTCGTATATAAGCTTTTCCATTTTTTTTAAAAAAAATAGAAAACGGCTAACCTGGCTCGATGGCCAGCTACACATACAAAGACAACAAAAAAACAGTTTGATATATAAATTCACAACATAGTGCAATAGTACACATCGACAATCACAAAGTCTGACATCCACACAAATGAAAACAAAATCACAAATCTATTGATTACTAGCCCCTCCACTACCTCCGGGAGCGAAGAAGTCATCCTGCCGCGGCGAACCTGGCGCCCTTAGCTGTGACGATGGAGTCTGAGCCTCCGCCCCTGATCCCTACGAAACAAAGTGACATATGTACAAGTTTACAATTGTTTTTCTAGTTTCATTAGGATTCTTAGCGGTTGGGGCTTCCACTTAATGTAACTTTTTTTTTATACCTGTACTCCAGGAAACTGCTCCTGTGGTGACGACGGCTCCAGCACGAACGGAGGTGGCTGCCACAACGGTATCTGGATTTGCTGCCCTTGCTGTCGAGCTAGCGCCTGCCATTTCAAACATTACAATTTACAAAACTAATTGAAATGCAATGTAATTAAACTATAATTGTATGTTTCTTACTTCCATTGCCGCTTGCATCTGTGCCATATAGGACGCATGGTACGCCATGGCAGCCCTGTTGTTCTCTCGCTCTCTCGCCAAGGCCTCCTCCTGCCGAGCCAAGCTCTCCCGAAGCGCCATGACTTCGAGATCTCTCTTGGTGACACGACGGCTGGAGGAGCCTGCAGCCGAAGACTGCGAGGAGCTACCTCTCGCAGGTCCTGCCTCCCTAGAGTTGACGACTCCAGAGAATATGGCAAGCCTAAAAAACGAATCAATTCAAGGCAAAATTAAATAATCTTGAATTGAAAACAATGAAAGTAAATGAATTCACCTTCCGTGTGCTTTTCCACCTCCGCTTGCATACGCGGCTTGAGGGTCGATGTTCGGGGAGTTTTCCCAATCGAACCCTTCGTCGTGTGTCCTCACAGCCTCTTGCCCATACCTAGTCTGAAAAACAATGAAATTGTGTAAGTTCAACAACATATATAGTGTCAAATAATTTCAGAGGTCATGAAACTTACCAGGCGCTCCGCTGCGTACTGACTACACTACTCCGGCTGAGAAGGGTCAGCGTGACCTCGCCTATAGACCGCAGTAGCACTCGGTCGCACGCCGGTCTCCTTTTCCTGTGAACATATGTTAGTACGAACAATACTACATTATGAATATAATAAAAACTACCAAGAAACTTACCATCCGTTTAGCCATTCGCACAAAACCTTGGACACCCATACCGTGCTTCCCTGAGCTCCCTCTAGCATCTCGAGCCTTCTTGGACTTAGCGATGAACTCATCGCTAGCCCAATACCTGCAAAGGGCTCAGTAATCTTCAGTTCGTCCCTGTAACCAAGGGACACTAACCTGCACACATGCATAGTTCATTAGGTGTTACTTAGCCATATTAATATGAACAATTTAAAGATTACGCAACCTACCTCTGCGTATTGCTCCCCCGTCAAGTACGTGTCGGAGGCGTCTCTGAACGACCCAACCTCGTGGTCGTGGAGCTTTAAATAGTCGTTAACTACTTGACTCCGAGCGTTCGAAAGCATTTGCATAACAAGCTTCCGAGCGTTCACTTCGAACACGGAGCGGGCGTGATCCATCTGCTCAGCCGGGTCCTCAAGGCGGTACCTGAGCTATAGGAAGCCAACACAGTTCGACATATACGCACATTAATATTTGAAGGAACATAAAGAATTGAAACTTCAAATATTTATGAAAGTTACTTACCCAAAAATCTGCCCACACGACTCCCTGTAGGTTGTCGTTCTCCGGGTGAGGAACGCGCGCGTAGTCGTCCCACGACGTAGCTGCACGTCCATCAATCACACCGGGGTAGTGCAGACGCACTAAGTTCCCGATGCAACCGTTCACCGTCCTGTGGTGTTTCTGCCCGTCGTACGAGAGGTCCTCCCAAGAACCAAAAAGTTGTTTGTTAAGTCATTAAGTAAGATCATAGTCTTTGAGAACAAATAGAAATGAATACTTTAGTAATATGTTACCTGTCTCCAACCGGACAAATAATTACCGGCTCTCTAGGAATAGGTGGAGGACCAACAAACTTACTCCTCCTCGTGCGTCTCCTCCGCTGCGGCACCACGTCTGGTGATCCAGAAGGCTGGTCACCGGACGTGTCATCAGGCTGGGTGCCCTCGGGCTCGCTGGGCAGACTACCCTGGGGGTGGCTGCCGGAGGGCTGGCTACCAGAGGGCTCGCTGCCCGAGGGCACGCTGCGCTGCGTACCCGTCTCCTGAGGTGCCGCTCTGGCCTCGGACTCATAGTCCGAATCAGACTACAATGGTAAAGTAAGTAAGCTAAATTGAAAAAGTGATTTTAATAATTTTGTGCAATGTAGAAAAATTTACCTCTGTACGCTGCAAACTGACAACCCTGTCCCACAACTCTGGACACGCACTTAACAGCTAAGTGCGTCTGCTCCCGCTGTAAGTGGAACCGTAGAAGTAGTCATCCCTCTCCTGCGAGGGGAGGAAACCCCTCACACTCGGCGCCTTCTTCCCCTTTGAACCCTTTGAACCCTTGCTTGATGACATCCTAATCAGTTTAAAAAGTAATTACTCCTAATCAGTTTCAAAAGTAATGTAAGCGATAATTAATGTCACTTTCATTTAAAAGAACATTACTCGTAATCAGTTTCAAAATTCATCAACATCATGATCATCAACATCGCGATCTGTTGTCTTGAGCTGTTTACGTTTCTGCTTTCGCATTGTAGATGTCTCTACATCTACAACGTCTCCTACTAAGTTATCGAGTCCTGCACCAGACTCGACGATAAAAGAGTCTGGCAACTCTTCGTCTTGGTAAACTTCTTCAATGTCTCCACTATCATGATAACCATCATCTCCAGGAGTATACAAGCGCTCACGAGGATTCACTTTATATACCACCCACCAAGTGCTAAGCTTCTTACATGGATAAGGTAGATAATACACTTGTTCCACTTGATGTGCAAGAACGTATGTATCTAAACCTCGTAAGCGTTCATTGTGATTCACTTCCACCATGCCAAATTGATTTTCTCGAGTTCCATGATTGTTATCAAACCAATCACAATCAAAGAACACCACTCGAAGTTCATTATTGCCAGCGAAAGTAAATTCCAGAATTTTGTTAATGATTCCATAGTAATTGGTTTCTTTCCCTTGTGAGTCGATTGCTCTCGTCACAACTCCGCAATTTGATGTTGCTGCGAGAGGACGAAGAGTTTCGAATTGAGTTGTACGGAATCGGAAGCCATTTACGTCATATCTACCATAGCTTCTAACTTTCACTAATCCATAAGATAGTTGTCGTAAATCTTGATGGATGTCTGTGTTCGCTAATACATAAGCTCGAAACCAGGATAAGAAATTTGGCCCTCCATTAATTCCAGCCCGTCGCATCGTTTCTACTTGCTTTCTCGTTGGTCGATGCTTATGTTTCCAGTTTTGGTTGTGGAACTCACTGTACACACAAAACACATGCCATCGACATTAGCATACATGTATTGGTAAATACAATAATCATCATAAATGTAAGAGAAACACTTACTCGAAATATTTCTCCATGCCATCGATATTAGCATACATGTAGAGTAAAGCAGCAGTCCTTTCTCCTTCAGTAAAATCGTATGATGTGCTGCTGCCAACAGTAGTTCCCCTCGATTCAAAAATAGAGAGATCACTAACTGGTGGTTCGTCATCTACATTGTATCGCATCGCCGAAGTATTGACATTGTTTTACTCTGCAAAGTAGAAACTAGAAAAGTAACCTACTTCCTTTAGAGTAAATGCTTCGGCAATGCACCCTTCAACCCTTGCTCTGTTGCCAACCATAGTTTTCAAATATCTCAAAGCTCTTTCAATATGGTACATCCATCTATATTGCACAGAACCACTAACTTTTGCTTCGAATGGAAGATGTATAAGAAGATGCTGCATTGGATTGAAGAAACCAGGAGGAAATATTTTTTCCATCTTACATAAAAGTACAGGTACCTTCTCTTACTTCTCCATCATGTCTTTCGTTATTTCTTTGGCACATAACTGCCTATAGAATAATGATAGCTCAGCTAACACCTTCCACACCGCATCATCCAGATATCCCCGAAACATAACAGGTAAGAGTCTTTCCATTATTATATGATAGTCATGACTCTTCAACCCAGTGAGCTTTCCCGTTTTAACATTCCCGGCTCGTCTCAGACTAGCAGCATAACCATCTGGGAATTTCAAAGTTTTCAACCATTCCATAACTTGTTTCTTTTCATTAGGTCGAAGCACGAAAGAAGCACGTGGCTTACCACCGCTTTCAGAGAGCTCAAGAGTAGGCCGATTACAAATCTCGGCCAAATCCTTTCGAGCCTTTAAGTTGTCTTTCGTTTTGCCCGTGATATCCATGCACGTGCTTATGATACATTCGGCCATGTTACGCTCCCGATGCATTACATCAATATTATGCATCAGTATCAATGACTTCACATATGGTAGCTCCCAAACTCCACATACATGAGTCCAGTTGTGAACATTTCCGTAACCTACAAAGAATCCAGGGCGAGCTTCATCAGGGACTAGTGAGTCCAACACATCGGATACTTCACACCCGCTTAGGCGTTTAGGTGGTTCCTCAGTGACAACAGTATCTTTTCTGAAGACATTCCACTGTTGCATGAATGGGTGGTTTCGAGGAAGCCAACGCCTATGACAATCAAAGTAGCTTATCTTGCAACCGTATGTAAGTCAAAAACACTCTGTGTCAGACGCACATATGGGACAAGACAAACGACCATGTGTGCTCCATCCAGAAAACATGCCGTACGCAGGGAAATCATGGACAGACCACAAATAAGCAGCTCGAAGGTTGAATTTCTGCTTCTTGTAACAGTCATACGCTTCAACTCTAATCCACAACGTTTTCAATTCTTCAATCAATGGTTTCAACATCACATTGATACGTGATCCCGGATGATCTGGTCTTGGTATAATGAGGCTAAGAAACATAAACTCGTACTTCATACAAAGAGAAGGTGGTAGGTTGTATGGAATAACAAAGACGGGCCAACAGGAGTATGGTGTGGCATTTGTACTGAAAGGTGAAAAACCATCCGTCGCTAACCCGATGCGAACATTTCTCACATCACTAGCAAAAGCAGGATCAAAAGAGTCCAAAGACTTCCATGCATCACCGTCCGACGGATGAGTCAACACATCTTTGTTCTCACGCACACCTTCTTTGTGCCATCTCATGTGTCTGGCAGATCTTTTAGAAAGAAACAGCCGCTTCAACCGAGGTGTCACAGTCAAGTAACGCAATTGCTTATGTGCAACTTCTGTCATTACTTTATCACCATCGTCATTGACAACTTCGACAAACCTCGATTTTCCACACTTTAAACAATTCTTCTTTTTGTCATGCTCTTTCCAAAATAGCATGCAGTTATCTGGACACACGTCAATTTTTTCATATTTCATACCCAGTCCAGATAGTAATTTCTTTGAGTGATACATATCTTTGGGCAGTTTATGAGGTTGTGGAAGAGCATCGCTGATAAGTTTCATCATATCATTGTAGCAATTATTAGAGAAGAAATACTTAGATTTGATTGCCATAAATCTGGTCATGAAAGTAAGAAGAGTCATTTCAGTATGATCATGCAACACCTCTTCAGAAGCTTTCAAGAGATTAAAGAATGCGTCTACCTCATTTGTGGGCGGATCCTCCGTTTGTATATCATGTAACATCTCATCGATCCTGTCAACACCCGGACAATCATCATCATCTACATGAACGGCTCGAGGAGCAGACTCACCGTGGAAACTCCAGACCTCATAATATGGCATGTAACCGTTTTTGCACAAGTGTAATGACAATGTCGTTTTGTCCAAAAACTTAGTATTCTGGCATTTCGCACATGGACAACGAACTTTATCGGTCCTAGACAACGAGAACACTCGATCAATAAAGTCGTCTGTCCTGGCATACCACTCATCTGAGTGACCAGTTGCCTTGTTCCAACCGGTATACAACCAACTACGGTCTTCACTCATGTTTAACTCTGCAGTTTTTAAGTCAAAGAATTTATAGTTAGTTTATTATTTATTTATATTACGAACCTAGATCTATTGGAAAGGATAGGTCCTAAACCCACCCAAGAGTGACCGAGACGAACATGCTTATAACAAGACACGAGGTCTAGATTCAGACGAAATTTCGGCAGCATAACCCCGCTGTTCTCCAACTGCACGTCCAAAAATGGAGCAGCGGAGAACATAGGGTCACGCTGTCGAAACTCGTCCAAATCTAAACCCTGCGTCTCATTATAAGCACGCCCTATCGGTCACTCCTAGGCTGTCCAAAAAGGGACAATTCTGAACCTACACGCCTCACATGCGTAACACGTGTGACGCATATTGTAAAGGTTTACGTCAATCTTTCATTTTTGAGTGATTTCAAAGAGAGAGAGGAAAGAACAATAGAGAGAAGGAAAGAACCATAGTTGTTAAGGCATCGCTTAAGCGGTAAGGCGCCTGGGGATCGTAAGGCGTCCCATCGCCTTAGATCCCAGCGTAAGGCAGGTGAATACGGCGGCTGCGCTTGCACACAAGGGAGGCGGCGGTGGCAGATCCGTGGCAGCCGGTCAATGGAGGCCGACGAGTGCCGGCAGATCGATAGTCCCGCGGCGGAGGAGGCCGAGCACCGAAGGATTGGCAGTTCCGCGGCAGAGTGTCGGAGGCCGAGCGCTGGCTAAGCCACGGGGGGGGGGGGGGGGGGATGGGGGATCGGAGGCCGAACGGCACGGGGGGGGGGGAGGGGGGGTAGGGCGAGGCGGCCTAGGTTGTTCACATCGTGCTTTTGTAAACGTATACGTTACCACTCAATGGATCGTATCGGGCCCTAAGCCCATTTATGTACATATAGTACTTTTAAACAGTCAAACAATCGAAACAATAATCAATTAAACTATTAACTCATATGCATTAATCATCTAAGCAATTAACAACTCATCTAAACAAACATAATTACCGTAGTTAACAAACTTATCAATTCTAAGCAATTAAAAAACACCTAGCTAGCAATTCAAATAAACATGGGCAATAATTAAACCTAAGCATATCAATTCATCTAAAGCTAAGAAATTATCCACCTATCGGGCGGGTGGCGGCCGGGGCGCCGGCTGTAGGGGGCGGCCGGGGCGGCGGCTGGCGGCGGCGGGCGGGCGGCGGGTGGCGGCCGGGGCGCCGGCTGGTGGGCGGGGGGCGGCCGGGGCGGCGGCCGGGGCTGCGGCCGCTGGGGCGGCCGGGGGGTGGCCGGGGCGGCGCCTGGCGGGCGGCGGCCGGGTGGCGGACGGGGGGCGGCGGCCGGGTGGCGGACGGGGGGCGGCCGGGGGGGGCGGCCGGACGACGCCTGGCGGGCGGCGGCCGGGTGGCAGGCCGGGGCGCCAGCTTGCGGGGGCGGCCCGGGCGGCGGCCGGGGCGGCGGCGGGCGGGCGACGGTCGAGCGCTGGCTAAGCCGCGGGGGGGGGGGGGGGGAGGGGGATGGGGGATCAGAGGCCGAACGCCGCGGGGGGGAGGGGGGGTAGGGCGAGGCGGCCTAGGTTGTTCACATCGTGCTTTTGTAGACGTATACGTTACCACTAAATGGGTCGTATCGGGCCCTAAGCCCATTTATGTACATATAGTACTTTTAAACACTCAAACAATCGAAACAATAATCAATTAAACTATTGACTCATATGCATTAATCATCTAAGCAATTAACAACTCATCTAAACAAACATAATTACCGTAGTTAACAAACTTATCAATTCTAAGCAATTAAAAAAACACCTAGCTAGCAATTCAAATAAACATGGGCAATAATTAAACCTAAGCATATCAATTCATCTAAAGCTAAGAAATTATCCACCTGTCGGGCGGGGTGGCGGCCGGGGCGCCAGCTGTCGGGGGCGGCCGGGGCGGCGGCTGGCTGCGGCGGGCGGGCAGCAGGTGGCGGCCGGGGCGCCGGCTAGCGGGCGGGGGGGCGGCCGGGGCGGCGGCCGGGGCTTCGGCCGCTGGGACGCCGGCTGGCGGGGGCGGCCGGGGCGGTGGCCGAGGGGCGGCCGGGGGGGGCGGCCGGGCGGCGCCTGGCCGGCGGCGGCCGGGGTGGCGGCCGGGGGGGCGGCCGGGCGGCGCCTGGCGGGCGGCGGCCGGGTGGCAGGCCAGGGCGCCGGCTTGCGGGGGCGGCGGCCGGGGGGGGCGGCGGCTGGCGGCGGCGGCCGGGCGCGGGCGAGCGGCGGCTGGCGGCGGCGGGCGGGCGGCGGCGGGTATATAAGCCTTATTTACGACGGCCAGAACATGGGGCGTCGTAAATAAGGCTTATTTACGACAGCCTCGGTGTGGCTGTCGTATATAACTGCTATATACGACAGCCTAGGGTTGGCTGTCGTATATAACACTTATATACGACAGCCACGTACTAAACGACGGTTGTGCTGTCGTTTATAAACTTATATATGACAGCTTCGGCTGACTGTCGTATGTAAGTTTATATACGACAGCTAGCCGTCGTATGTTATACTAGCTGTCGTATGTTGCCCTGTTTCCTGTAGTGTATGACTAATAAATGTGAACAATCAATTAGACAGATTCATTTCAGCTTAAAATCTACTTTTAACTCATTCTAAAGTTTTCCAAGTGCTAGGAGAGTTTAAATTTGAATTTACAATGTGTTTGCCTCACCTTTTAAATTTAAATCCTAATCACATATTCCAATTTCTGAATTTAATATCATATGGGGTCAAAAAGGTAAATTCACCGTGCTACAGGGTCTAATTTATTATTTTATAAATTTCCAGGGGTCTAACTACACATAACAGAGGGGTTTTCCTAGTTTTTATTGAGTCCAGGGGCTAAAACTGATTTTTAAATGAATTTACACAAATTGCTGAAGTTCCAGGGGCTAGATCAGAAGTTTCCGGGGCTAGCTCGTGTTTTCCGAGATCCACAGGTGGTAGCGCGTAAGAATCCCGGCCTTTATAACGCGGGGCTGATGTGGACCGTCCGATTTAAAACATACGGCTCAGATTAGATCGCCGAACCGGTACGCGCGGGTTTTAATTCTACCGTGCGATTTAAAATAGGCGGCGCACAAGCGGCCACGTCGCCCTGGCCGGAGCCAGCCCGCGCTGCCCGGCAGCGCGTGGCGGCGGGAGGCGGCGATCTTGCCGGAGAACTTCGGATCTTCGTCTATACCTCCTAAAACTGGGATTTCATGGCATAGATCGGTAGAGGGGAGGTCGGGGATCTCACCTCGGGATTTTTCTTGAGCTCGGAGGTCCTAGAAGACGGTCGGCGACGAGGTCCGAGGTGGAACCGCTGCGGTGCTCGCCGGAGCTGTGCCTAGAGCACAAACCACCGAGTTTTCTGCACCTGCGTGATTCCCCGGAGGCGGTGGAACATGATCGGTGCGTTAGATCGGAAAATCCGAGCAGGTATCGAGAGAAAACGGCTTGAGAAGATCTGGTTCTCACCAGGAGGAAAAAAGTCGATCGGGATAAAAAAACGAGCGATGCCGGCGCTTATATAGACGAGGGAGGGCGGCGGTCGGTTGGGATCGAGCTGGAGTCGTCCGGGGACCAGAATTTCGGCTGGGGGACGTGGTTTCCGGGGTGGTTTGGATTCGGGCGTGCGGAGGAATCCCGGCGGTTGGCGCGAGCGAGAGGTGGGGGATGACACGCGGGTCCCGCGTGTCAGTGAGAGGGAGTGGTGCGCGGCTGTGGGCTGGCGGGGGGGAGAAATGGTGGGCTGGCTGGTGGGTTTCGGCCCACTGGCCGGGGGTTTTTCTTTTTCTTTTTTTCTTTTTCCATTTCTTTTCTGTTTTGTTTTGAATTTGAATTCCAATTTGAATTTGAATTTCTGCACCACATGCAATACGTCCAAAAATTTTTAAATTCCCCTCTTAACAGAATTTTGGGGTGTTACAGCTCTACCCCCCTTAAAAGAAATCTCGTCCTCGAGATTGGTGGTTCTAGGAAAACAATTTCGGAAACTGTGCCTTAAGCTCGTCTTCTCGCTCCCATGTGGCTTCCTCTTCCGAGTGATGCTTCTACTGCACCTTGCACATCCGGATTCTTTTATTTCTTGTGAGGCGTTCCATTGTCTCCAAAATCTTGACCGGTTGCTCGGCATAAGACAGATCTTTTCGTACGTCAACCTCATTCATGGGTAACATCTCTTCAGGCGTCCTTAGACATTTCTTGAGCTGTGACACATGGAATACATCATGCACATCCGATAGGCGAGCCAGTAGTTCTAGTTGATACGCCACTTCGCCTTTCCTCTCCAGAACCTGAAAGGGTCCGATGTATCGAGGTGATAACTCCCCTTTTACCTTGAACCGGCGAAGTCCGCGGATAGGGGACACCTTGAGGTAGACATAGTCCCCCACTTTGAAAATGAGCTCTCTTCTCCGTACATCGGCATAGCTCCTTTGTCGTGTCTGTGCTATCCTCAAATTGTTGCGGATTTCCCTCACTTTCGCCTCGGCTTCTTGTAGTACCTCAGGCCCAAACACTTTACTTTCCCCCGTTTGGTTCCAAAATAGGGGAGTTCTGCACTTCCTCCCATACAAAGCCTCAAATGGTGACATCTTCATACTAGCCTGATAGCTGTTGTTATAGGAGAACTCCGCATACGGTAAGTTCTTATCCCATCTCCTATTGTTCTTGAGTGCACACGCTCTCAGCATATCCTCAAGGATCTGATTGGTTCTTTCCGTCTGCCCGTCGGTTTGGGGATGATAGGCAGAACTAAAATTCAGATGAGTCCCCATGGTTTCATGCAACTCCTGTCAGAACCCTGAGGTGAACTGTGTCCCTCGATCTGACACTATCTTCTTTGGCACTCCAGGGAAACACACGATCCTTGACATGTATAATTCTGCCAATTTGGATCCGCTGTAGCTTTCTTTCATGGGGATGAAATGAGCTATCTTGGTTAGCCTGTCAATGATGACCCATATCGAATCATATCCCGATTGGGTCCTAGGCAGTCCCACTATGAAATCCATACCGATTTCTTCCCATTTCCATTCAGGCACTTTGAGTGGTTGCAATAATCCCACGGGTCGTTGATGTTCCGCTTTCACCAACTGACACGTGTCACATAGGGCAACATGTTCCGCGACATCTCGCTTCATTCCATACCACCAATATCTGCTCTTGAGGTCATGATACATCTTAGTACTTCCCGGATGAATGGAATAGTCAGAATCATGAGCCTCCTTCAAAATCAATTTACGGATCTCCTTCACTTCAGGCACAGAGATTCTTTTCCCGTGCCACACCGTACCTTGTTCATCCTCTCTGAAACCAGGGGCTTTATTATCCTTGATGAGCTCTCTGATTTCTTGTATCTTCCCATCAGTGTTTTGACCATTGCGTATGTCTCGCTCTAATGTGGAGTCCACTTCCATGGCGATGGCTTC
Source organism: Neostapfia colusana (assembly GCA_030760725.1). Lineage (NCBI taxonomy): Eukaryota > Viridiplantae > Streptophyta > Magnoliopsida > Poales > Poaceae > Neostapfia > Neostapfia colusana. Next base: position 43,496,930 of record JASWHV010000013.1, read on the forward strand.
ACCACTACTCACCAGACATAGATTGAGTTTTATAACCTCTTCCTTCAATTATGTAGGCATGTCCTTGAAGCTCAACCTATTGGCCTGCACCTTCTGGCTTAAAGCATCTGCCACGATGTTCGCTTTCCCAGGATGATAGTTGATGCCCACATCAAAGTCATTGATCATCTCTAACTATCTCCTTTGTCTGAGGTTGAGATCTGGCTGTGTGAAAATGTACTTTAAGCTCTTATGGTCCGTATATATCTCTGTCCTTTTCCCCATCAAGTAATGCCGCCAAATCTTCAACGCGTGTACCACTGCGGCTAGCTCTAGGTCATGCGTAGGATAGTTCTTCTCGTGTTTTCGGAGTTGTCGGGACGCATAAGCCATGACATGACCCTCTTGCATGAGAACAGATCCCAACCCATTTCCAGAAGCATCACAGTACACCGAAAAGTTCTTCTGCATATCTGGCATAACTAGCACTGGGGCTGTTGTCAATCTTTTCTTCAGTTCCTGAAAACTCGTCTCTCACTGCGGTGTCCATGTGAATGTGATTCCTTTCTCCAACAGTTTGGTGAGGGGTCTCGAAATCTTGGAGAAACCCTCGATAAACCGTCGATAGTATCCAGCCAATCCTAAGAAGCTTCGAACCTCCCCGACATTCTCAGGGGTCTTCCACTTCTGTACATCCTCGATCTTGGCGGGATCTACGGAGATTCCTCCCTCCGAGATTATATGTCCTAAGAAGGAAACTCTCTTTAGCCAAAACTCACACTTGCTCAACTTGGCATATAGTTGGTGTTCTCTCAGCTTTTGCAACACCAACCTTAGATGTTTCTCATGTTCTTCTTCATCTTTGGAGAAGACGAGAATGTCATCTATGAAAACCACCACAAATTTGTCCAGATATTCCATGAATACCTTGTTCATGAGATACATGAAGTATGTCGGGGCATTAGTTAGCCCGGAAGGCATGACGGTGTATTCATACAGTCCGTACTGAGATACGAAAGCTGTCTTTGGAATATCAGTTTGTCTTATCTTAAGTTGGTGGTATCCTGACCTGAGATCAATTTTCGAGAACACACAAGCTCCCATCAACTGATCAAACAAGTCTTCAATGCGGGGTAATGGGTACTTGTTCTTGATGGTTACTTCATTCAACGCACGGTAGTCTATGCACAACCTTTGGGTTCCGTCCTTCTTGGGCACAAATATCACTGGAGCTCCCCATGGTGAGGAACTAGGACGAATGTACCCCTTCTCTGTCAACTCTCTTAAATGTTCCTTGAGTTCTTCCAGCTGTTAGAGTCCATCCGATAAGGCCTCTTGTATATCGGAGCTGTTCCACGCACTAGCTCAATCACGAATTCCACTTCATGATCGGGGGGCATACCTGGCAACTCCTCCGGAAAAACATCTGGATATTCCCTGATGATCCTGATCTCTTCCACTTCCGCCTCAACTTGATTGAGTTTAATATCCCTCCTAGGCTCTTGTACAGCTATGAACTTTACTCTTGTGCCACTAGGGTGAGTTAGTTCCACCATTCTTGTCGAACAATGGATGATTCCTTTATGTTTGGTCAACCAATCCATATCCAAAATAATATCTATCCCTTGTGAATCTATCACTATGAGGTTGGCAGTAAATACTACCCCATTAATGTCTAGATTCACCTTTGGACACACTTGTCTTGTCCTTATTTCTCCACCTGGAGAGTTCACTGCTAGCATATGGTTCATTTGTGTGGTTGCTAGATCATGCTTCTTAACAAACCCTTGAGCAATGAACGAGTGGGTAGCACCAGAATCAAAGAACAGGGTTGCAATGCGTAAATTGGCAGGAAACTTACCAACTACCACGTCGGGTGCCTCTTGCGCCTCCTCCATGGTGACATGGTTCACCCGTCCTCGCATTACATTCTGTTGTTGCGGCTGCGCGGACTTCTTCTTTGGGCACTTATGGGCGTAGTGCCCCACTTCACCACAGTTAAAGCATTGCACCCCTACCTTAGGTGCTTGGCCTTTGTTGTCTTGGGGTTGATTTGCGGGTCCTTGTACTTCTGGTCGAGGTTGATATGTGGGGCAAGGCTGCTGCACAAACTGACGTTGTGGCTGTGCTGGTGCTGACGGAGGCCTGAAGTTCGGGTTGTACCCTCTCGGTGCTGAGTAGGGTACCGCAGCACGGCTCGTCTGCCCTGCGGGTTGCTGCATCAGACGTGGGCGTGTGTTGCTACCCGAGGCTTGGTGTGACCATCCCGCCTTCCTTTTGTTTTCATTTTCCAAGGCCTTCAGCTTCCTCTCCACGACAAATGCTCTGTCCACCATCTTTTGGAAGCTTTCATACTCGTTGGAGGACATTGCACACTGCATTTCCGCTGTAAGTCCTTCCACAAAGCAGTCCTGTTTCTGCTCATCAGTCTCGAAGTCCCGTGGTGCATAATGGGATAGTTGGGTGAATTTAGTGAGGTATTCCCTCACAGTCATGTTTCCTTGCTGCAGTGCCAAGAACTCATTTCTCTTGTTTTTGAGTTCACCCCTTGGTATGTAATGATTGCGGAAACTGCGTTTGAACTCTTCCCAAGTGATGTTCTCGGGGTCATGATGGGCTGCCACGTAAGCGGTCCACCAATCAGCAGCAGGTCCATGCAATTGGTGAGAGGCAAACAGCACCCTCTCATACCCTTGGCATTGTATGATCCTCATCTTGCTCTCAATGGTCTTTAGCCAATCATCTGCCTCCAGAGGTTCAGCAGCACTTGCAAACTTTGGAGGTTGAGTCCCTAGAAACTCACTCAACCTTGGTTGGCGTGGTGCAGCTTGTGGAGGTGGAACTTGATGCAAGTTGGCTACTACTTGAGTTAGGCTCTGGATGAGCTGATTCTGATTTTCAAGCATTTGATGGACGGGATCAACTCCTTCACGGCGACCACCCCTGTCTTGTCCTCCAGAAAGATGAGGGTTGCCAGCCTCATCGTTGTTGTTGGCGGGGTTGGCACCACGACCCTTTCCTCTTCCGGCCATCTATCACGATCAACCAAATGTCAATTTAAAGCATTACGTGTTAACTTCCCAATTTGCTTGTTTAAACTTAACTCATGGGGTCTTATTATATTACCATTTTCTGAGGGTTTCACGTCTCACGCGAAAATAAATGCACTCTGAATTCATAGGGGTTCACACATCAAAGCAAAACATCCTGAAGACGAGGTTGTGGACAAATGCCCATGGCGTCCACAACTCACGTCACACACCAAACATTAACACACCATTAACTAAGGTATTGACTCGCCTACTCGATAACCTGCTGAACTATGGGAGAGGACTCTACACGACTCGTATCACTGAGCTGGCTCCTATGGATCTTCCTCATTATTGCGGCTGCCCACTGACTCCGCTTTGGGTGGGGAAGCTGCTGGTGGAGAAGTGCGGCGATGCCTGCTCGCCCGGCGATCTGGTAAGTCAGGAGTCCATGTGTCATTCACGGTGACACACAGTTCATTCCCATCTCCTCTTTCTCTTGCCCTCAAGCTGGCTCGAAGCAACGCCACAGTCTCCTTCAGGGTGTCACGAACATCCTGAAGCTCCTGCTGACATTCCTGCAGTCGAGTGCTGAGCATAGCAGCCTCCTCCAAGCACAGGTCCATGTGCTCATGGGAAGTCCCATGCTGCACTGGCGGGTACATGTACTCCGTGGTACCACTCTCACGCTGGAGGACATACATGTACTCAGTCCTGTCTAGGTGGCGACGGTAGATGTGACTCTGGCAGGTGATGGCCTCCCAGGTGACATCCTTCTCCGCATCGACCTGTGTCGCTCGACATGCTGGAGAGCGGTGGATCTTGAGCAGCTGATTTTCATGGATAATCCTCATTTATGAACTCCATTCTTCCCGCTTCTTGCGGATGGTCCGGGTGGATCTGTAGTGTATGATTAGCTTGCCCGTATTACCGGCGGCATGGAGCATATGTCAAAGACGGCGCAACAAGTCTCCTACTGCCAATCCGTAGGAGAGGTACGTCACTGTACGGTTCTCCTCTCTCAGGGCAAGGGAAACTACGGGAACTCTCCCTCCGGTGGACTTGCGGGCGGTGCGGATCATGCGAACCATCTAAAACATAAAGCATTTAAAATTAAATTAGATAAGGGTTTAAACAAAAATTGTATTTTGAATAAAAGTTGGGGTAAGATGAATAAAATGACCCCATTAAATAACACCTTCGACCCACACTTCTGTATAATAGTTTTTAAGAAAATAAGGTCCTTAACTACGTCCATTTCTACCTAGGTCCACGTTCCGACGGGCAACCTTGGCTCTGATACCACTTCTGTCACACCCGGTTTCTCCAAAGAACAACCGAGTGAATATCACATGTATGCCAGGATCATTTTCTCATACATGTGATGACAAATAATGAAGCATCATTTATTACAAGCCAGTTGTCGAATATAAATAAGTCTTACATAGCATATGTCTCGATGGACGATAATAAGTTCATAACATGTAAATAAAATAGCAGCGGAATATTATTCTTGTGGGCTCCGTCACAGGCGTTGCCCGGGGGACTCCATGAACCTAGAATCCTTCTTCGGGTCCGAAGTCTTGATCATTAAACACCACATCACCCCCTTGACCTGAGCAGCAATTTAAACCAACAAATATGCAAGGTTGAGTACCGTTGGTACTCAGCAAGTGTGAGAAAGTTATGTCATGCATGGCTAGAACAAGGAGAGGTTGAACAAATGGTTAAAGCACTACGCAATTTATACCTATCACCTTAGCTATTAAGCACCTACATTACTACATAGGTGAAATGGTCCCAATCTCCCAACCCATCATCATAATCAAATAACCATAACCTCAATTCCAATGTTAAGCTCCCCGCTTAACATCCTCAACTTCCAAAGCCATCAATCCTCTAATCATGAATAAGTCCAAGCCGCTCTTGACTGTGAGCACGGCTGTCATGATAGTTTTGACTCTGCAGAGTTTGCACCACTGTACCCACATGTAGTGATTTCATCCCCCGTTGCCGGGTGGACTAAAAGAACCTCCATTATGCCAGTGGCCACGAACCACATTCACACTTTCCAGGTGTGTAGCCAGGAGATCACTACGAAGCCTTTACAAAGGGATTTCCGACGAGCGTGGGCCCACTATGGTTTCACCCCTAACAGCATACAAGAGGCTCCAACCCCGCTGCAGTGGCCCCCTCTTGAGCCTTGCGGTTCATATGGTAGTCCAGCTGACACCTATTTCCCGCACCATCCAACACACCCATACTACGCCGGGGATACACCTAATTAATTGGCCAAGCTGCCCCATCTCAGCATGTGGTTGGCACGGTAAAGCCAGGTTACATGCTCCATGAACCGGTCCTTAGGATCCAGGCAAGTACTAAACACAAACCCGAGTCTCGTGCACCCAGCACCAACCAAATCATCCAACTTGCCTTGATCCCTACCTCTACATAACTCATAAGATCTCATTTAAGAGTAAGGTAAATAAATTGATGATCTCATATCCCAATTATCCCATTCTAAGAATGGCTAAGCATAAACATAATAATAAATGACATGATAAAATAAATCCCAACCCAGGCTACAAGGAAACAAGGTAATGCAATTCTAGGGAAACTTCCTAGCATGGGTTTCATATTTTAATTGACAATGCAAATAATTCTATATACACATCCTAGTATAGGATCAAAGTGGTCAAGGACACTTGCTTTCTTCCTGCTGCTCTGGGAATGGAAAGTCCTGGTCTTGGAAAGGGAGAACTTGCTCTGGGGCAGGTTCTACTCATGCCAATACAAATAGCAAAAGAAAACACAATCCATAAGACATAGTTCACACTTTCACTTCATGCAAACCACACATACATACATATGGGACTCATTCACATTACTAAGTGTTGTGGTTATCCTAGATGTGTTGATTTTTGGCCTACATGCACTTTTAAACATATGTATATGATTTCTAACTTTTGTATTCAGATTTCTGTTTACACACTATATATGAATTTCCAATTTGAACAAATTCCTTATATTCCATTAATACACTTCTTAGCTACCAAGTTTGCATGAAAGGTAATTTCCTACTCCAAATAAGTTTTCAGATCTTCTACCAAATCCTAAAATGAAGTTTTTGGAGTTAGAGACTTCATCTATCATTTTCTAATTAAGCATACCCATTTTCCTATATTTTTCAGATTTACTTTCTATGTCTAAAAGTGAGTTTTAATATTAAATAGTAGGGCATATCGTCTAAACAGAATAGGTTCTGATCTAAAATATTAAATAATATATTTTTGAACTTCTCCTCTGATGTGAACTAATTTAAATTTATTTTACCAATTTTCAGAATTATTTCCTAACCTAAAAATGTGTCCCTATGACTAATAAATGTGAACAATCAATTACACAGATTCATTTCAGCTTAAAATCTACTTTTAACTCATTCTAAAGTTTTCCAAGTGCTAGGAGAGTTTAAATTTGAATTTACAATGTGTTTGCCTCACCTTTTAAATTTAAATCCCAATCACATATTCCAATTTCTGAATTTAATATCATATGGGGTCAAAAAGGTAAATTCACCCTACTACAGGGTCTAATTTATTATTTTATAAATTTTCCAGTGGTCTAACTACACATAACAGAGGGGTTTTCCTAATTTTTATTAAGTCCAGGGGCTAAAACTGATTTTTAAATGAATTTACACGAATTTCTGAAGTTCCAGGGGCTAGATCAGAAGTTTCCGGGGCTAGCTCCTGTTTTCCGAGATCCCCAGGGAGTAGCGCGTAAGAATCCCGGCCTTTATAACGCGGGGCTGATGTGGACCATCCGATTTAAAACAGACGGCTCAGATTAGATCGCCGAACCAGTATGCGCGGGTTTTAATTCTACCGTGTGATTTAAAATATACGGCGCACAAGCGGCCACGTCGCCCGGGCCGGAGACAGCACGCGCTGCCCGGCGGCGCGCGGCGGCGGGAGGCGGCGATCTCGCCGGAGAACTTTGGATCTTCGTCTATACCTCCTAAAACTGGGATTTCATGGCATAGATCGGTAGAGGGGAGGTCGGGGATCTCACCTCGGGGTTTTTCTTGAGCTCGGAGGTCCTGGAAGACGGTCGGCGACGAGATCCGAGGTGGAACCGCTGCGGTGCTCGTCGGAGCTGTGCCTAGAGCGCAAACCACCGAGTTTTCTGCACCTGCGTGATTCCCCGGAGGCGGTGGAACACGATCGGTGCGTTAGATCGGGAAATCCGAGCAGGGATCGAGAGAAAACGGCTGGAGAAGCTCTGGTTCTCACCGGGAGGAAAAACAGTCGATTGGGATAAAAAAACGGGCGATGCCGGCGCTTATATAGACGAGGGAGGGCGGCGGTCGGTTGGGATCGAGCTGGAGTCGTCCGGGGACCAGAATTTCGGCTGGGGGACACGGTTTCCGGGGTGGTTTGGATTCGGGCGCGCGGAGGAGTCCCGGCGGTTGGCGCGAGCGAGAGGTGGGGGATGACACGCGAACCCCGCGTATCAGTGAAAGGGAGTGGCGCGCGGCTGTGGGCTGGCGGGGGGAGAAATGGTGGGCCGGCTGGTGGGTTTCGGCCTACTGGCCGGGGGTTTTTCTTTTTCCATTTCTTTTCTGTTTTGTTTTGAATTTGAATTCCAATTTGAATTTGAATTTCTGCACCACATGCAATACGTCCAAAAAAATTTAAATTCCCCTCTTAACAGAATTTTGGGGTGTTACAATGATGCCCAAAGTGGAATGTAAACTTAATTAGCTCTATAACTACAGCATACAAGGTTTCAAGACATTAATAGTTCAATACAGCATATTATCATTCAACTGGCTTACTTCACTTCTTACTACGTCGCGAAACAGTGAACAAGCGGTACTCAAATAACCGCGAGGGATGGTGATTGCAATCAGGAGACACCCGGACAACACGTTGCATACACCCACTTTTAGAAGCGTGATTCCACACCCCTTCCTACTCTGTTGTATGCAACCACCTTTCAAAGGCAACCCAAACACCGAACCGGTCCATCCGTAACGGGCAGGATGTCCCCGCGTGGAGCGTGACTGTGCCCACCGACAGATTTACACCTTGCTACCCTCAACCCACTCCTATTTACGGTTGGGTAAGCCTCGGCACCCAGGTTAACCATTTACATCGGTTTCCTGCTTATGTCAGTATGCCATCCGGTACTGTTCGATACTTATTCAGCAGGCCCGCACACGACTCGGTCCTCAATTGACACCAACAGGGCTACGCACGTGAGACCTCTGCTTACTGCTTCCTATCCCCCCTGCTGGGTCTCATTTTCACCACTCTTAAGCCATTTTCTATTCTGACCAAACCGTGTGATAAACCTTACCTCGCGAGTAGATTCCAACTACTCGACTTCTACCGAGATCCTAAGCATATTAGCAGGGCATTCTCTACTCGTCAGGTCTGTAAGCTACCCAACCCTTCATAGGATTTAAAAGGTTATGCAAGTGGGGTTTCAATCACCTTAACTCTAATGCAAACATTCACCCTAGACATAAGTGTTACAAATAAAGAATTTTATAAACGGTACTTAAGTGCAAACCGGGGCTTGCCTGGTTGCGAGTCAAACGGAAAGTTAGCTTCAGGTGGAAGGACGTCCAAGGGCTCCGGTGCGTCCTCAACTTTGGTCACTAAATGAAATGTAGCAAAATAGATGTATAAGTATTAAGGATTTATAAGAATTGAACTACTATTCATAGCTACTGCTAATTGGCTTTGGGATTTTTACAGTAGATACTAGACTCTCTAAGGATGATTTGAGCCAAATTTGGAGACAGGTCATTGCATAATGTAGTCTTTAAAATTCCTACAATTACATGATTCTCTGAATTTTGAGCCCAATTCAGGAGCTTTGACATAGCTAGTAATGGAAGATCTGATTAGGGTAAGTCTCCATGGTTCTAAAAAAATTGTTTCACCATTTTTGGAGCTACCATCAGAGAGATATGAATTTTTGAAGTTTGGACAGGAGTTCTGAAAAGTTTCTGTTTAAATTTGAATTTCCAAATAAAGGCTGGACTTGGGAAGGCAGTTTAGCCTAGCAATTGAACTCCAATGAAGCCCAAATTTTTACTGGAGATCAGTAACTATGGAAAGGATTTGCTGCCCAAATTTAAGAATATTTCATAAAGAATTGCTCCTGTAATAAATCCCTAAAAGCTTTACCAAAAACAATTATACCGAAATTACTGGACATTTTCATAGCCAAAAATTGGTTTCTCTGTGAAGTACTCTTCATGAGGATTCCAACAAAATTGGTCTTACCCTTTTTGGAGTTTTCTACACAAAGTTATGGGCTTGCAAAGATCAGCTAATTCCTGGAATTATTTCCCCAATAGAAACTTCAAATAATTGGAACTGGGCCCACTGTTTTAAATCGGACCAGTGAGATTTCGGCAACACCGGAGACTACGGAGTTAACCCACGCAGCCACAGCAGATCCTGAGCCGCACCCCGACCCGGCGCCTAACCTGTGCCACTGACAGGTGTGGCAGGCCCTCACCTTCTTCTACCTCGCGCCCGGCCGGCCACCTTGCCGGAGGAGCGACTGTGCCTCGCCGGAACGGCTGCCCCGTGCCTTAGACGGCTCAATTCTCGCCGCCTGTGCCTAAAATCCGACGAGGAACACTCTGGTGAGCTCGGTGGCGGTGCTAAATGGCCGGACATACCTCCCCGACGGTGGCAGCGGCACACCTCACCCCATCGCTGTCGTTCTCGCGTAGCAGGTGAGTATTCCGGTTGGGGAGAGCACCGCAAGCATCAGGGGGATGTGAGGAGCACGTTCTTGCACACAAAAGTGGGTGAAAACTCGTGCAAGGTGTAGCTCGACGGTTAACCGAAGTGTTTTCCCATGGCGGTGCGAAAATTGACTAGAACACGGCCAACAATTGATGGTTTTCTTTGGTTATTTGTCGGGGATGGGCGCTAGAGAGTGCAGAAGCTATGTGCACGTGAGCTCGAGGCGTGGTTGATCGTGCAACCCAAATTTGGGTATGAACCGAGCCTCGTCCTTCTACACTAGGGTTCGGGAAACAGTGAAGTTCGAGCTACTCGATGAATCATTTGCCACACGGCTGGCGGCTACACCATCCAGGGCTACTCACGCACCTTTCTTGTACAGAAAGTCAGGGAAGAGGGTGGCCGGAGGAGGCTGTCGACGGTGAGCCGATCGGCGAGTTCCGGTGCACCTCAGAGTTTTGGCGCCAATCCGCGTTTTTCGAGCAGCTCTGATCTGCAAACCTCGAAGGAACTTTGGAGAGGGCTAGAGCACGTCCATGCGCTACTTTTTGCTATGGATGGCCCGAGCAGCCGAGCTCAGCAGGCAGGGGTCGATCGGGAGAGAGAGCTATCGGTGGTGTTCGGTGTGAACGAAGCAGCCGCGGCAACCGGGCTGAGGAGGAGGAGAAATAGAGCTGGGGCACTCGGGCGGCCGCTCTTATCGCCCACGCGCGCACCGACGTCAGGAAGCGGGAACCAGCTCGGTGGAAGCGTCGGGCAACGGGTCGGCCGGGAGCTGGCGCGCGGTGATCAGCTCGGGAAAACAGAGAGAGAGAGAGAGAGGGAAACAGTCGGTTGGTTTGCTTTGGGTGGCTGACAATTGGGCCCCACCTCCCCCCATTCTTTAGTCAATTTTTTCTGATATTTTTCCATCCAGCAACTCAACATTAAAGGCCTGACTTCACCCCAAAGTTAAGATTTGAATTTGCTGAATTCAAATGGTTTGAATTCTGGTGTAGAATTTGAATGGGGTTTGATCATTTGAATTTGAAAAAGAGTTTGAATTCTCCACTTTGGTTTGTCCCAAACACATAGCAAACCAGCCCCAAAATTTCCAATTTTTGGCATGCCTGCTCATTCAAAGGTGGAGAACACATTTGTGAAACCAAATGTTCAGATTGAGGGAATTGGAATTTGAAACTGAATTTGAAATTGAGATTAGAGGGCTTCTCCTTTTAATCCCAAACAAATATGAAAATTCCTCCAAATGAGCTGAAATTTGGAAGGGTGAATATTTGGAATATGAAGATCCAAGCTGTGCATTTAGATCTCCATGTTTGGAAGTTTTGGGAAGTCTAAACCCTCACTTTGAACTTACACCATTATAATTCAAAGTTTTAATTCCCCTCATTTTTCATAAGTATACATGAGCTGAATTTTCTTGCTACCACTTTTGGGGATTTTACATCCCTCCCCCCTTAAAAAGAATCTCGTCCTGAGATTCCCAAAGAAATTGCAAAGTGGGAAAACTTTATCCGGTATATGATGATAGCAAGTCCGGATAATACGTTCGTAGATAGTCCTCGCTTTCCTATGTCGCCTCATCAGCGGTATGGTTGCTCCACAAGACCTTGTAGAACACAAGGTCCGGTTTCTTGTGGCGAAAGTCTTTTCATCGATGATCCGGATTGGATACTCCGTATACGTGAGGTCCGGTTGGAGAACTTCTATGTCTTCAGTGCGGATTTCAGAGGAGGGTTTGAGGCACTTCCTCAGCTGAGAGATGTGGAAGACATTATGAATTCCTGCGAGTGACACCGGTAAATCCAAGCGATAGGCCACGGGTTCGCATTTTTCAATGACGGCGAACGGACCAATAAACCACGGTGCAAGTTTACCCTTCACTCCAAAACGGTGAACTCCCTTCATCATAGACACACGGACATAAACATGGTCCCCGATGTCGAAGTGGAGAGGACGGCGTTCTTTATCCGCATAGCTTTTCTGATGAGATTGAGCAGCCTTGAGGTTGGCTTGTATTACTCGCACCCGTTCTTCAGCTTCATTCACAAGTTCAATGCCGTAGATGACTCGCTCGCCGGACTCGCACCAGTTGAGAGGTGTGCGGCATTTCCGGCCATAGAGAGCTTCATACGGCGCCATCTTAATGCTAGCTTGATAGCCATTGTTGTAAGAAAACTCCGCCAACGGCAAATGATCATCCCAATTCTTGCCGTGGTGGATGGCACAAGCGCGTAGCATGTCTTCAAGCACTTGATTCACCCGTTCATTTTGACCATCCATCTGCGGGTGATACACGGAGCTTCGGATCAGTTTGGTCCCTAATGATGCGTGCAGCTGTTCCCAAAATTGAGAGACGAGCAGCGCACCGCGATCTGAAATAATGGAGCGGGGAACACCGTGCAAGCAAAAAATTCTTGCAATATAAAGTTCCGCATATTGCTTGGCCACGTAACTTGTATGCACGGGAATGAAATGAGCCGACTTGGTTAGTCGATCGACTATCAGCCAAATCGAGTCATGTTTGTGAGACGTGAGAGGTAATCCGGCTATGAAGTCCATGCTGATATCCTCCCACTTCCACGCCGGAATGTTCAACGGTTGCAGCTGTCCGGCTTTACGCATATGGTCGGCTTTCACCTGCCGACACGTATCACATTCAGATACGTATTTCGCGATTTCTCTTTTCATTCGTGTCCACCAAAATCTGGTTTTTAGATCCTGGTACATCTTGTTGCTGCCCGGATGAATAGAATACTTGGACAAATGAGCTTCATCCAAGATTTTCCTCCAAAGCTTCATGTCACGGGGTACCAACATACGGTCTTTAAACCATAGTGTACCGTTATCATCTCTTCGGAAGCATTTCATTTCGCCATTCTTCATCCTTCTCCGAATGTGCGACATTCCCACGTCTCTCTTCTGCGCTTCCATAATCTCCTCTCGTATTGTAGGGACGAGAGCAAGATTATACAATGCCCCATATGGAACCAAGTACAGACTTGGCTCCTCCTCTTCAAGTGGGGTGATGGACAGATTGTTGACATGAGATTTGCAGCTCAAGGCGTCGGCAACCACGTTTGCCTTCCTGAGATGGTAGTGAATCTCGATCTCATAGTATTTGATCAACTCTAACCATCTCCGTTGCCGCATATTCAACTCCTTTTGAGAGAATATATATTTCAGACTTTTGTGGTCGGTGTAGAGGTGCACTAAGTTCCCAAGCAAATAGTGCCTCCACATTTTCAATGCCAACACCACAGCAGCGAGCTCAAGATCATGAGTCGGATAGTGCTGCTCGTGGTTACGAAGTTGACGTGAGCCATAGTGTAAGGGCCTCAGTTTTTGACACACATTTGCAGTGTTCATCACCACACCACACACCTCATTTGAGGAAGAATGATGAACACAAATGAAGAGCAAGTAACAATTATCAACATGCTCATTAGGGAACAAACTTACACATTGCAAGAGTGGTATTTCCCACATGTGATATGGATGGGCTGGACATATGAAAACTCCTACACTTTACTAAGGATGTCCATGCCAAGTTTCACCCAAATTCAAAACCTTTTTGAGGTCATTTTGGGTATAGTTAGGAAGAGGGCAGTTTGAAACCATATTCAAATTCAAACTGTTTTTATCCAATGAATTTAAAAGTGGGGGGCATATTCTTACTCAGCACATTTTTGTGAGCTCACACACCAATTTTCACTCCATTTGGAGTTGATCTTGACATGAGCTAAGTGGGAGAAATTCAAACTTTATTTGAATTTCAAACTGAACTTGTGCTGAAATTCATTCAAACCAAACCTCATTTGAACTTTGATCAATTCAAATGGCTCATGGGTGAATAATTTGAATTGCCAAGGGTAGTATGGGGTTCACTGTTTACAACAGTGATTAGGAGTAAATTTCAGAGGTTAAAACTGGAGGTGGGACCCACATGTCAGCCACTGCTCAGATCAAACCGACTGAGACTTTCTCACTCGGGTCGCCGAGCCGCAGCGGTGATCGCCACCGAGGCCAGCCGCCGCGCCACCAGCTGCTTGCCCACGCGCGGGCATGAGGCGGTGCAGAGCCTTCTTAAGGCGCCTGCCCCCTCCTCGGCCGAGGCACCACCGTTCTTCCCCGCAAGAACTCAGCGCCGGCCGAAAACTTCCGCAGCTCGGACTTGATCGGGGAACGCCGATCGCAGCTCCCTCCTTCCACTACAGAGCCCCAGCAAGGTACTAGAGACCTTCCTCCATCCTCCCCGTGGCTAGAATTCGGTTGAAACCGAATGATATCGGCTGTGCCGAAAGGTCAAATTCGGGACTTGGAACCGCCGCACCTCGGGCTCTCGTGGACAGCCCAACCAGGGCGTTGTCACGCCCGAGCCAAGGCACCCTTGGACGCGCGGGTGACCGGTGCTGCTCATCCCCGAGCCACAGCTCGAGTGGTTGCTCACCGGCGGCGAATTTCCACTTTTCCCCTTTCTGTGTGCAGAACGACGTTCGGGTACGATTCTGTTTAATTCGTGCTCTAGAAAGGATTAGAAGGCCTCAAGCCGCTCTCACACGAGCTAGACACGGTAACGCACAAGTTGCCTTCATAACTCTGGGCCGGGGAACCTTTGTGCCCGGCGTAATTTGAGGTCTACTACTGGCGGAACGCACGGGCGGCATCGGGCGCACGGTGAAGACCTATTTCGGGCCTTCCCCGAGCTGCCTCGAGCTCATGTCGACCTTCTCTGAGGTCCACTGATGCTCCCCGACCGATTTCCCAAGTAGCTGAGGTGCTAGAGGGGTCAGCCGACATGATCGAAGTTGTTCCGAGGTGGCGGCTCGTCGCCGACCATGCTCCGGCCATTGTCATGAGCAGCTAACCCTAGAATCCTGTTCCCCCAGTAAAAGTAGGCAGGGCGGCCAGAATCGAGAAGTTTGGAGCTGTACAGCAGCCGGCGGCGAGCTCTCCGGCGAGATCCCTCGGCGGCGGGGTGCGGGTGTCGCGAGGTTGAAGAAGGGGGTGGACCCCAGCTGTCAGCGGCCGATATTTTGAATCGGGATCCGGCTGCGGCCAGGATCGGGTGTGCTGGCGCGAAAAATCCTTGTGGGATGCGATGTGCCATCGCCTAGGCGTGCGACGCATGTCCCCTGGGCCCACGCGCGAGTTTAAACTTTTCCCCGATTTTCAGATTTCCTTCAAACTTCAAATCCTTATAACATTGGCTAGAAAGCTCCAAATTTAGTGAACCAAATTTTGCTGGATTCAGCTCTCTGAGTACTTTCCAGAAAATCAAGTTTCACTTCATGAAATTCCTTATTTCTCCAGAATTAATTCCTCAAAGTTTAAACTGTTAGGAATTTTAACTGGAGAATCCTTTAGAGGAAAATCCTGAAATTTTGCTGAGATGTTCACCAAAATATCCTTGAACTCCCATAAATATTTCAGATCCATTTGAGCTCATTTAATCCACCTAATGGTGTGATTAGTGAAACTGTTCCAGAGAAAATAGAAAATGTTCAGAAACATTTTCAGAATTTTCTCTGAAATTGTTTAGCTCATATCTCTAGTTAGAGACTTCCAAATTAAGTGATACCAACTCCATTAGAACCCTCTGAGAATCTAGTTTTCAGAAAGTCATAGTTTGTTTCATGAAAATTCCTAGAACACCCTAAGAGTTCCAATTAAGGTCAAGGACATAATTATTTGTGGAGGGCTCAAATGAGCTTTGCTGCAACTAAAACTTGACCAGGTCTCTGTTTAGGTTGTAACCAAGCCACAGTAAAAGTTTCACAGTCATTAAGTCTATCTTGCAAAGGTTATAGACTTCACAACTTCAAACTTAATACAAATGCATTAAATTAATACATGTATTGTTTCTGTCATGTAGTCGCTAAGGTCGAGGAGGAACCCGAAGTCCTAGACTTCGTTACTCCGGAGGAACAGCTAGCCTACGACCAAGAGCAGCAAGGCAAGCTCCGGTTTGCAATAACCCTTTTACAAATGTTTATTGTTTTGAGCACATCTTTGAATAGTGTTCGTTGCATTAAAGTCTTGATTGGAAACCCAACTGCATAGCCAAGAAAACCATGGGTTGGGGTTAGGATTGAAAACCCCGTTAGCTACTGCATTGCTAGGATAGCGTAGGATTCGGTACAAGTCGAGTATTTGGAACTACTCGCGAGAATAGGCTAGAGGCACATTGCTCGGGTAGAGATAGCACATGATACACATGGTAAGAAAATGAGACCGAGCGGAGAGTAAGGGAAGCAGGACTTTGGGGCCTGTGTGCTGTAGCTCTGCTTGTGTCGATTGAGGACCGAGCCGTGTGCCGGCCTGTTGAACAAGCTAGAACAGTACCGAAGACCTACCGGCTATATGGGAACCGGGAAACTGATGTAACTCGGGTAGCTGGGTATTGAGGCATTGCCCGTCGTTCAGAGGGTAGGTTGAGAGCTCGAGGTGTAAATCGGCTGGCGGCACAGAGATGCGCGTGCAGAGACCTCTTGCTCGGGACGATGGGACCGGTTCAATATTTGGCTAACGGGTGAAAGGTAGTCGCGTACGGCGTCCGTGATGGTTGTTGTAGGCAACATCGAGTACGGGCGTACGTGACGGGTTGTTCGGGTAACCCTGCAGGTGTAAATCGATTATAATCGCCGTCCCTCGCGGTCAGTGAGTACCACTTGTTCACTGTACCGTGACGTAGAAAGAACAGGCTAGTTACATGTTAAAATATTGCTGATTGAAAGCTGGACATTGATTGTTAATAATATGCTGTAGCTTAGAGCTAATTAAAGTTCTTTTCAACTTTGGGCAAAGTACATGAGAGAAATGCGTTTCTTGTTTGATTGCGGCTCTCTCATGTGCCTTAGCGTAAGGTTCTCCACAACCTGCTGCTAAAACTTGAAAGTAAGGTTCTACTAATTAGGCGAGTCCTTGCAAATGATTTTTTCCTCATGCAACCCATTACCCTCATGTAGAAGTTCCATGTTTAGGTGAGACGGGTCAGACTTGCTGAGCCTTCGTGCTCACTGCTTGTGTTTGAAGCTTTTGCAGGGTTCTATGAGGAAGGGACTCCCGAAGAGGAGACGGAACCCCAGGAGGGGAACCCCGTCGAGTGGGAGTCGTGCACGCCGCAGAGTTAGTGTGCGTGTGTGCTAGCAAGGACACGTTCGAGGGCTGAACGTGCACTTGATGCTTAGTCTACGCCCGCGAGTGTAGACTGAACTTATTTTGATGTAAACATGTTCATAAACTTGTTTATGTAATAAAACTTCCGCTTCCACTTTGCACCTTTGACGTGTGTTATACGGTGTTGTGCAACGCAGCACCCCTCAGCGTGATCCTGGCTCGACAGGACCAATGGGGTCGTGTCACATAGGCGACCACTCTTTCTCCTTGCATCAATACACAGCCAAGCCTGATACCGGACGCATCACAATATGCGTCGAAGGGCTTGGTTGTATCCAGTTGAGCTAACACCGGGGCTGTTGTAAGATGCTTCACCAATGCTTGGAAAGCTTCTTCACAAGCTGAGCTCCAAACATATTTGATCCCCTTCTTCAACAGTTCTGTCATCGGCTTAGCAAGCTTGGAGAAGTTAGGTATGAATCTCCGATAATATCCTGCTAATCCGAGGAAACTCCTGACTTCGTGGACTGATGTGGGGGACTTCCATTTCAGCACTTGTTCAATTTTGCTTGGATCAACTGCAATGCCTATGCAGAAATGATATGACCAAGGAATGGCACTTGGCTGATCCAAAACTCGCACTTGCTGGACTTGGCATAAAGCTTATGGTCTCTTAATCGTTGAAGTACGATATGCAAGTGTTTGGCGTGTTCTTCTTCAGACTTGGAGTAAACCAAGATGTCATCTATGAACACCACCACAAACTTTTCCAACTCCGGCATGAACACTGAGTTCATAAGATACATGAACTGTGCCGGGGCGTTGGTGAGACCAAAGGACATGACGAGGTATTCATATAACCCATATCTCGTCGAGAAGGCCGTCTTCGGAATATCCTCCGCTCGGATCTTGATTTGATAATATCCAGAGCGAAGATCCATCTTTGAGAATGCACTTGCGCCCACAAGTTGATCGAATAATATATCGATGCGGGGCAGCAGATATTTGTTCTTGATGGTGACAGTGTTGAGAGGCCGGTAGTCCACACACAACCTCAAGGTTTCATCCTTCTTCTTTACAAACAGCGCCGAGCATCCCCATAGCGAGGAACTCGGTCGAATGAAATCCTTCTTCATCAAATCATTGAGCTGCTCCTTTAATTCAGCTAGCTCATTCGGGGCCATCTTGTATGGTCTCCGTGAGATCGGTGTCGTCCCCGGTACAAGTTCAATCTTGAACTCGACATTTCTTTCGGGTGGCATGCCCAGAAGATCATCCGGAAAGACATCTGGGTATTCACGGACCACACGAATATCCTCAAGTTTTGTGGCTTCCGTGATATATGTGGCTGGATCTTCTTGAACCGAATGGTCAAGAATAAGAACATGTGGTCCATGAAGTGGAGAGTTTAAACGGACCACACGTGGAATGATGTCAAGAACAGAACCATGGCGATGTAGCCATGACATTCCTAAAATGACATCAAGTTTTTGACTCTCTAACATGACCAGAGAAGTTGGATATAGATTCCTACCCAACTGTAATGGTGCTCTATAGACCATTCTATCAGCTGTTATTTTCCCACCCGGAGAACATATTAAATATGAATTATTTGTTGGAATGATAGGCTGTTGATATTTAATAACATAAGACTGACTTATGAAATTATGGGTGGCACCGGAGTCAAAAAGTATGACTACAGGATGATCCAAATAGGAGAACGTACCTGCGAGGACAAGTTCGCCTTCCGGCACGTCTTCGATAGCTAAATGATGGACGTTGCCGGGTTTTGGTGCGGGTTTGTTGGGCTGATTGCGGGGCTGATTAGCACCCTGATATGGTGCTGCACCCCTTCCCTGTCGCGGCTCGGGGCAGTCTCTCGAAATGTGCCCAACACGGCCACACGTGTAACACGTGTAAGGTGTCGGGGTCCCGCCGACTTGAGGACGAAATCGCAGTGCACGCTATTGAAACTGAGGCGCACGTGGGACCATCATTTGCTGCTGCTGTTGCTGTGGTGGATACGTCGGTCGGAAGCCCGGTGCATTATATTGCTGACCGAGAAACTGAGGCGGTCGCGCCGGTGGCTGCCATCTCTGACCGGATGGTGAGCGATACACCACGCGGTATTTCTGTGGCGTCCCACCACTGCTGCTTGTTAGCACGCTGCGTTTCCTCTTATCAGACCCGCGCTCGCGCTGAGCATTCTCTCGTAGAATCGCGGCATTAACGAGGTTGTTAAATGTGCCGTTATTGCTTTGGGCGAGATGGACCTTCATCTTTGAATTCAGGCCCCGGAAGAAAGCGTTGCGCTTGTTATCTTCCGTCCCCACAAATCCTGGCGCATACTGCGCCAGCCGGTTGAATAACCTGGAGTACTCATGAGCACTCCTCTCGCCTTGTCGTAGCGCCAGGAACTCCTGGAGCTTCATTTCCATCACACCGGGAGGTATGTGATAGGAGAGGAACGCCTCCCGGAACTCCGTCCATGTGACAGCATGGTCAGACGGTAAGGAGGCGGTGTAGTTCGCCCACCAGGTACCGGCTTCTCCCTGAAGCTGTTGCGCTGCATACAGCGCCTTCTGCTGTTCGGTGCATTATAGCAGCCCGAACTTCGCCTCTAGAGTGACGATAAAGCTGTTCGCCTCCAAAGGTTCTTCGGCCTCCGTGAAGACCGGTGGATGGGTCGCCATGAACTCTGAATACGAACATTGTTGGGGATGGCGTTGCCCATTGTCTTGGCGTCCTCCCTGATGGGATGCATTTTGCTGGACTAGCATCCGCAGCAACTCGGTTTGCTCGTCGCGCGAGCCAAGCACTGCGGCGAGAACCTCCACCAGGTTTCTTGGAAGTTCTGGCGGTGGAGGAGGTGGTTGCTGCTGCATCGTGGTTTGCTCCGGAGGTAGAGACTCATCACCACGAACCTGACTCGGACCTCCCTCCTCTTGCGTAGACCGTGTACGCACCATTCTGCATTCATACCATTTAAATGATCAGTACATGTTGGTTTATTTCATCCAGTCTATACAATAGTAGTGCGAGAATGGAATAAACAATACGCATAACAGTCACACATATGGATAAAGTATAAACTTTATGCAACATATACATCCCTGGACCGTGTCATACGATCGAGTTCCAAAGTATTGAACTTTATGAGTTAAAAGTTCATTTCGACCATCGGGGTCACCACGGGATGTTAAGTGTGTTAGCATGCGTAATTCCTCGCTATTGTATTGGACCCAACATGTACTAACTCGAAGTGATATGTCAAATGCATAAACCCTTCGACTCCAACTCGCTGTTTTACAACAGCCACTGGACGTCAAACGGTGAAACTAAGTGTTTTGGTTGAAATACAGAAAATTCCAGAGAGCATTTGGTCTGCCCTGTTTCTGGACAGTACCTACTCATCTGAGATTTTCATCCCTTTGGAAGGAGATTTTGTTCTGGAACTCTACAGAAAAGTTGTAGAGGACTTCAAAACCTTTCCAGAATGGTATCCCACACCTCCATTGGTTCAACAAATCTTAAGTTGTACCCTGTTCAAGTTCAGAAAAATTTCTGCCGAAACAGGGGAGATTGTTCCTGAGTTTTTGAGATTGAATCTATACTCCCAATTGACTCTTAGTTCAATATAGGAGCTTACTAATCCCCTAAATGAATTCCTAAACTTCATTTTGACTCTTTTCTTTGAAAATTAACCTTTTATGCAGTCTCGGTACTACGTCACCTCACCAAGAACAATCCTAAACCGGTATTCCGGCATATACGTGTCAAATGGTGGAACTAAAGTCGTCACTCACAAACGGTTTCTACACGTCATGCACTAACGTGGTTAATGTACCTGCAGAAGAACACACAATAATGGTGCACACAATGGTTGTTGGCATTTCAGGCAGTTCCATTTTATAATAAAGACATACGGTCCGTATCATTGCCATACGGATCGTCCTTGAGTCAAGCCACGTCTCAAGGTACATGGTCGTGCTTTCACACCACACGACGGGGAACCCGAGTAGAGCGTGAACGGGTCGTCATGGTTGGGAATTTTATCAACCCAACAGATACCACCTACTGCCTCATGACCGTTGAGGCACGCCGATGGCGAGCACTGCGTATGGCCCTTTGAACATTGAACGTTCAAGAGTTGCATACTAGCGTGTTGCTTACTACACGATGGGGTATTCTCACTTTTGCCGAAAGCACGCTGGAGATCAGCGTTTTCATATGCTCTCAGAACCATGAGAACGTTCAGAGACTCATATTAACTACCGTGCCAAGCCACGGTATATCCTTCCATACTATTACTCGTATGGTGAGTTACTGCAATTGATCTGCCTGCGGTGGCGTACCTTACCTCTTACCTGACGTCGGAGCATCGTTACAGAATGTATAACACATAAGTTAGCTTTTCCACCTTAGTAACTACTACTATAATAGACCTTATGTGGGCTTAATGACTAATCCTCACTCGACTACTTCTAGATTTTCAAAATAGTCTCTTTTCGAGCGTACTATTCCCAATGCGGCTCTGATACCACGTCTGTGGGGACCACCCCGTGGTTCACCCACTCCAAGATCGCATAGGGTGGTGCCGTGCGATGCGGCACCCAACAGCACACACGAAAAGATTAGAGAACAACATACAAACTTTTATTTAATATAAAACAGCGGAAGTCTTTTACAAAACCTAATTAACAGCGGAAGTTATTATACAAAGATGGCCTCTCATCCTAACTATGCAAAAGTGCAGCCGTCCAGCCCGGGGACGCTACACACTAGCAGCAAGTAACCGGAGATCACGGCGGCGTGCAGGGCTCCAGCTCGGCCGTGTACCCCGACAGGGGCATCGCCTCGTCCTCGGAACCTTCCTCATAACTCTCACCTGCACACAGCTCAAATATTGCAACCGTGAGCACGAAGGATCAGCAAGTCTTAACCGTCAACCCTAGGCATGGAACTCTACATGCAAGGATGTGTAAGATAGGAAAGGGACTTTGCAATAAAGACACGCCTACATGTTGATCCTTATTTTCAGTTTTATAGCAACAGTTTAATGAGCCTTAGGCAGCCCTCACATCGGAAGTCCACAATCAAACAAGAAACATTTTCCTCCGACGTGATGATGCCCAAAGTGGAATGTAAACTTAATTAGCTCTATAACTACAGCATACAACGTTTCAAGACATTAATAGTTCAATACAGCATATTATCATTCAACTGGCTTACTTCACTTCTTACTACGTCATGAAACAGTGAACAAGCGGTACTCAAATAACCGCGAGGGACGGTGATTGCAATCAGGAGACACCCAGACAACACGTTGCATACACCCACTTTCAGAAGCGTGATTCCATACCCCTTCCTACTCTGTTGTATGCATCCACCATTCAAAGGCAACCCAAACACCGAACCGGTCCATCCGTAACGGGCAGGAGGTCCCCACGTGGAGCATGACTGCGCCCACCGGCAGATTTACACCTTGCTACCCTCAACCCACTCCTATTTACGGTTGGGTAAGCCTCGGCACCCAGGTTAACCATTTACATCGGTTTCCTGCTTATGTCAGTATGCCATCCGGTACTGTTCGATACTTGTTCAGCAGGCCCGCACACGACTCGGCGCTCAATTGACACCAACAGGGCTATGCACGTGAGACCTCTGCTCACTGCTTCCTATCCCCCCTGCTGGGTCTCATTTTCACCACTCTTAAGCCATTATCTATTCTGACCAAACCGTGTGATAAACCTTACCTCGTGAGTAGATTCCAACTACTCGACTTCTACCGAGGTCCTAAGCATATTAGCAGGGCATTCTCTACTCGTCAGGTATGTAAGCTACCCAACCCTTCATAGGATTTAAAAGGTTATGCAAGTGGGGTTTCAATCACCTTAACTCTAATGCAAACATTCACCCTGGACATAAGTGTTACAAATAAAGAATTTTATAAACGGTACTTAAGTGCAAACCGGTGCTTGCCTGGTTGCGAGTCAAACGGAATGTTAGCTTCAGGTGGAAGGACGTCCAAGGGCTCCGGTGCGTCCTCAACTTCGGTCACTAAATGAAATGTAGCAAAATAGATGCATAAGTATTAAGGATTTATAAGAATTGAGCTACTATTCATAGCTACTGCTATTTAGGATCCTTAATTGGCTTTGGGATTTTTACAGTGGATACTAGACTCTCTAAGGATGATTTGAGCCAAATTTGGAGACATGTCATTGCATAATGTAGTCTTTAAAATTCCTACAAGTACAATGCTTCTATGAAATTTGAGCCCAATTCAGGAGCTTTGACATAGCTAGTAATGGAAGATATGATTAGGGTAAGTCTCCATGGTTCTAACAAAATTTATTTCACCATTTTTGGAGCAACCATCAGAGAGATATGAATTTTTGAAGTTTAGACAGGAGTTCTGAAAAGTTTCTGTTTAAATTTGAATTTCCAAATAAAGGCTGAACTTGGGAAGGCAGTTTAGCCTAGAAATTGAACTCCAATGAAGCCCAAATTTTTACTGGGGATCAGTAACTATGGAAAGGATTTGCTGCCCAAATTTGGGAATATTTCATAAAGAATTGCTCCTGTAATAAATCCCTAAAAGATTTACTAAATACAATTCTACCGAAATTCCTGGACATTTTCATAGCTAAAAATTGGTTTCTCTGTGAAGTACTCTTCATGAGGATTCCAATAAAATTGGTCTTACCCTTTTTGGAGTTTTCTACACAAAGTTATGGGCTTGCAAAGATCAGCTAATTCCTGGAACTATTTTCCCAATAGAAACTTCAAATAATTGGAACTGGGCCCACTGTTTTAAATCGGACCAGTGAGATTTCGGCAACACCGGGGGCTACGGAGTTAACCCGCGCAGCCACAGCAGATCCTGAGCCACACCCCGATCCAGCGCCTAACCCGTGCCACTGATAGGTGGGGCAGGCCCTCACCTTCTTCTACCTCGCGCCCGGCCGTCCTCCTCGCCGGAGGAGCGACTGTGCCTCGCCGGAACGGCTGCCCCGTGCCTTAGACGGCTCAATTCTATCCGCCTGTGCCTAAAATCCGACGAGGAACACTCTGGTGAGCTCGGTGGCGGCGCTAAATGGCCGGAAATACCTCCCCGACGGTGGCAGCGGTAAACCTCACCCCGGCGCTGCCGTTCTCGCGTAGCAGGTGAGTATTCCAGTTGGGGAGAGCACCGCAAGCATCAGGGGGATGTGAGGAGCACGTTCTTGCACACAAAAGTGGGTGAAAACTCGTGCAAGGTGTAGCTCGACGGTGAACCGAAGTGTTTTCCCATGGCGGCGCGAAAATTGACTAGAACACGGCCAACAATTGATGGTTTTCTTTGGTTCTTTGTTGGGGATGGGAGCTAGAGAGTGCAGAAGCTATGTGCACGTGAGCTCGAGGCATGGTTGATCGTGCAACCCGAATTTAGGTATGAACCTAGCCTCGTCCTTCTACACTAGGGTTCGGGAAACAGTGAAATTCGAGCTACTCGATGAATCATTTGCCACACAGCTGGCGGCTACACCATCCAGGGCTACTCACGCACCTTTCTTGTACAGAAAGTCGGGGAAGGGGGTGGCCGGAGGAGGCTGTCGACGTTGAGCCGATCGGTGAGTTCCGGTGCACCTCAGAGTTTTGGCGCCAATCCGTGTTTTTCGAGCAGCTCTGATTGGCAAACCTCAAAGGAACTTTGGAGAGGGCTAGAGCACGTCCATGCGCTACTTTTTGCTATGGATGGCCCGAGCAGCCAAGCTCAGCAGGCGGTGGTCGATCGGGAGAGAGAGAGAGAGCTATCGGTGGTGTTCGGTGTGAATGAAGCAGCCGCGGCAACCGAGCTGAGGTGGAGGAGAAATAGAGCTGGGGCACTCGGGCGGCCGCTCTTATCGCCCACGCGTGCGCTGACGTCGGGCAGCGGGAACCAGCTCGGTGGAAGCGTCGGGCGACGGGTCGGCCGGGAGCTGGCGCGCGGTGATCAGCTCGGGAAAACAGAGAGAGAGGGAAACAGTCGGTTGGTTTGCTTTGGGTGGCTGACAATTGGGCCCCACCTCCCCCTTTTTTTAGTCAAAATTTTCTGATATTTTTCCATCCAGCAACTCAACATTAAAGGCCTGACTTCACCCGAAAGTTAAGATTTGAATTTGCTGAATTCAAATGGTTTGAATTCTGGTGTAGAATTTGAATGGGGTTTGATCATTTAAATTTGAAAAGGAGTTTGAATTCTCCACTTTGGTTTGTCCCAAACACATAGCAAACCAGCCCCAAAATTTCCAATTTTTGGCATGGCTGCTCATTCAAAGGTGGAGAACACATTTGTGAAACCAAATTTTCAAATTGAGGGAATTAGAATTTGAAACTGAATTTTAAATTCAGATTAGAGGGCTTCTCCTTTTAATCCCAAACAAATATGAAAATTCCTCCAAATGAGCTGAAATTTGGAAGGGTGAACATTTGGAATATGAAGATCCAAGCTGTGCATTAAGATCTCCATGTTTGGAAGTTTTGGGAAGTCTAAACCCTCACTTTGAACTTACACCATTATAATTCAAAGTTTTAATTCCCCTCATTTTTCATAAGTATAAATTAGCTGAATTTTCTTGCTACCACTTTTGGGGATTTTACAGGCGCTTCCTTCCTTCTCGGTCCCGTCGCTCGTCGTTTGGGACCAGTGGCACTGGGGCATCGTGTAGGCAAACAAGCATCGGGTCGCCGTGACCCAGGTGCAAGTCGAGTCGTTGCAAGCGGAAAGGCTGACAGGAGGCAAGTGAACTTGCAAGAACGCTGAATTGTGGATGTTGACTGTAATCATCATTATCTTACTGGCATCAACCATCCTCCTTCAACCCTTTGTTCGGTCATCTTACCATTTGGTTTTATGACATAAATGTACTAGACTTTCGTGGCTCTTCTAATGAAGGAAAGCGAGTTTTCTCCATGCATGCAAGATTTTCCCTTTGCGTTGTGTTTTTGGTCCGTAGCTTTGAGAACTTTTGTGGTTTTTAGCCATGGGTCACGAACACTAGGTCGAGAAAAAACAATACGTCACTTTTGTTCCTACGCTTCGCTCGATCCGTAGCTCCGAGAACTTTTTTGTAGTCCTTAGACGTAGGTTGCAAAGAGCGAAAGAAGTACTTAGAAAATTTTTGTGAATGCCTTAAGAGTAGTAGCCCCTGAGTGGCACATGGCGGCCGAGCCGGTCGGCACGCCATGTGGCACTTGAGATGCGCAGATTTTCCTGGGCTCTGAACGTTCGAGGTCGGGGGTTCCGATCCCTATGACAAGATGACGTACCCAGGATTGAGCCTGGGAGGGGGTGCCTCTAATTTACGTGGAAGTAGAATGTTGAAAAAAGGGGGGCATGAGCACTTATCTTTTTGTTTTTGTTGGGGCAGCGAGAGCCGATGCTCTCTTCCTTTTGCTCGGAGGTCGGGGTTGCTACGGAACAACTGTCTGAGGTGCTCGATGTTCCAAGCGTTGGGGAAGATGTTCCTGTTGGCATCCTTCAACCGATATGCATTGGCCCGCAGGACGTTCGCTACCACGTACGGTCCCTCCCACGGGGAGGACAGCTTGTGTTTGTCCTTGTTGGTCTGGATCCTTCGAAGGACTAGATCGCCAACCTGAAAGGCTCGAGGTTGGACCCGTCACGAGTGGTAGCAGAGAAGTGCTTTTTGGTATTTGGTCGTCCTTAGGAGGGCGATATCATGAGCTTCATCTAGTTGGTCGATGGAGTCCTGACTGGCTTCTTCGGACCGGGCTTTGTCGTAGACCTTCGTTCGGGGAGAGCCGTACTCGAGCTCGGTTGGAAGGACTACCTATGACCCATACACCATAAAGAATGGCGTGAAGTCGGTCGACCAGTTGGGCATGGTGTGCTGGCTCCAAAGGACAGAGGGAAGTTCAGCGACCCATCACCCGGCAAACTTGTTGAGTTGTTTGAAGATGCAGGGCTTGAGCCCTTGCAGGATCATGCCGTTGGCTCGTTCGACCTGCCCGTTTGTCTGGGGGTGTGCCACCGAGGACCCAGTTGACCGGGATGTTGAGTTCTTCACAGAACTCCATAAATTTCTTCCCAGTGAACTTTGTCTCGTTTTCAGTGATGATGGAGTTGGGCACCCCAAAACGGTAGACGATGTTCCAAAAAAAACTTGCCGCTTGCTAAGGTTTCACCTAGACAAAGGGCTTTGCTTTTATCCACTTAGTGAACTTGTCGATGGCCACAAGGACGGTGAAGCCCCTGGGCGCCTTCTTAAAAGGTTCGAGGAGGTTGAGTCCCGAGACGGCAAAAGGCCATGTGACGGGGATGGTCTGGAGGTCTTGCTTGGCTTTCTCAGCCTAGCTTGCCGCGTGGGCTTGTGGCGTCCCTGCGGTGCTACTAGTGTGCCCGGGGGTGGACCCCTTGCACCGATGAGCGAGCAAACTCTCGGTGTGTTGGGCCGTGGCACTCTCCAGCAGCGAGCAGAGGTTCTGGTACGTCCGTCGCTCCTCCGGCTCGCTAGGCTCTGAGAGGCTACGCACCATGGCTGCTGTGGCAGCCACATTCCGGCTCGGTCGCTCGAAGCAGGGCAGGTCCGTGTGCCTCAGCGATGATGTTCGTCTAGACCCGACAGTCATGCACACGCGCGCCACCAGAGCTAGGACGGCGGTCACGTGACGCTTGGAACGCTACTCTGTCTGTGTCTAGCTACGCCTTCTCCACCTCAAGTGCCGTGCGGCGCGCTTCGAGCTGTTCGGCCAGCTCTCGCGCGGCCATGGCTTCGGCACAACGCTTCCCTCTGCATGAGTGCTGGCGAAGGCAGGGTGTTGACGGGAGGAGCGATAAAAGAATCTTTACCTGTTTCCGCAATGTCACACTCATGAGAACATTGGCGGCCCTCGTCGAATCTGGTGTCGGTGGTGTAGTCGCAGCCAATGATGTCCTCCAAGAGTAGGAGAGATGGCAGCCCGTGGTCGATCATGCCCATGAAGTCTTGTTAGTGGGCATCGTCGACGATGTCGATGGCCATGTCGCCTATCAGGCGAGGGATGGTGCCGTCCTTGGCGAAGAACTCCAGGCTTCCAAAACGGAAAGCCTAGCGGGGCATGAAGGCAACTTCGATCTTGAGCCCGTTGTTGGGGGCGATAGCAAACTCGAGGCTGCCAAGATTCTCGCCGACGCAGAATCTCAAACCCACGAATGCCATCACAAAAGAACGAAAACGCGAAGTGGCCCCCTACCTGGTGTGCCAACTGTCGGTGTTTTTCCACCGGCTACTAATCGAATGCTTCATGTTTTATGTCCGAATGACTAGCTAACAAACAAAAGGATTTATGCTGGTTCAGAAAGAATATCCTATGTACAGCTTCGGGTGTTCGTCGGTCTTGTATTAGCTAGTGCTTCTTGGAACCGGGGTTACAAGCGAGGCTTCCTCGTGCGCGATAGTGCGAGAGAGCCTAAGTGTTGAGTGTTGTGTGTGGGCGTGAAGTTGTCCCAAGGGAGGTTTCGGGCCTCCCCTTTTATAGCCTGGACGCTTTCACCTACCAGCCGACTCCTCATAAATGGGAGGGGGTTTACATAATGTGTCAGCGCCTAAGGCAGCCCGATGAGTTATAGAAGCGATGAGTACACCTGCTCCCGTCTCGTCTACGGTCTATGTCTACTTTTGGTTCCTGTACAACCGCGCCGAATGGGGCGAGACGGATGGTCATGATGGTCGGTGTTGTGCCCGTCTTGTCGATGTTGCCTCCCACTCCGTCTTGAAGTCCCTATGTTGTTCCTTCACTTCAGTATTGAAGTGTTCTACCTGCCTTCGGTTAGGGATCTATCACGGATCGCTCCTTCTTCCGGCCTCGTCGGTCAGGTTTGGAAGTCAGACGTTTCTTTCTGACCTTGGGGGTTGGCTGCTGCCCCGACCCTGGTAGTCAGGGGTCGGTCGCTTGCATCTCGACCTTGGGGTCTGGACTCGTAGTGGTGTCATCCTGAACTCGGGCCCCAAGCTGGGACCCTGTGCTGGCACTTCCCGCTTGGCCTGATTGGGCCCCACAGAACCACGTGGCTCTGTACGATTGGTTGATCGGTTGCCTCTCAGCTACCCGGGATACGTCACCCCATTACGACCACTTTGTAAACATGGCTAGAACACGTCCATGATATGTTCACTCGCGTGCGAACATGACCATCCCCTATTTTCTCTCTCTCTCTCTCTCTCTCTCTCTCTCTCTCTCTCTTTCCCCTCTCTCATTCAAACACAGAAAAACCATCGTGAAAAAGCTATTTTAGGACGATATTGAATGACTAAAAAATGAGTAACGTTACCTATGTGTCACCCATTTTGATCCGGCTTGTCTCACTTGCGCTACGCATCTGAGGCGTATAGGTTCGGAATCATCCCTTCTTTGGACAGTGTCGGAGTTTCTAAGAGAGCTTGCTTTTGATGAGACGCGAGGTCCTGATCTGGTCAAAATTTTGATGGTACAACCCTGATGATCTCTGCTGCATCATTTCAGGGCATGCAGTTGGATAACTGCGGGGTTAAGCTGCCGAAATTTCATCAAGATCCGAACCTCACATCTCTTTATAAGCATGCTCTCTCGGTCACTCTTGGGTGAGTTTAGAACACATCCTTTCTAATAGATGTAGACGCGTGAGAGCTTATTATGATTTATCTGCATTAGATTTGTAGCTCAAATATGGGTGAAAACCATAGTTGGATGTATACTAGTTAGAACAAGAATAGAACTCACTCAGATGAGTGGGTGATCAAGACTAAAATTTCTGTGGACCATGCTATTTCGTTGTCAAAGATCAATAAGGTGTGGTGCCCATGTAGTAGATGCTAAAATATGAGGTGTTTGGACAAGAAAAACGCTTTCAATAGACTTGTATTGATACGGTTAAGGGTCTGAGAGTGTAGAGCTCTGATTAAAAAAGCGGTCTAGGTGGCTGCTTAAGCTAGGCGCTGAGCGCCACCGGACCGCTTTGCTTTTCCCTGGGCGGCGACATTAAGTGGTCAGACCACTTTTTCCTGTTTTTTCCGCTTCAGTCCGCTTTCTTCCGCTTTCCATCGCTTTTTGTCCATATAAAAGGAACAACTAACTCTAATTTTTTCTCATCCCTATCGGTTGCGGTTGCTGCTAGCAAGATGGTAGTGCCCTGTCTTAGTGCATGACTGCCTGCACAAGATAGTTCCACACTCTATCGCATCTCTTTTTATTGACTGAATGAATATTTTAAATTTAAAAATCTACATACATAATATATATATATATATTATATAAATTTAACACCACTTTTTATGAAACGCCTAGAAATGCCTAAGTGGCCTAGGCGCTAGACAGAGCTCCTCCGCTCGCTTTTTTCTACCAGTTTTTTAAACACTGGTCTAGAGGGTCTACCACAGGCCATACATATGGTCATAATGGACATATACGTCTGGCTAAACGCATGGTAAGAAAAATATTTATGAAAATATATTTATAGTGCTGACATCACGACTGGTGAGTTGTTGACATAACTTAAAATATTAGTCACTAATACTGCTATTGACACGTTTACATGGTATGCTTGTATTTGTAGGAGAAGTATGGGGAGGAGGCAATAATGATTCACGATAAAGACTACGATTGGCAAAATTCACCAATCGACGTCAATGTCGTGTATACAAGCGAAGGTAGAAAAGCCCATGGACGGTGAAATGTTAACTGTTTTTAATTTTTGTCAATTCGAGCTACACAATATTACTCTTAATTTTTTTTATAAGTTTGCCATATTTGATGGAGTCATTGACTCGAGGGAGGCAAAACCTTCGAGGGGCTTTTCGTCGCAGTCTTTGTCTGCTGGACCTAGCCGACGGGTGTCATAGAGGGATCTGGAGCTCCAGAGTATTCAGGAGGAGCTATGCCCGACACAAGAGAATCTTCAAAAGCAAGAAGCTTTTGCCAAGGCCTGAGAGGAGTATGAACATAATTACTTAGTGTATATGCAAGAGGTGATATAGGTAAGAATTTAAATTACTAAACATCAATAGCATTTTATTATTGTGCATGTGCTAATGCTTTGCTATCATAGGGCTTAGCCCAATAGCATGGGCACCAAGTAGTCACTCCCTCATGGCAGCCGCTGATGGACCACATGTGCTGGTGGAGCCACAAATGCATTCTTCAGTGGCACAGGTAAGCAACAATTATTATAGTGAAGCTAAATTAGATAAATATAACAAACTGAGTCAAAATTAGAACATAGCCAAACATAGGTAAACTTAGGTACATCTAGGCTACTTTAGCCAAACATAGTCAGACTTGCTAAATTCTACCTCGTAGATGAAAATTTTATGAAACATAAACTTTTAAAGCGAAAACTTATCTAACTACACTTGTACATCATAGAGATTAATGACGGAGGCTCAGACTATATCGCCGCAGCTACCGACACCTGGAGAACGATGCGAGGATGATTTTCCACACTCTGTAGGTAGCAGATGTGGGAGTATCTAGTGTCGTGTGTATCATTTAATATTATTTTTATGTGAATTGCTTCTGATGTTTGTTATATCGTCATGTATCTGCCGGTGACGTGGCCATTTTACCAGGTTAGTAGTTTTTTGTTTTTTTCTAAAAAATGAAATCCCTTATTTACAGCAGCCAAGGGCAAGGACGTCGTAAATAAGCAAATATTATTTACGGCAGCCAGGATGGCCGTTGTAAATAAGCCATCTGTATTTGCGACGGCCTGGACAAGACCATCATAAATAGGGGAACCTTAAAGATCCGGCCATCATAAATAAGGATCCCGAAGGTGCCACATGGCACGACCTCATTATTTACGACGTCTTCGCCATCCCGTCATAAATAACTTATTTACGATTTTCGACTAGTGTTAGCTACAGACCTTCATAAATAATCAATTGTCATCGTAAATAAGCTATTTACGACGGTAAGTGACTTACTCATGGCGGTTTCTGGCATCGTGGGTAACTGTGTTTTCTGTAGTGACTCCACAAATCCAGGCGAGAGCCCAACCGGTCGCCTCATCCCACCGACAACCCGTGAGACTCCGCGGTGTAGGACACTGACAAGATTCAGTAATTCTATTTTTCTAATATGTTTTGGGTAGTGCCCGGGAGTAAAAAATATCCGTAGGTAACGACTAAGTGTAACATTTTTACCAGCTGCGAGTAACGGGTTCGGGTATAAATATTGCCGTTCGGGTATGGGTAGACGATGACAATATCCTTTAGTCATCTCTATGCTCGACAGGTGTGGGAGGATAGATGTTTACAATCATAATTAAATCAACAAAACATAAACCAAAGCCTATCAAAATATGTTTGGATAAAATAATGTATGCTTCAAAATATAAAATGTTTGTTGTATAATCCACAATTTATATATAAAAGGAATTCAAAATTTTGTATGAGAATATTTGTCATTAAATTATAAATCAAACAAACTTTGTCTATGGTTAAATAAAGTAGGGGTCAAAGGCAGATTTAGGTATTGTTAAATTTAACTAGCTTAAAAATATCACTAATAAAAAATTAAATATTTTATATTACTCTATTAGGGTACGGGTTTGGGCCCTTCACCTCCCCATGTGTTCGTTAACAGGCTTTTTCACCACCCATTGGCTACAACGGGTGTGGTACCATTCCCTTTTAACCCATACCCATTTATCCATGAGACCCACGAATCGCAATAAACTTTTAGTGTATTATTGTCACATCAAGTTTTTTATGTGACTGAATTACATCATAAACTCTCATTTGGTGTGATTATTGATACAAAGAATTTTAATTATCGATAAGGGTACAAATAAATTTTAACCCAACGTGGGGTATGGGTACACGTGATGGGTGTTTTACTCCATGCGGAAATGGGTACATTCCCTCACGCCATCGGGCAATATACCAATTGCCATCCCTAATAGATCCAAGGGTAAAACCATCACATCACTTACCAAAAATTATAAAGGAACCAAAATTGGTTTAAAAGGCATAAATGTTCTTGTTGCACGGACAACTTATACTACAGGAAACCGACTTATTTTCGTGGGCCATAAACCCACAACGATAGACAAAAAGCTCACGACAATATATATTTTCATGTGCTAGTCCATTATTTCGTGGGCCAACCCTCGAAAATATATTTATTTTTGCTGGCTTTATTTGGCCCACTGTAAAAGCCCAAGAAAAGGGACTTGCAAAACCTTTTCATCACCTCACAACACCACAGTTTTTTTGTGGATATCTTGTGAAGAACGAGGAAGAGCAAGTAACCTCCATCAAAAGAGTGATTAGAGGAGAAATCCCTAACTTTCACAAAGTAGGATTTCTACACATGAACATGAGAGGTTGAGCTCAACCCTAGGACTTAAAAAGTGTTGGGAAGGTTCAAGCCAAGTTTCATGCAAACCCAACACTTTTTGATGCAATTTTGGAGGCATTTGAAAAAGAGGCCAATTTGAATGTAAATTCAAATTGCAGCAACTTTCCTCCCTCAAATTCAAAAGTTAGCTTCATATTCAAACTCAGCACATTTTTCTTGGTTAACCCACCAATTTTCATCCCCATTGGAGTTCATCTTGTCGGGGGCTAAATTTGCAATAATTCAAAACTGAATTTGAATTTCAGTTTAAACATTAAGCAAATTTAGCCAAACAAAGTTCAAATTTGAGAACTCAAATTCAAACCAAGACATGGGGGCTAAGTCTCTCATTCAATGTTTAGTAGCTGGGGATATTTACAGCAGAAGGGGGAGAAAGAATTAGAGGGGAGAAGAGGGCCCACTGGTCAGCCACACAGGGATCAAACCGACTCAGTCACTCGGTCGAACACCTCTGCGGGCGCCAGCGCACGGGATCGACCCCGTCCCAACGCGGCCGACGCGCCACCTCCTGCTCGGGGGATGAGTACACCGGCTACAATACACTCGATTGCACCCTGGTCTGCGTGAATCCCCTCTCCATTCTCCCTGTTCCACCCGCACACATCCGAAGCGGCGCGTCCTGAGTTCGCCGCCCTCTGATCGCCAGCGCCCGGACAGCACAGGCTCCCTCTTGTCCGACGATAAACACAAGAAACAATCGTCATAAGGTGCTTGTGTCACACCCGGTTTTTCCGAAGAACAACCAAGTGAATATCACATGTATGCCAGGATCATTTTCTCATACATGTGATGACAAATAGTGAAGCATCATTTATTACAAGCCAGGTGTCGAATATAAATAAGTCTTACATAGCAAATGTCTCGATGGACAATAATAAGTTCATCACAAGTAAATAAACTAGCAGCGGAATATTATTCTTGAAGGCTCCGTCACAGGCGTTGCCCGGGGGTCTCCATGAACCTAGAAACCATCTTTGGGTCCAAAGTCTTGGTCATTATACACCACCTCATTATCTTGACCTGAGCAGCAATATAAACCAACAAAATATGCAAGGTTGAGTACCAATGGTACTCAGCAAGTGTGGGAAAATTATATCATGCATGGCTAGAACAAGGGGAGGTTGAACTCATCGTTAAAGCACTACGCAATTAATACCTATCACCTTAGCTTATTAAGCACCTACATTACTACACAGGTGAAATGGTCCCAATCTCCCATCCCATCATCATAATCAAATAACCATAACATTATTTCCAATGTTAAGCTCCCCGCTTAACATCCACAACTTCCAAAACCATCACTCCTCTAATCATGAATAAGTCCAAGCCGCTCTTGACCGTGAGCACGGCTGTCATGACAGTTTTGACTCTGCAGAGTTTGTACCACTGTACCCACATGTAGTGATTTCATCCCCCGTTGCCGGGTGGACTAAAAGAACCTCCATTATGCCAGTGGCTACGAACCACATTCACACTTCCCAGGTGTGTAGCCAGGAGATCACTACGAAGCCTTTACAAAGGGATTCCCGACGAGCGTGGGCCCACTGAGGTTTCACCCCTAACAGCATACAAGAGGCTCCAACCCCGCTGCAGTGGCCCCCTCTTGAGCCTTGCGGTTCATATGGTAGTCCAGCTTACACCTACTCCCCGCACCATCCAACACACCCATACTACGCCGGGGATACACCTAATTAATTGGCCAAGCTGCCCCACCTCAGCATGTGGTTGGCACTGTAAAGCCAGGTTACATGCTCCATGAACCGGTCCTTAGGATCCAGGCAAGTACTAAACACAAACCCAAGTCTCGTGCACCCAGCACACAACCAAAACATCCAACTTGCCTTGACCCCTACCTCTACATAACTCACAATATCTCATTCAAGAGTATGGTAAAATAAACTGATGATCTCATATCCCAAATATCCCATTCTAAGCATGGCTAAGCATATGCATAATAATAAATGACATGATAAAATAAATCCCAACCCAAGCTACAAGGAAACAAGGTAATGCAATTCTAGGGAAACATCCTAGCATGGGTTTCATATTTTCAATTGACAATGCAAATATTTCTATCAACACATCCTAGTATAGGATCAAAGTGGTCAAGGACACTTGCCTCCTTCTTGCTGCTCTTGAAATGGGTAGTCCTGATCTTGGAAAGGAATAACTTGCTCTTGAGCAGGTTCTACATCATACCATCACACATAGCAAAAGAAAAACAACAATCCATAAGACATAGTTCACACTTCCACTTCATACAAACCACACATTCATATTTATGAAAGTCATTCACCATTATATGTGTTGTGGTTACTCCATGTGTGTTGATTTGTGGCTTGCATGCACTTTTGATCATATGTATATGATTCCTACTTTTGTGTTCACATTTATACTTACATGCTATGTATATGAGTTTCCAATTTAAATAAACTCCTTATATTCAATTACTACACCTTTTCACTACCAAGTATGTATGAAAAGTATTTTTCTTCTCCATATGTGCCTTTAGAATTTCTACCAACCTTAAACTGAATTCTTTGGATTCTAGAAACTCCATTTATCATTTACTAGTTTCTATATTTTCAGATTTATTTTCCTATACATAAATGTGTTCTTTATTATGAAATTAGTAATACACATCATCTAAACAGAATAGGTTCTGGTCCTAAATAATTTAATAACACATTTTGACCTTTGCCTCTGATGTAAACTATTTCACAATTATTTTCCCTATTTTATAAAACTATTCATTACTTAAAAATGTGTCCCTAAATGTGAATAATAAATTAGACAGATTCAATTCAGCCCAAAATATGTTTTTATCTCACTCCAAAGTTTTCTAAATACTGAGAAAGTTTTTAATTTAATTATGACACTATGTTTGTCCCACTTTTTAATTTTTAAACACTAGCAACATATTCAATTTCCTAAATTAAATACTAAACAGGGCTAAAAAGTTAAAGTTACCCCACTACAGGGTCTATAATATTATTTTCAGAATTCCCAGGGGTCTAGCTACACTTATCAGAGGTGTTTTTCCTAATTTTTATTAAGTCCAGGGGTTAAAACTGATTTTTAAATGAATTTACATGATTTTCTAGAGTTCCAGGGGCTAGATCAGAAGTTTCCGGGGCTAGCTCTTATTTCCCGAGAACCCCAGGGGGTAGCACGTAAGATTTCCAGTCTTTATAACGCGGGGCTGATGTGGACCGTCCGATTTTAAACCGACGGCTGAGATTATAACGCCGAACCGGTACGCGGGGGTTTAAACCCTACCGTGCGATTTAAAATAAACGGCGCACAAGCGGCCACGTCGCTCTGATCGAGTGCGGGCGGCGCTGCGAGCAGCGCACGGCGGCGGGAAGCGGCGATCTCGCCGGAGACTTTCGGATCTTCGAGAATTCTTCCTAGAACTGTGATCTTATGGTATAGATCGGTAGAGGAGAGGTCGGGGATCTCACCTCGGGGGTTTTCTTGAGCTCGGAGGTCCTGGAAGGTGATCGGCGACGAGGTCCGAGGCAAAACCACGGCGAAGCTCGTCGGCGCTGTGTTTACACCGCAAGTCACCGAGTTTTCTGCACCTGCAAGGTTCCCCGGAGGCGGTGGATCAAGACCAGCGAGTTAGATCGGAATTTCCGAGCTTAGATCGGCCAGAATTCGCCGGAGAAGTCTCGGTTCTCACCGGAGTAAAAATCGGCGATCCTGGGGGAAAAACAGAATGAGGCCGGGGTTCTTATAGACGGGGGAGGGCGACGGGGTGGTTTAGATCATGTCCGCGTCGCCTACGAACAGAATTCAGCGGGGATACGCCGAAATTCCGTTCGGTTTTGATTCGGGTGCGAGGGAGTCCGGCGCGGCGCGAGGTAGACGACAATCGGGTGGGCCCCGTCTGTCAGTGTGAGGCAGCAGCGCGCGCGGCTGCGGGCTGGCGCGGGCGCTGGCTGGGCCGGCTGGTGGGTTTCGGCCCACTGGCCGGTTTTTTTCTGTTTTCTCTTTTTCTTTTTCTATTTCTTTTCTGATTTGAGTTTAATTTGAATTCCAGTTTGAATTTGAATTTTTGCAAAACATGCAACACGTCCAAAAGTTTTTAAATCCTCCTCTTAACATGATTTAGGGTTTTGAATCAAAATTTTGGGGTGTTACAGCTCTACCCCCCTTAAAAGAAATCTCGTCCTCGAGATTGGTGTTTCTAAGAAAACAATTCCGGAAATTGTGCCTTGAGCTCATCTTCCCGCTCCCAGGTGGCTTCCTCTTCTGAGTGATGCTTCCACTACACCTTGCACATCCGGATTCTTTTATTTCTGGTGAGGCGTTCCATTGTCTCCAAAATCTTGTATGGTTGCTCGCAAGACAAATCCTCAGCTACGTCCACTTCATTCATGGGTAACACCTCTTCAGGTGTCCTCAGGCATTTCTTGAGTTGTGAGACATGGAACACATCGTGCACATCTGATAGACGAGCCAGTAACTCTAGTTGATACACCACTTCGCCTTTCCTCTCCAAAACTTGAAAGGGTCCGATGTATCAAGGTGACAACTTCCCTTTCACCTTGAACCGACGAAGTCCTCAGATAGGGGACACCTTGAGATAAACATAGTCTCCCACGTTGAAAACGAGCTCTCTTCTTCATACATCGGCATAACTCTTTTGGCGTGTCTGTGCTATCCTCAAATTGTTGCGAATTTCACTTACCTTCGCCTCGGCTTCTTGTAGTACTTCTGGACCAAACACTTTACTTTCCCCCGTTTGATTCCAAAATAGGGGAGTTCTGCACTTCCTCCCGTACAAAGCTTCAAACGGTGTCATCTTCATACTAGCTTGATAGCTGTTGTTATAGAAAACTCCGCATACGGTAAGTTCTTGTCCCAACTCCTATTGTTTTTGAGTGCACATGCCCTTAGCATATCTTCAAGGATCTGATTGGTTCTTTCCGTCTGCCCATCAGTTTGGGGATGATAGGCAGAACTAAAGTTCACATGGGTTCCCATGGTTTCTTGCAACTTCTGCCAGAACCTTAAGGTGAACTGTGTCCCTCGATCCGACACAATCTTCTTTGGCACTCCATGGTAACACACGATCCTTGACATGTACAACTCTGCCAATTTGGATCCGCTATAGCTTTCCTTCACGGGGATGAAGTGAGCTACCTTTGTTAGCCTATCAATGATGACCCATATCGAATCATATCCTGATTGGGTCCTAGGCAATCCCACGATGAAATCCATGCTGATTTCTTCCCATTTCCATTCAGGCACTTTGAGTGGTTGCAATTATCCCGCGGGTCGTTGATGTTCTGCTTTCACCAACTGACATGTGTCACACAGGGCAACATGTTCCGCAACATCTCGCTTCATGCCATACCACCAATACCTGCTCTTGAGGTCCTGGTACATCTTCGTACTCCCAGGATGAATGGAATAGTCGGAATCGTGAGCCTCCTTCAAAATCAATTCACGGATCTCCTTTACTTCAGGCACACAGATCCTTTTTCCGTGCCACACCGTACCTTGTTCATCCTCTCTGAAACCAGGAGCTTTATTTTCCTTGATGAGTTGCCTGATCTCTTGTATCTTCTCGTTTTTCTTTTGACCCTCGCGGATGTCTCGCTCTAGGGTGGAGTCCACTTCCATGGCGATAGCTTCACCACTATTCACCAGGCATAGATTGAGCCTTATAACCTCGTCCCTCAATTCTGCAGGCATGTCCTTCAAGCTCAACTTATTGACCTGCACTTTCCGACTTAAAGCATTGGCCACGATGTTTGCTTTCCCAGGATGGTAGTTGATGCCTACATCAAAGTCATTGATTAGCTATAACCATCTCCTTTGTCTGAGGTTGAGATCTGGCTGTGTGATTATGTACTTCAAACTCTTATGATCCGTATATATCTCGGTCCTCTTCCCCATCAAATAGTGCCACCAAATTTTCAACGCGTGTACCACTGCGGTTAGTTCTAGGTCATGTGTAGGATAGTTCTTCTCGTGCTTCCGAAGCTGCCGGGATGCATATGCCACGACATGCCCTTCTTGCATGAGAACACATCCCAACCCGTTTCCAGAGGCATCGCAGTACACCGTAAAGTTCTTCTGCATATCTGGCATAACGAGCACTGGGGCTGTTGTCAATCTTTCCTTTAACTCCTAAAAACTCGTCTCGCACTACGGCGTCCATGTGAATGTGATTCCCTTCTCCAACAGTTTAGTGAGGGGCCTCGAGATCTTAGAGAATCCCTCGATAAACCGTTGATAGTATCCAGCCAATCCCAAGAAGCTTCGAACTTCCCCGACATTTTCAGGGGTCTTCCACTTCCGTATATCCTCGATTTTGGCAGGATCTAAGGAGATTCCTCCCTCCGAGATTATATGTCCTAAGAAGGGAACTCTCTTCAGCCAAAACTCACACTTACTCAACTTGGCATATAGTTGGTGTTCTCTTAGCCTCTGCAACACCAACCTTAGATGTTTCTCATGTTCTTCTTCATCTTTGGAGAAGACGAGAATGTCATCTATGAGAACCACCACAAATTTGTCCAGATATTCCATGAATACCTTGTTCATGAGATACATGAAGTATGCCGGGGCATTAGTTAGCCTGAAAGGCATGACAGTGTATTCATACAGTCCGTACCGAGATACGAAAGCTGTCTTGGGAATATCAGA
The DNA here is from genome assembly GCA_030760725.1 of Neostapfia colusana. Taxonomy (NCBI): domain Eukaryota; kingdom Viridiplantae; phylum Streptophyta; class Magnoliopsida; order Poales; family Poaceae; genus Neostapfia; species Neostapfia colusana. The sequence continues at coordinate 43,536,858 of JASWHV010000013.1, forward strand.
TTGCCTTGTCTTGAGTTGGTGGTATCCCGACCTGAGATCAATTTTCGAGAACACACAAGCTCCCCTCAACTGATCAAACAAGTCTTCAATGTGGGGTAATGGGTTCTTGATGGTTACCTCATTCAAGGCACGGTAATCCATGCATAACCTTTGGGTTCCGTCCTTCTTGGGCACAAATATCACCGGAGCTCCCCATGGTGAGGAACTAGGACGAATATACCCCTTCTCCGACAATTCTCTCAAATGATCCTTGAGTTCTTCCAGCTGCTTGGAGTCCATCCGATAAGGTCTTTTGTAAATCGGGGCTGTTCCAGGTACTAGCTCAATTGCAAATTCCACTTCACGATCGGGAGGCATACCTGGCAACTCCTCCGGAAAAACATCTAGATATTCCCTGATAATTCGGATCTCCTCCACTTTCACCTCAACTTGATTTAATTGAACATCCCTCCTAGGCTCTTGTATTGTTATAAACTTTACTTTTGTGCCACTAGGGTGCGTTAGTTCCACCGTTCTGGTCGAACAATGGATGATTCCCTTATGTTTTGTCAACCAATCCATACCCAAGATAATATCTATCCCTTGTGAATCTATCACTATGAGGTTAGCAGTAAATACCACCCCATTAATGTCTAGGTTCACTTTGGGACACACTTGTCTTGTCCTTATTTCTCCTCCTGGAGAGTTTACGGCTAGCATATGGTTCATTTGTGTTGTTGCTAGGTCATACTTCTTAACAAACCCTTGAGCAATGAACGAATGGGTAGCACCAGAATCAAACAGCAGGGTTGCAAGGTGTAAATTGGCAGGAAACTTACCAACTACCACGTCGGGTGCATCTTGCGCTTCCTCCATAGTGACGTGGTTCACCCGTCCTCTCATTACATTCTGCTGTTGTGGCTGCGCGGGCTTCTTCATTGGGCATTTGTGGGCGTAGTGCCCCACTTCACCGCAGCTAAAACATTGCACCCCAACCTTAGGTGCCTGGCCTTTGTTGTCTTGGGTTGGTTTGGGGGTCCTTGTACCGCTGGTCGAGGTGGATATGCGGGGCGAGGTTGCTGTACAAACTGACGTTGTTGCTGTGCTGGTGCTGCGGGAGGCCTGTAGTTCGGGTTGTACCCTCTTGGTGCTGAGTAGGGTACCGCAGCACGGTTCGTCTGCCCTGCAGGTGGCTGCATCAGACGTGGACGGGCGTTGCTCCCTGAGGCTTGATGTGACCACCCGGCCTTCCTCTTATTCTCATTTTCCAAGGCCTTCAGCTTCCTTTCTACCACAAATGCTCTGTCCACCATCTTTTGGAAGCTTTCATACTCATTTGAGGACATTGCACACTGCATTTCTGCGGTAAGTCCTTCCACGAAACAATCTTGTTTTTGCTCATCAGTCTCTATGTCCCGTGGGGCATAACGGGATAGTTGAGTAAATTTAGTGAGGTATTCCCTCACCGTCATGTTTCCCTGCTGCAGTCCCAAAAACTCCTTCCTCTTGTTTTTGAGTTCACCTCTTGGGATGTAATGGTTGCGGAAGCTACGCTTGAACTCTTCCCAAGTGATGTTCTCAGGGTCATGATGGGCGGCCACATAGGAGGTCCACCAATCAACAGCAGGTCCATGCAATTGATGAGAGGCAAACAGCACCCTCTCGTACCCTTGGTACTGTATGATCCTCATCTTTCTCTCAATGGTCTTAAGCCAATCATCTGCCTCCAGAGGTTCAGCAGCACTTGCAAACTTTGGAGGTTGAGTTCCTAGAAACTTACTCAACCTTGGTTGGCGTGGTGCAGCTTGTGGAGGTGGAACTTGATGCAAGTTGGCCACCACTTGAGTCAAGTTCTGGATGAGCTGATTCTGATTCTCCAGCATTTGGTGGAGGGGATCAACTCCTTCACGGCGACCACCCCGGTCCTGGCCTCCAGAAAGATGAGGGTTGCATGCCTCATCGTTGTTGTTGGCGGGGTTGGCAGCACGTCCTTTTCCTCTTCCGGCCATCTGGCAGAATCAACCAATGTTAATTTAAAAGCATTTAGTATCATCTTACTACTTTCATTTGTTTGTACTTTGAAGTGTTGAGGCTTTGTTATACTTCTCTAAGGGTTCACTTCTCACACAAAAATAAATGCAATATTATTTCATGTGGGTTCACACACCAAAGAAAAACAATCTAAAGACGAGGCTGTGGACAATTGCTCATGGCTTCCACAACTCACGTCACACACCAAGCATTAACACACCATTAACTACGTAACGACTCGACTACTCGACATCTTTCTAATTTAAGGGAAAGGCTCTACGCTACTCGTTTTCTTGAGCTGGCTCCTCGGGATCTTCCTCATCATTTCGGCTGCCTTCTGACTCTGCTTTGGGTGGGGAGGCTGCTGGTGGAGAAGTGCGACGACGCCTGATCGCTCGGCGATCTGGGGAGTCAGGAGTCCATGTATCATTCACGGTGACACACAGTTCATTCCCATCTCCTCTTTCTCTCGCCCTCAAGCAGGCTCGCAGCAATGCCTCCGTTTCCTTCAGGGTGTCCCTGACATCCTGAAGCTCTTGTTGGCACTCCTGCAGTTGAGTGCTGAGCATAGAAGCATCCTCCAAGCACAAGTCCATGTGCTCATGAGAAGTCCCTTGCTGCACCGGCGGGTACTTGTATTCCGTGGTACCACTCTCACACTGGAGGACATACATGTACTCAGTTTTGTCCAAGTGGCGACGATAGATGTGACTCTGGCAGGTGATGGCCTCCCAGGTGACATCTTTCTCCGCATCGACCTGTGTCGCTCTACAAGCTGGAGAATGGTGAATCTTAAGCAGCTGATTTTCGTGTATAATCCTCATCTCTGAACTCCATTCTTCCCTCTTCTCATGGATGGTCCTGGTGGAGTTATAGTGGATGATTAGCTTGCCCGTATTGCCGGCGGCTTCGAGCATACGTCGAAGACGGCGCAACAAGCCTCCTACTGCCAATCCGTAGGAAAGGTACGTCACCGGACGGCTCTCCTCTCTCTCGGCAAGGGCAACTACGGGAACTCTCCCTCCTGGTGACTTGCGAGCAGTGCGAATCATGCGAACCATCTAAAACAAAAAGAATTTAAAATTAGGTTAGATAAACTCTCAAACAAAAATCCTATTTTGAATGAAAATTGGGGTAAGATGAAGAAAAAGACTCATTTAAATAACACTTTTCAATCCACACCTTTGTAAAATAGTTTTTAAGAAAATAGGGTCCTTATATACGTCCATTTCTACCTAGGTCCACGTTCCTACGGGCAACCTTGGATCTGATACCACCTCTGTCACACCCGGTTTTTCCGAAGAACAACCAAGTGAATATCACATGTATGCCAGGATCATTTTCTCATACATGTGATGGCAAATATTGAAGCATCATTTATTACAAGCCAGGTGTCGAATATAAATAAGTCTTATATAGCAAATGTCTCGATGGACAATAATAAGTTCATCACAAGTAAATAAACTAGCAGCGGAATATTATTCTTGAGGGCTCCGTCACAGGCATTGCCCGGGGGTCTCCATGAACCTAGAAACCATCTTCGGGTCCAAAGTCTTGGTCATTATACACCACCTCATTATCTTGACCTGAGCAGCAATATAAACCAACAAACTATGCAAGGTTGAGTACCAATGGTACTCAGCAAGTGTGGGAAAATTATATCATGCATGGCTAGAACAAGGGGAGGTTGAACTCATGGTTAAAGCACTACGCAATTAATACCTATCACCTTAGCTTATTAAGCACCTACATTACTACACAGGTGAAATGGTCCCAATCTCCCATCCCATCATCATAATCAAATAACCATAACATTATTTCCAATATTAAGCTCCCCGCTTAACATCCACAACTTCCAAAACCATCACTCCTCTAATCATGAATAAGTCCAAGCCGCTCTTGACCGTGAGCACGGCTGTCATGACAGTTTTGACTCTGCAGAGTTTGTACCACTGTACCCACATGTAGTGATTTCATCCCCCGTTGCTGGGTGGACTAAAAGAACCTCCATTATGCCAGTGGCTACGAACCACATTCACACTTTCCAGGTGTGTAGCCAGGAGATCACTACGAAGCCTTTACAGAGGGATTCCCGACGAGCGTGGGCCCACTGAGGTTTCACCCCTAACAGCATACAAGAGGCTCCAACCCCGCTGCAGTGGCCCCCTCTTGAGCCTTGCGGTTCATATGGTAGTCCAGCTGACACCTACTCCCCGCACCATCCAACACACCCATACTACACCGGGGATACACCTAATTAATTGGCCAAGCTGCCCCATCTCAGCATGTGGTTGGCACTGTAAAGCCAGGTTACATACTCCATGAACCGGTCCTTAGGATCCAGGCAAGTACTAAACACAAACCCAAGTCTCGTGCACCCAGCACACAACCAAAACATCCAACTTGCCTTGACCCCTACCTCTACATAACTCACAATATCTCATTCAAGAGTATGGTAAAATAAACTGATGATCTCATATCCCAAATATCCCATTCTAAGCATGGCTAAGCATATGTATAATAATAAATGACATGATAAAATAAATCCCAAGCTACAAGGAAACAAGGTAATGCAATTCTAGGGAAACATCCTAGCATGGGTTTCATATTTTCAATTGACAATGCAAATATTTCTATCTACACATCCTAGTATAGGATCAAAGTGGTCAAGGACACTTGCCTCCTTCTTGCTGCTCTTGAAATGGGTAGTCCTGATCTTGGAAAGGAATAACTTGCTCTTGAGCAGGTTCTACATCATACCATCACACATAGCAAAAGAAAAACAACAATCCATAAGACATAGTTCACACTTCCACTTCATACAAACCACACATTCATATTTATGAAAGTCATTCACCATTATATGTGTTGTGGTTACTCCATGTGTGTTGATTTGTGGCTTGCATGCACTTTTGATCATATGTATATGATTCCTACTTTTGTGTTCACATTTATACTTACATGCTATATATATGAGTTTCCAATTTAAATAAACTCCTTATATTCAATTACTAAACCTTTTCACTACCAAGTATGTATGAAAAGTATTTTTCTTCTCCATATGTGCCTTTAGAATTTCTACCAACCTTAAACTGAATTCTTTGGATTCTAGAAACTCCATTTATCATTTACTAGTTTCTATATTTTCAGATTTATTTTCCTATACATAAATGTGTTCTTTATTATGAAATTAGTAATACACATCATCTAAACAGAATAGGTTCTGGTCCTAAATAATTTAATAACACATTTTGACCTTTGCCTCTGATGTAAACTATTTCACAATTATTTTCCCTATTTTCTAAAACTATTCATTACTTAAAAATGTGTCCCTAAATGTGAATAATAAATTAGACAGATTCAATTCAGCCCAAAATATGTTTTTATCTCACTCCAAAGTTTTCTAAATACTGAGAAAGTTTTTAATTTAATTATGACACTATGTTTGTCCCACTTTTTAATTTTTAAACACTAGCAACATATTCAATTTCCTAAATTAAATACTAAACAGGGCTAAAAAGTTAAACTTACCCCACTACGGGGTCTATAATATTATTTTCAGAATTCCCAGGGGTCTAGCTACACTTATCAGAGGTGTTTTCCTAATTATTATTAAATCCAGGGGTTAAAACTGATTTTTAAATGAATTTACATGATTTTCTGGAGTTCCAGGGGCTAGATCAGAAGTTTCCGGGGCTAGCTCTTATTTCCCGAGAACCCCAGGGGGTAGCACGTAAGATTTCCAGTCTTTATAACGCGGGGCTGACGTGGACCGTCCGATTTTAAACCGACGGCTGAGATTATAACGCCGAACCGGTACGCGGGGGGTTTAAACCCTACCGTGCGATTTAAAATAAACGGCGCACAAGCGGCCACGTCGCTCTGATCGAGCGCGGGCGGCGCTGCCGGCGGCGCACGGCGGCGGGAAGCGGTGATCTCGCCGGAGACTTTCGGATCTTCGAGAATTCTTCCTAGAACTGTGATCTTATGGTATAGATCGGTAGAGGAGAGGTCGGGGATCTCACCTCGGGGGTTTTCTTGAGCTCAGAGGTCCTGGAAGGTGATCGGCGACGAGGTCCGAGGCAAAACCACGGCGAAGCTCGTCGGCGCTGTGTTTACACCGCAAGTCACCGAGTTTTCTGCACCTGCAAGGTTCCCCGGAGGCGGTGGATCAAGACCAGCGAGTTAGATCGGAATTTCCAAGCTTAGATCGGCCAGAATTCGCCGGAGAAGTCTCGGTTCTCACCGGAGTAAAAATCGGCGATCGTGGGGGAAAAACAGAACGAGGCCGGGGTTCTTATAGACGGGGGAGGGCGGCGGGGTGGTTTAGATCATGTCCGCGTCGCCTACGAACAGAATTCAGTGGGGATACGCCGAAATTCCGATCGGTTTTGATTCGGGTGCGAGGGAGTCCGGCGCGGCGCGAGGTAGACGACGATCGGGTGGGCCCCGCCTGTCAGTGTGAGGCAGCAGCGCGCATGGCTGCGGGCTGGCGCGGGCGCTGGCTGGGCCGGCTGGTGGGTTTCGGCCCACTGGCCGGTTTTTTTCTGTTTTCTCTTTTTCTTTTTCTATTTCTTTTCTGATTTGAGTTTAATTTGAATTCCAGTTTGAATTTGAATTTTTGCAAAACATGCAACACGTCCAAAAATTTTTAAATCCCCCTCTTAACATGATTTAGGATTTTGAATCAAAATTTTCGGGTGTTACAGCTTGTCCTGCTCGTCCAAACCGTTCAACATTTCATGCACCGTCGTGGGAGAATTTTCCCCGGGAATGTTTCTGTGTTCTTAAGGCCGAGCCGTACCAAATCCGGAAATTCGCGGGTATTAGCTCATCACCGGGTATACCAAGCTACACACATGATCTACACCCTATCACGACCATCTAGGATCGAGAGAAACAAAGAACCGTGGAGTATAGACCCTTGTTACCGAGTTTTTCCTGTCACAGCCGATATCGGGCCTAGGTCGACGGTGAGCACGTAGGTCCGGCCATTTCCATTGCCAACCGAGCTCATATTCGTGCTCAGCATGCCACAGCGAAGCTGTAGGAGCAAACGGTTTGAAGAATGAGGCCTTGAGTAGCCCGGGCGACATCGCCGGAGTAGAGAGAACCACCGTCACCATCACGGGCCTGGTTCCGGCCATCGCCGAGCTTCGGTGAGGGCACCAGCGTGTTCTCCGAGTCAAGTTAGACCCAGGCGGCGAGAACCATCGAAGGTCGTGCAGCAAAACGGCCGGCGGCGAGAACTCCAGCAAAGCACCGCTGCGGGAGCTGCGGGAGGGCGCGAGGTAGACGAGGGGGGCCGGGTCCACCGGTCAGCCTCTGGTCTCGCACGGGGATCCGTTTGCGGCCGGGATTCAGTGCGGCAGCGCGGGTAAAACCCCGTGGGCCGCAGTGTGGCCGCATTCTCAGTGGGCCGGTTTAAGGAGTGGGCCCCACCCGCAGAGTTTAAACATTTTGGGAATTTCCAGTTTTAGTTCAAACTTCAAATGCATAGAACTTTTGCTAGGGAACTCCAAATCCAGTGAACAAAATTTTGCTGAACTCAGGATTCTGAGTACTTTCCAGCAATACCAATTTCAGCTCATGAAACTTAAAAGTTTTCCAGAATTAAATCCCTAAATTTCAAATTGTGAGGAATTTTATCTGGAGAATTACTTTATGAAAAATCCTGAAATTTGGCTGAGAGGTTTATTGGAAATTCCTTGAGTCACAGTAAAATTTTCAGACTCATACAAGTTCATTTAGTCCCCCTAATGGGGTGATTAAGTGAACTGCCCTGAGAAAATAGAAAAATGAACAGAAACATTTTTCAGATTTTCTCCAAAACTTGTTTGGGCCATAACTTCCTATAGGATTCTTCCAATTACATGAAACCAATTCCATTAGAACCATCTAAAATTCTAGTTTCCAGAAAGTAATGGTTGGAGCCATGAAAACCCCTGGAATTCCTTGGAGGCTCAAATATTTACCAAAAAGGTTTTTATTTGTACACAGCTCAAATGAACTTTGTTTCAAATGAAACCTGGTCAAGACTCTGGTTAGGACCCTACCAAGCCACCATAAAAATTTCAGAGCCAAAGGGGACGGCTAACTAGAGTTATTAGTAATTACTCATTCAAGTTTACACATTGCATTTGAATTGACATGTAGTATCTCATTAACATGTAGTCACTGAAGGCGAGGAGACTCCGGAAGTGCTCGACTTCCTCCTTCCAGAAGAAGACTTAACCACTGACCAGCAGCAACAAGGCAAGCCCCGGTTTGCATTAACCTTTTTATAAAGTTTTGCTCTGTTTACATGTCTAGTGTGAAGTATGAATGTGCATTAGGTGTAGGATGGATGGAACCCCACTTGCATAACCAGAAGTTGCCTATAAGAGTGAGGGTAGTGTCTAAGACATCGAGTAGACAGGCTATGCTTAATGATTCATAGGACTTCGGTACAAGTCGAGTAGTTGGAATCTACTCGCGAGTTTAGACTTGGGACACACGGGATTGGTTCGAGTGATGTGAGATCACTTTAGTAATAAAAATGAGACTAGGCAGGGGTAGGGCGCAGCAAGAGGAAGTCTTGTGTGCGCAGCCCTGTCCATGCCGATTGAGGACCGATCCGTGTGCGGCCCTGCTGAACAAGTATTGAACGTACCGAAGGCATATCGGATATATGGCCCCCGATAAACCGATGTAACCTGTACCTCCGGGCGTCGAGGCATAACGCACCGATTTATAGGTGTAGGCTGAGGGCAGCAAGGTGGAAATCTGCTAACGGGCATAGAGAGATGCTCCGTGTAGGGAACCTCCTGCTTGTTTCGGTGCGACCGGTTCGACGTTTGGGCTGTTGGGTGAAAGGTTGTCCCGTACGACATCAAGTGAGCGTTCTGTGCAGCTCCACGGGTGGGCGTACATGACGTGCTCTTTGGGTTTCCCTGCAGGTGTATATCGAGTCAATTCGCCGTCCCTCATGGTGACGAGTACCGCTTGTTCACTGCATCGTAACGTAGATAATTTACGGAATATTATGCTTCGATATTGCTGTTATGATATAATTGTATTGCTACATGTGTGCCACCAAATATTGCTTACAAAATTTCAGATTCCCGAACTGTTAACCTGTGGCTAAAAGTGGAACTAAGGATGAACTTGTGGGCGTGTCCATTTGATGCATTGTGACTATCCTATGTTCATTGTACACCTCATGTAGAGCTTCATGCCTAGGTGAGTCGGTTAAGTCTTGTTGAGCCATCGTGCTCACGGTTGCTGCTTAAGTGTTTTTCAGGTGAGGATCCACCCACGGACTCGGGTTACGAGTCCACCGGCGAGGGTTACCCTCCGTCGGGGACCACGGCTGAGTGGGAGCCGTACACGCCACGCTGAGCTGAGACGTGCAGCTAGTGTGGGTTGCCCTAGGGCTGGGCAACCGACTTTTGCTAGATAGGCGGGCGTGAGTTGTATAATATAGACTTCCGCTGTGCAATATAAAAATAGTTTGTAACTGAAGTTTGTACCTGTTTGTACAGTTCAGTTGGTTTTCCATGTAATATATTGTGTCCTTATGACGTGTGCTGTCGGGTGTCGCATCGTGCGGAATCACCCTCTGCGATTCTGGATGAGTGGATCCCGGTCCGCCACAGCCTGGTATCAGAGCTGCATTGGGGATAGCACAGTACTTAAATACTGTGTTACGGGAAAACTCAGGCTTACGGTGAGGATCCGGTAGTTTGCCCAAGTAAGGACTATATTATCATAGTTACTTAAAGTGGCAAAGACTAACCTATGTGTTATAATTCTGAATTTTAATTATGTAACGATGCACCTATGCTCTGGTAAGAATGGTAAGGAACGCCACCGAAAGCTGTTCAATTTCGGTAAGCTCCCCTGACGAGGAACGTGGTTCAGGGATAGGTCTCACAGCTTGGTGTGAGACGTCAATATGAAACTCTTGGAATCTTCATGTTCCTGAGTTCATATGAAACGCTGATCCCTAGCATGCATTAGGCATGTAAGTGGAGACCCCATCGCGTGGTCAGTAACGCGAGAGTGTGTTCGTCTGGAAATAGCCCAGGAGGACATACGCAGCGCTTGCCGTCGGCGTGCCCTGCAGGGAAGTAGGTGGTATCTGTTGGGTTGATAACATTATCAACCGTGACGACCCGTTCATGACATACTCGGGTTCCCCGTCGTGTGGTGTTGAAACACGATCACATACCTTGAGACGTGACTTAACTTAAGGACGGCCGTATGACAATGATACGGGCGTTTGTATTTACTTTTAAATATGGAACTGCCTGAAATGAAACAACCTTTGAGTGCATAACTATTGTGTGGTCTTCTGCAGGCACTAACTACGTATGTATCCGTGTAGAAAACGCGTGTGAGAGACCGTTTAGTGCCACAATTGAGACGTATATGTCGGTTAGGATTTTCTTTTGTAAGGAACGTATTACCGACATAGTATAGGCATGTGCATGAAAGGTAATAATAACAAGGAACTAAAATCACTAGGTTGCAATATTTAGGACCCTAGTTGGATCGAGAAGAATTTGATAGCTTATCAGTACAGTCCAAAGGATTGAAAAACAGAGTGCTCTGTTTTGGGCAGCAAGTTTGCTGAACTTTGACAGGGCATAACTCACAGATTATTTAGTCAATGGAGGTGTGGTATATAGTTCTGGAATGGTATTTAAGTACTATACAATCTTGTTGTAGGCTTCCAGAGCTGAAACACATCCTAAGATGGCCTAAGTTCCGGAGGGATGTAAACTGTCCAGAACCAGGACATAGTTAAACACTCTCTGGACTGATCTGTTTTTCAAGTACAACTCCCAGTAGAAAAATCTAAAATTGTCATATGATACATCTTTAGAAAGGGGAGAAGATGGGTTACATCTTTGTAATTCAAAGTTTCTGAAATTTCAGCACAGAATTCAGTGGAAATCGGAGTTGAAAACAGCAACTTCCCAAAGGAGGTGCTGTTGAAATTTTTCCAGAAATTCTTCTGACTTTGAATTCCCATAACTTCTAAACCAAAGCTGATCTTAGGGAAAATAAGTACTCGTTGGAAAGATACTGAAGTTAACTTTAACTTTGGTATTCAACTGGAGTCATGAAAATGCCCAGAACCAGATCAAAATCTGGGATATGTAGAAACTGGTCATTCTGGCTGAGGGATGACAGTTGAACTCATTTGAGAGATTTTTGCACCTTAGAGGGGATTTGAGAACTCCCAATGGGGTAGAACATACTCATGACAGGTTATATTCAACTAGTGAAAGATTTGAGTATAGGTCTCACTCAAGTTTCTTTTACTAGAGACCATGTTTGGGTCGTATTGAAGGTAAAAGGGTGGTATACGTGATGACAAAGTGATAGTAACGTCTCATAGTGACCAAACCTAGTTGTGATGAACTTCCAAAGAGGGAGTCCATCAATTTGGATTTATACTAGCTGGTATTTGGTCTGGTAATGGTGTAGCTTGTGCAAAGTTATTACATTATCTGTATACGAGATGTATCGCATGATTTTATTGTCATTATGTTTTTACGCCTATTTCAGTTGACTGCATGAAATATGTTGCGGGACTGATGTTTATTGTCATATGGTTGCAGATGGTTCGCGCTAGTACCGCGCACGAGGTTGGTGGCTCTAGCCAGCAGGGAGGCGATGACTCCCAGCCACCTGCCTACGACAGCACCCCGCAGCAGCAACCGCCGCCTCCGCTTACTCTAGCGGATGTGATAGCGGCATTGGTGGGTGGTCGTGAGGAGCAGACCAACCTGCTCCGCACGATCATGCAGAATACGTCCCAGGCGGGGGGGGGGGGGGGGGCGTCAAGAGAGGGGGCCCCGTGAGCCCCGTGAGGTGTCGTACTCGGACTTCATGAGTACGCACCCTCCAGTGTTCACTGAAGCAGAAGAACCACTGGAGGCCGACAACTGGCTGCGGACCATTGAGTCCAAGTTCGGGCTGCTCCAATGCACGGAGCGGCAAAAGACTCTGTTCGCAGCGCAGCAGCTTCATGGTGCCGCTGGGGCATGGTGGGCAAACTATGTCGCCTCACGTCCGGCTGGCCATGCCGTGGAGTGGGAAGAGTTCCGGGAGGCGTTCCACGCCTATCATATCCCTCCCGGGATAATGAAGAGGAAGTTCCAAGAATTTTTGGAACTGAAGCAGGGCGGGAGGAGTGCCCATGACTACTCCCGTGCCTTCAACCATCTGGCGCAATATGTGTCAGACTACATCTCCACCGAGGAGAAAAAGCGGGAGCACTTCTATCGGGGCTTACACCCTGACATGAAGACACATCTCGTTCAGTGGAATCGCGGCACCTTTAACGACCTCGTCAATGCCGCGATTATGCAAGAGGACGCTCAGCGGGAGTTGGCAGCTGAGCAGCGGAAGCGCAACGCTCCACCCAGCAGTGGGGATGGCGCTCCCCAGAAGTACCGCATGGTGTATCGAACACCATCCGGACAGCAGTGGCGTCCACCGGCGTGACCTCAGCAGTTCGGGGGACGTTCTTTCCAAGCACCCCCGTTCCGACCGCCGATGCCACCACCGCGACAGCAGCAGCAGCAGCAGACGACACCCCGGGCGTTCCCACCACCACAACGCGCCCCGGGTCTCCGTCCACCGATCAGCGGGGGACCGCCCCGTTTTACTTGCTTCACGTGTGGCCAGGCGGGCCATTTCGTGAAGGACTGTCCCCAGGGGCAGCAGAGAAGCGGGCAAGCCCAGTTCCAGGGCGGTGCTCGAGGACGACCTCCGGTCAAGAAGGTTGGTCAGCGGACTGGGGGCGTTCGCCACCTTGACAATGAGGACGCCCCAGAGGGAGACAACGTGCTGGCGGGTATGTTTACTCTCAACGACCAAGCCATCATCATATTGTTTGATTCTGGTCCAACCCACAACTTCATAAGTGCTTCATATGTGGTTAAGAATCAGCTGGAAGCCTTTCCAACTGAGTGTTCTTATATGATCTGCTGACCGGGAGGAAAGATTTCAGAAGCTATGATGGTTCCGAAAGCACCACTGTGCTTAGGTGGGAAGATATATCCCACCACTATGATTATTCTTAAGGGGCAGAAGATTGATGCAATCTTAGGAATGTCATGGCTAAGCTACCATGGCGCTGTCCTGGAAACTCTATTACGGATGGTTCACCTCAATTCCCCACTACACCGTCTGCAGTCCCTCCTATTAGATAATCCAGTCCGGGAGGTTTCAGCGATCAATAATACTGAAGGTCTCAAGTTAGAGGACATCCCCGTAGTCCGGGAGTACCCCGACGTGTTCCCGGATGATCTTCCGGGCATGCCACCTGAGCGGGATGTCGAGTTCAAAATCGAGCTTGCACCCGGGACTACTCCTATATCACGGAGACCATATAAAATGGCCCCGAACAAGCTGGCTGAACTGAAAGAACAGCTCAATGATCTGTTGATCAAGGGCTTCATTAGGCCGAGTTCCTCGCCTTGGGGATGCTCGGCGCTGTTCATAAAGAAGAAGGATGAAACCTTGAGGCTGTGTGTGGACTACCGGCCGCTCAACGCCGTCACCATCAAGAATAAGTACCCACAGCCCCGCATCGACATATTGTTTGATCAACTTGTGGGTGCAAGTGTATTCTCCAAGATGGACCTTCGCTCTGGATATCACCAAATAAAGATCCGGGCGGAGGATATCCCGAAGACGGCTTCCTCGACGAGATATGGATTATACGAATATCTCGTCATGTCTTTTGGTCTCACAAATGCTCCAGCCCATTTCATATATCTCATGAACTCGGTGTTCATGCCGGAGCTGGACAAGTTCGTGGTGATGTTCATCGATGATATCTTGGTTTACTCCAAGACAGAAGCAGAACATGCCAAACACTTGAGGATCGTTCTTCAATGATTGCGAGACCACAAGCTCTACGCTAAGTTCAGCAAATGTGAGTTTTGGATCAGCCAAGTGCCATTTTTGGGACATATCATCTCAGCGGAAGGCATTGCGGTTGACCCAAGCAAGATCGAACAAGTGCTGAAATGGAAAGCTCCCACTTCAGTCCATGAAGTCAGAAGTTTCCTCGGGTTAGCGGGATACTATCGGAGATTCATCCCAAGCTTCTCCAAGCTCGCTAAGCCGATGACAGAATTGCTGAAGAAGGGAACAAAATATGTTTGGAACACGGCGTGCGAAGGAGTGTTCCAAGCATTGGTGAAGCATCTCACAACAGCCACGGTCTTAGCTCAACCGGATACAACCAAGCCCTTTGACATGTACTGTGACGATTCCGGTATTGGGCTCGGCTGCATGTTGATGCAGGGAGGACGTGTGGTCACCTATGGCTCACGCCAACTTCGGAACCATGAGCAGCACTATCCGACTCATGATCTTGAGCTTGCTGCAGTGGTTTTGGCACTGAAAATGTGGAGGCACTATCTCCTGGGGAATTTGGTGCATCTCTACACCGACCACAAGAGCTTAAAGTACATCTTCACCCAGAAGGAGCTGAATATGAGGCAAAGAGCTTACGTGCTGAGTCGGAAGTCACATGTTCATAACCTCACCATTATCCCGGTGGAGGAGGAAGAGCCGAGTTTATATTTGGTTCCTTATGGACCGCTTTACAACCTTGCCCTAATCCCTACTATTAGGGAGGACATCATTGCAGCTCTGAAGGTTGATAAGGGAATGGCACATCTCCGGAGACGGATAGACAACGGGGAGATCAAGTGTTTACGGAAAGATGATGAGGGGACACTATGGTTCAATGACCGCATAGTCGTACCCCGGGATATGGAACTGAGGAAGAAGATCCTCGATGAAGCTCACTTGTCTAAATACCCCATTCATCCGGGCAGCAACAAAATGTACCAAGATTTTAAAAAGAAATTTTTGTGGACACGGATGAAGCGGGAGGTAGCTAAGTACGTATCCGAGTGCGATACGTGTAGACGAGTGAAAGCGGATCATATGAAGAAATCAGGGCTGCTGCAACCCCTGAAAATCCTGGCATGGAAGTGGGAAAGTGTGAGCATGGATTTCATTGTGGGATTGCCCCTAACTTCCAACAAGCATGATTCCATTTGGGTAATCGTTGACCGGTTAACCAAGACGGCTCACTTCATCCCGGTGCATACACGTTACAATGCTGGCAAATATGCGGAGCTGTACATAGCAAAGTTTCTATGCTTATATGGTGTACCCAAGACCATCGTCTCAGATCGAGGTGCATTGTTTGTATCTTGCTTTTGGGAGCAGCTACACGCTGCATTGGGTACTAAGCTGATCAGGAGCTCCGCCTACCACCCTCAGACAGATGGCCAAACAGAGAGGGTGAATCAGGTTCTGGAAGACATGTTGAGAGCATGTGCCATCCACCACGGTAGGAACTGGGATGATCACCTACCGTTGGTGGAATTCTCGTACAACAACAGCTATCAGGCGAGTATCAAGATGGCACCCTACGAAGCTCTCTACGGTCGCAAATGTCGCACCCATTAAACTGGTGCGAGTCTGGTGAAAGGGTCACATTCGGGGTTGATGTGGTGAACGACGCCGAAGAGCGCGTTCAGACGATTCAAGCTAATTTGAAGGCCGCTCAATCCCGGCAAAAGAGCTATGCTGATAAGAGGCGTAGACCGCTGCACTTTGAGGTCGGGGAACACGTGTACCTCCGCGTGTCTCCGGTGAAGGGCGTGCAGTAGTTCGGTGTGAAGGGGAAGCTCGCTCCCCGTTTCATTGGACCCTATGTTATCACCGAGAAGTGTGCACCAGCGGCGTATAGACTGGAGCTACCGGCATCTCTTGCTGGTGTCCATGACGTTTTCCATGTTTCACAACTGAGAAAATGCCTGAAGCATACCGCTGCTGTTCCTACTGAAGACATCGGCGAGCTGCAACCGGATTTAACGTATGATGAATATCTGGTGGTGATTATTGATGAGAAAGCCCGAACCACACGTAGCCGAACGTTGTGGTTCTACAAAATACTCTTGAGCAACCACACCTCCGAAGAAGCGACGTGGGAGAGCGAGGAATTCCTTCACTCAAATTACCCGGAGTTCATGGCGTCTCAGCATGGGTAAGTCCCTATTTGTAACACCCTCATTTTTTGTTTCTGCATATATTCATGTTTCATGAAGAGAAAACATTTTAAAAGAAGTAGGAACAGAGAAAATTATCAAAAAGATAGCCAATAAGAGCCGAATCCAGTTCACCGAGAGCGCCGAAGACAACTTACCGCGGCCCGCTGGCCACGTGGCATGTTCGGAGCTCATCCCTACGAAGTGGGGAGAGGTCCACCTTAAACTGGCTACGTGGCAGGCTCGGGGCTCATCTCCGCAAAGGGGGAGAGGTCCGACCCTGTGGGACACGTGTTGCCCGGAGCTAGCCTCTGCGGAAGAAGCAAAGGCATTTCCGCAGGACGCATGTCACTTTCGGAGCTAGTCACCGCGGGAATCTGAGGACCAGTCGCGCGGGATACGTGTCGATCTCGGAACTCACCTCCGAGAGGTCCGGTTCTATTGGACACGCGTCGTCACCGGAGCTTATCTCCGGGAGGTCTGTCACTGTTGGACACGTGTTTACCTCGGAGCACATCTCTGGGGAAAAAGGAAAGTACGGCGCTACTTGACGCGTGGCCTTCACGGAGCTCACCTCCAAAGAGAGGGAGGTCTGGAATTGATACGTGGCACATCCAGAGCCACCTCCGGAGAGAGGAAAGGTCCGGCACTGACACGTGGCATGTGTGGAGCCACCTCCGAATAGAGAAGAGGTCCCGACCGCCAAGATACGTGGCGCATGTGGAGCTCACCTCCAAAGGAGAAGGGAGGTCTCGCTCGCTTGACACGCAGCACAATCAGAGCTCGTCTCTGCGGAAAGGGAGAGACCAGGCCCAGTGGACACATGGAGCTTTCGGAGCTCATCACCACGGAGGTAACGAGTTCTGGAGCGGTTTTGGATTCTGTACGCGTAGAAATACCGGTACGGAGGAGAAACCAACCTGAATTCAACAATGTTACCGCACCAAATCAACTAAAGATAAGATGTTAGGATTCAACGACGATCTGAATAGGACTCTTATTCGGAATACAATCAGATTAGGACTCTTCTTCTCCCGATTATAAATAGAACCCAGAACCTCTAGCCAAAACCACGAACTTCTTTTCCAACTCCTGAGCCGACGACTTAGAGCCCTAGCCCCAACACGCCGAGTAAGCCATCGCCGGAGATCAGCGAGGAAGATCGCCGGAAGAGAGCCCCAACGATCTGTCTGATCAGAGAAGAACCCCGAGACTGAGAACAACGTAAGAAGGACAAGCTCAGGGAGCTATCTACGACGAGCTACAACAACAAGGTTTCGAGATCCAAGAGCAACCGGAACCGCAAGAACAAGGCAAGTGCTCCTTGACCATATTGATCCTATATTTTGGGAAAAACTATTTTGTTTTGCGAAAAGGTGTGTGTTGTGAGTCAAACATGATGGGAAACCCTTTTATAGGAGTTTACTAGTTTTGGTTAAACCACCCTTGTTGCCATGGAAGTTTATGAGTCGGGTATGGTTTTTACTTTTATGCCTCGCTGAGTCCATGGGATTGGGAAGCGAGTTAGATGTGTCTAGCTAACTGCACTCGTAATGACAATAAGAAATTGATGTTGTTAATGGACATGGAACGGAGGGAGATCTAGGCAAGACTGGGTTTGTGAATGAGGTAGCATGAGATGGTGGTTTACTTGCCGTAGATCTAAGGACCGGTTCATGCATGCACATGCCAGGATAACAGTGCCACCACAAGGCCAAGTATGGGTGCGGCATAGCTGAGTAATTAGGTAAGTTGCTAGAGTGTTATGGACAGTGGAAGGCGCGGGGAATGGGAGTCGAGTGAGGACTGCCCTAGGAACTGCATGGCACAAGAGGGGGCCCGTGGGTGGGAGAATTGGAGATTCTAGCCTGCCGGTGAAACCTTAGTGAGTCCATACATCTAGTAGCCCCTTTGTAAAGGCTATTTTGTGATCTCTTGGCCATACACCGACGGTTGTGTACTGGTATAATGGAGGTTTGCAGTCGCCGACGGGTGACGAAATCACAAACTTGTGGGTAAAGAGGTGCAAACTTTGCAGAGTTCTTAAAACAATCATGATAGCCGAACTTACGGTCACGAGCGCCTGGCCAACTGCCATGATTAGTTGGGATGGTTATTGGGTATGGTTACTGGTTATGGTTTGGATGGTTTAGTTTTGGTTTGGTTTTCGGGACTGTTGAGTCCGGGTGATAAGATGGGTTGCATGACTGTTGAGTCATGGCAACGAGGTTGATCTCGGTGGGAGACGAAGTTGTTTATGAGATGAAATGGTAGTGAATACGAGATGGTATTCGTGAGATGGTAGCAAATACGAGGAGGTATTCGTGAGCAAGAATGAGGTTGATTGATGACTGGTTGTGACATGGAAAGGTAATGAACATAATGGAGGTATGATTGGTATTTTAATACATGTTGGGATTACATTCACTTAAAGATGAGTTGCTGTTTTATCATGGTTTTGATAAATAACTTTGCTTTCTGTAATGAGCCTTTTTATACCTACCTTGTTATGAGCTACATATCATATTTTCCCGCACTTGCTGATTACATCATTGAACTCAAACTTGCATTATTATTTCATCATCAGCAAGAGGAGAAGATTTCTATGAAGGCCAAGTGGAGCATTAGGCGTGTGATCGGTTCTCAACCTTGCCTGTGGGGATGGAGTAGAGATGGAGCCATTGCTGCCTAGAATTGCTTCCGCATTAGTTAAATTGCTTCCGCATTAGAATAAAGACTTCCGCTGCATAAGAAATAAGACTTCCGCTGTGAGCATGAGTCCAAGACTCATGAGACATTGTAATAAACTATGTTATTCGTGGTTATATATATTCTGAATTCAGTTTGTGGAATATATGTGTATGTGTGATGAACATCCTGGGCACACATATGCATTAGTTCTCGGTTCCGTGGTTTTCCACAGAATTGAGGGCGTCACAGATTGGTATCAGAGCCACGGTTGACAATGGGTTACACGCCTAAATAGGAAACACAGATTGGTATCAAAAGCCACTGATAGGGGTAGATTACACACCTAGATACAATCACAGATTGGTATCAGACACAGATTGGTAGCTAAGCCACGCTGACCAAAGGAAGCACCCTAGGATGCTTAGATTGGCCTTGAAACTACCTTGACATAGGAAACCAGCCTTGAATAGGAGTTGTGTGAGCCCTTGCAATGATTGTTTGTGATTGTGTGCTTAATGTGAGTTGTGGGACGTCTCAAAACGTTGTCCATATCCACACATAAGTAGAAAGAGGTGTGAGATGATCCGGCACTTGTTCACATCCTCATATGGGCTAATATATATATAGTCCAACTCACCTTGATGCATATAGTTGAGGGAATCTACCTAAACTTTCTAACCTTCTATTCTATTTCGATCTCTCTCACAGATGGTGAGAGGAAACGCCGGCCGAAGGAATGCCCGTGACAACCAAGAGGATGGTCACGATGAAGTTCCTGTTAACCCCGGAGCTGGCGAGAACTACCTAGAACGGTTGATGGCCGTGCAGAACCAACTTATGCAAACTATGATCCAAACTTTGGGTCAATTGCAGGCCAACAACAACAACCCTGTTCCGGCACCACAGCCACCACCACCACCGGCTCATAACAGGCTAGGAGAGTTCATGAGGACTCGACCACCCACCTTTGCTCAAGCTAACGACCCCATGGAGGCCGACGACTGGTTGAAATCCATGGAGAAGAAGCTTGCCATAGTACAGTGCAACGACCGAGAGAAGTTTCTCTTTGCGTCGCACCAACTTACGGGAGCCGCCGCTGACTGCTGGGATGCCCTATGCAACGCTCATGTCGACCAGGAAGCAATCACTTGGACTGAGTTCAAGGAAAGTTTCCGCTCTCATTACATCCCTGCTGGTGTAATGATGCTCAAGAGACAGGAGTTTGAAGGTCTCCGCCATGGACAGAGAAGTATGAATGAGTATCTCAACAAGTTCACACAACTGTCCCGGTATGCCCCCGAAGATGTCAACTCAGACCAGAGGAAGCAATATCTGTTCATGAGAGGGTTGAACAATGAGATTTAGGTTCAGCTCCTCAACTCAATGACTATGTAAGCTTTCAGAAGCTGGTTGACAAGGCTATAGTAGTCGAAAGCAAGATCCGAGAGATCGAGCGAGAGTGCAAGAGGAAGATGCCATACCAGCCCCAAGGGAGCAACGTACGACCTCGGTACATGCCCCCAGCCGCACCGCAGTATGGATCGACCGCCCCTGCATACCACCCTAATCAGCCACCACAGCAACGACCCGTTGCACCAGCACCTCGTGTGCCCATGCCTCATGTGCCCCGACCTAACGTGGGTGCTGCTGTTCAAAACCCCCACCCCAACGTACCTGCTGCCGTAGGCAACAGGGCATGCTTTGCATGCGGGGAAATAGGACACTTCGCAAACCAGTGCCCGAGGAGAGGTCCTGGACAGCAAGGCAACGTGCCCAAACAGAACCCGCGACCAAACGAAGGTGACAATCAAGGAAACCGTGGACAGCAGAACTATGCTCGCGGCAACGTGAACCATGTCTCTTCTGAGGAAGCACAACAGGCTGAGGACGTCGTAATTGGTATGTTCCTTGCCAACTCCAACCCAGCCACCATCTTATTTGATTCTGGAGCATCACATTCCTTCATATCATCCAAGTATGTTGCCAAGCATAATCTACCCATATCCCACATAAAATGTGCTATGTTAGTTAATTCTCCCGGAGGAGAAATGAGAACTAATATAGTATGTCCAAAAGTAAGCCTTAAAATAAGGGGGGTAGACTTCCTTGCCAACCTTATTGTCTTGGATTCCCAAGGGATTGACATAATACTCAGGATGGATTGGTTAAGCAAGCACAACGGGGTAATCCAATGTGCTGAAAGAAGCATGCAATTAACAAATGAGCACGGCATCCGTGTCGAGTTTGAGTCAGCCCAACAAACAACCGAAAAGGCAATCTTGAATCACGTTGAAGGAGCAACATTGGACAGCATTCCAGTGGTTCAAGAATTCTCGGACGTGTTTCCAGAGGAGCTTCCAGGTATGCCACCTGATCGGGACATTGAGTTTACCATTGATTTGGTACCCGGAACTGCACCCAAAGCAAAGAGACCCTATAGGATGCTCGTCAATGAGCTAGTAGAACTCAAGAAGCAAATTCAAGAGCAGCTGGAAAAGGGTTTTATACGTCCAAGCTCGTCGCCATGGGGAGCCCCCTTGCTCTTCGTAGACAAGAAGGATGGAACCCAAAGGATGTGCGTGGACTATAGGTCTCTCAACGAGGTGACAATCAAGAACAAATACCCTCTGCCCCGTATAGAGGACCTATTCGACCAAATGAAAGGAGCCCGAGTGTTCTCCAAGATTGACCTTCGGTCGGGATACTTCCAACTGAAGATAAAGCCCTCCGATATACCCAAGACTGCCTTTCAAACACGGTATGGTTCGTATGAATATACCGTCATGTCTTTTGGGTTAACAAATGCACTCGCATACTTCATGTACCTCATGAACAAGGTTTTCATGGAGTACTTGGATAAGTTCGTCGTGGTTTTCATCGACGGCATTATGGTGTATTCAAAAAGTGAGGAGGAGCATGAAGAACATTTGAAATTGACCTTGCAGAAAATGCGTGAGCATCAATTGTATGCCAAGCTTAACAAGTGTCAATTTTGGCTAAAGGAAATATCGTTCCTAGGACACATTATCTCCGAAGAAGGGGTATCGGTTGATCCCGGAAAAGTGAGAGATGTTCTGAAGTGGGACCAACCACAAAACGTGAGGGATATTCGGAGTTTTCTTGGGATGGTTGGATACTACCGACGCTTCATTAAGGACTTCTCTAAGAGAGCAAAGCCTATGACGGAGTTGCTAATGAAGGGAAAAGCTTTTTGATGGACACCAGCAAGCCAAGAAGGTTTTGAGGAACTCAAGAAAAGGCTAACCACAGCGCCGGTTTTGGTATTGCCAGACGTAAGCAAGAGCTTTGACATATATTGTGACGCATCCAGACAGGGGCTTGGATGTGTGCTCATGCAAGAAGGACAAGTGGTAGCCTATGCCTCATGACAATTAAAGAAGCACGAGCTTAATTATCCTACACATGACTTAGAGCTAGCAGCAGTAGTGCATGCATTGAAGATTTGGAGACATTATATCCTTGGTCATCGATGTGAGATCTATACGGATCATAAAAGCCTCATGTACATATTTACACAAAAGGACTTGAATTTTAGGCAACGTCGATGGTTGGAACTCATCAAGGATTACGATGTTGGAATCAACTACCACCCTAGGAAGGCCAATGTAGTAGCTGATGCATTGAGCCAAAAGGGAGCATGTCACCAACTCATGGTTCGGGAGCTACCACCCGAACTACGTAAGGAGTTCGAACGGTTACACCTCGGATTCTTGAACAACATGGAAATGATGGAGATCCACTCTTCATTGGAGCAAGAGATAAGGGATGGCCAAGCAACGGATGAGGAGATCAAGGAGGTTAAGGAAAGGATCCAACAAGGAATAGAGAAGGATTTCAAAGAAGATGAGAAGGGTACACCTTGGTTAGGAAAAAGGATTTGTGTGCCTAACGTAAAACACCTCCGCGACATGATATTGATGGAGGCACATGATTCACCCTATTCCATACATCCCGGAAGTACCAAAATGTACAAGGACTTGAAGACTTGTTATTGGTGGGATGGTATGAAAAGGGATATAGCCGAATACGTTGCCCTATCTGACACATGCCAACGGGTGAAGGTCGAACATCAAAGACCCGCTGGATTGTTGCAACCCTTGTAGGTACCCGAATGGAAGTGGGAGGACATCAGTATGGATTTCATCGTCGGATTGCCACGTACTCAGTCGGGGTATGACTCCATCTGGGTTATCATGGACCGATTGACGAAAATAGCCCATTTTCTCCCTATAAGGGCCAAGTACAACGTTGCACAATTAGCCGAGTTGTACATGGAGCAGATTGTGTGCCGTCATGGAGTCCCAAAGAGGATAGTCTCAGATCGAGGTTCTCAGTTTACCTCTAGATTCTGGAGGAAGCTGCAGAAAGCTATGGGTACACGTCTAGATTTTAGCTCCGCCTATCACCCACAAACCGATGGGCAGACCGAAAGGACACCAAATTTTGGAGGACATGTTGAGAGCTTGCGCCTTGAAACGTGGGCGTAGTTGGGATAGGAGTTTACCGTACGCCGAATTCTCCTATAACAACAGCTATCAAGCTAGCTTGAAGATGTCGCCTTTCGAAGCATTGTACGGTAGACGGTGTAGAACACCGCTGTTCTGGAACGAGACCAGAGAGAACCAGGTGTTTGGACCCGAAGTGCTACAAGAAGCTGAAAAGCAAGTCCAAACGATTCGGGAGAACTTAAAGGCTGCTCAGTCGCGACAGAAAGGCTATGCGGACAATAGGCGAGGGAAGTTGACCTTCGAAGTAGGAGACTTCGTATACCTTAAGGTATCACCTATTCGTGGCCAACGACGTTTCAACGTCAAAGGCAAGCTAGCACCTCGCTACATCGGACCATTTAAGATTTTGGACAAGCGAGCAGAAGTAGCCTATCAACTAGAGCTCCCAACATATCTCTCCGGCGTACATGACGTGTTTCATGTATCCCAGCTCAAGAAGTGCTTGAGAGTACCAGAGGAACAAATACCAATGGAAGAGCTTGAAATTCAAGAAGACCTGACTTATGCGGAGCACCCTGTCCGAATTTTGGACGTAAAAGAAAGGGTCACCAGGAACAAAGTGATCCGATGGTGCAAGGTGCAATGGAGCCATCACACCGAAGCTGAAGCCACATGGGAGCGTGAAGAAGACATCAAAGCAGAATTTTCTCATCTATTCTCTACCAATGAATCTCGAGGGCGAGATTCAATTTAAGGGGGGTAGATTTGTAACACCCTCATTTTTGGTTTCTGCATATATTCATGTTTCATGAAGAGAAAACATTTTAAAAGAAGTAGGAACAGAGAAAATTATCAAAAAGATAGCCAATAAGAGCCTGTCGAAGTGTGCAGCCGACACTTCCCCTGGGCCTGCTCTGGGCAGCCCGCGGAGGTTCTTTTTCGGTGGGGCTATTCACTCACGGAGAGCTCACGTGTTAGGGACGATGGAGGGAGAAGCTTGACACAGGGATTTTTACGTGGTTCAGGCCGCCTGAGCGTAATATCCTACGTCCACGGTGAGCTGAGTTGCTCGTTGTATTGCTTGCTGCTCAGAACCGGAGTCCTGAGCTTGAGGATGACCTAAGTGCTCGGATGCTGGAGCGTATGTGTGCAAAGAGTCGAACCCTACGGGAGAGTGGGTCAAATGTCGAACCCTTGCTAACGTTGCCTACCCGAGCCTTTTATAGTCCAAGGCTCGGGTGGCTTACAAGGTGGGCCCGGGACCCGACAGGTGGTCCCGGGGATATTGCCTGCCATCTACCGTATCTGCAGTTACGCCGGTAGCTGCCTCTGGCGAGGGCTTCCGAGTCTTCGTTCTGCCGCCCTGCCCATGCCGCCAGCTAGTCGTAGTGGTTGATGATGGCAGGGGCGGCAGGGGATGTCTTGTCGCTGTGTTTATTGGCGTGCAGCCTCTGACGCGGCGCGCCAGTCTGCGATGTGACTTGGTGCAACGGCACCTGACAGAGGCGTGTTCCGCGTCTCCACGCCTTGGGAAGGCGCGGGTCTTGAATACCTTGTATGGGCAAGGTATGGTGTGTCTTTACTCTTGCCGCCTACCGTGCGGGGGCAGGTAGCACGGCACTGCTGGCCACGTGGCGGGCCTGGAGCTCTCCTCTGAGGAGAGGGAGCTCCGGCCCCGCGGGACACGTGGAGCCTTCGGAGCTCTACCCACGGAGGGGGGGAGGTCCGGCATAGTTGGCCACCCGGCGAGCCCAGGGCTCTCCTCTGAGGAGAGGCAGGCTCGACCCCGCGGGACACGTGGAGCCATCGGAGCTCTCCCCGCGGAGGGGAGGTCCGGCTATGCTAGCCACGTGGCGGGCCCGGAGCCCTACTCTGAGGAGAGGGAGGTCTGGCCCTGCTGGACACGTGGGGCCTTCGGAGCTCTCCCCGCGGAGGGGGGGAGGTCTGGCTCAGTTGGCCACATGGCGGGCCCGGAGCTTACCTCTGTGGAGAGGGTTGTCCGGCCCTGCTGGACACATGGAGCCTTCGGAGCTCCCCCTGCGGAGAAGGGTGAGGTCCTTAGGCAGTTTCCCCTGTGCGCGGGGGTACCCCATATTGAGGGTACCGACAGTGGTCTCTGGGTCCATCTCGGGGGATATATCGAGCATGAGGTGGGGCCCCCATCTCTTCCGCTCCGCGCACCTTCTCGAAGACCCGCATTGACCGTTGCCACGACACGAACAGTCGCGGGATCATGGGAGCGTGTGCCCCACTTGATGGCTGCTTTTACTGCGGCGGTTCCCAAGGCTGCCACTTCTACACGTCGCCGCGCCCTTTCGGGAACCACCGAAGTGTCTCGCCGGCTCGTCTCCTTGGGAGACTGACTTCTTGGCCCACCGCTTTAGCCGGACGGCTTGGATCCACTTGTCATCGACGCTTGGTCTTGGAGCCGAAGTGGTTGTCCAAGCGGCGTATTCGAAGAGTTTCGAATCGCTTTGAATCGTGCCTGGGAAGTTTAAAAGGGGATCTCACCCGCATCGCGACTTCCCTTCGCACTTCCCAACGCTTGCATCTTCCTTGAGCTCTTGAGACCTTGTCTTCCCTATTCTTGAGCTTTTTCCTGCCATGGCTTCCAACCTGCCTCCGGAGAAGAAACGCGCCCGGTCTCCTCCGGCGGCGGCGTTCACGCCGAGTCAGGGATCCAGGGCGCCTGCGCGCCCTGCTTCTAGAGATGGCGCCCCGTCCGGTGGCGACTCCAAGAGGCCTCGGGCTCATCATCCCGATGGGACTCCTCTTGAGCGGCGACGGACTGAGGGTCCCCGGGCGTCACGCCCTCCTTCCTAAGGAGGTGGAGCTTCGAGGGGGAGTGCTGGTGCGGCGACACCCAGGGGCGAGCCAAGAACTCAGGCACCCCGGGCCTCAGGAGCTGGATCAGCGTCTAGGGGGGCTTCAGAAGCATCCCCTGCTCCGCCAGTCCGGGCAACTGCGGGGCAGCCCTCGGCGGTGGAGGCGGGCTCTAGTGGACCTACCCCGGCTCGGAAGCCGGGGTTCAGAGCCCGTTGGAGCGCTCGTGTCGCTCGGTAAGCGACGTTTACCGGATTCTAGAGCCTGTATTGTCTTCTTCCTTTCTTAACTCGGGAGTCTCCCATGTTTGCAGGGACCCCTCGAGTGTCGGTAACGTTCCCGTTTCCCGGCCATCCCCGACTGACGGAGGATCTGCGCCTCAGTGCCCGGAAACCGAAACGGTTGCAGCGGCCCCCAAGCCAGCGCAAGTTCCTTCTGCGTCGGTCGACCCAGCTCCTGCGGCAGCGGCGACACCTCCCGTTCATCCCCCTTCACCGGCTCGGGAGCCGGCTGTCGCTGAAGGTTCGACGGGACCAACTGGCGGTGTCCCGTCTCCTGTTGCCGAAGCGGGAGAAGCTGCCACGGGCCCTACGGTGGGCAGTGAACCGGGGCGCACCGGGAGCGAGCCTGCCCCAGTGCCGACTTCTCCTGATCAGAGCCTTATCCTGGTTGCTGGAGCGTCGACTCCTCCTGAAGACAACGTGATGGAGGAGGTCGAGGGCGCGGCTTCAGCCTCTGCTGCCCCACTGCCCCTGGCAGACGCCCTTGAGCTCGCCCAGACGAGCGTCCGGCAGGTTCTGGCCGCGCTCGGTCGAGAGCGGGAGGGGCAGGCAGTAGAGAGGTATCGCCTCCTAACCTGGGGGCGCCTCTTGAAGGAGCAAACCGAGGAGGTCAGGGAGGAGCTTGACTCGAGGCGGGCGTCGCTCGATGTCATAGAGGCGCTCCTTGACCGTCAGAGGAGGGCCGTCAACCGCTTGGTCTCCGAGACTCGGCGGCTCCACCGGGAGGCCCGCGAGTTTCACACTTAGGCCGATGAGCATCTTTCCGCTTTGGAGGGGCTGCGTCTGAAGCTGGAGCACCGTGAGCGCGCCATCGCGGACCAGGAGCGCACTGCTGCGGCTGAGGCAGAGAAGGTCGCCGTGCAGCTGGCGGCTGGCGAAGGCGACCTAAGGGCCCGAGCCAAAGAGCTGGAGGCCCGGAAGGCCGATCTGGTCGCAAGGGAGGAGCAAGTCTCCCAGGAGCGCCAGGGGGTCCTGGATCAGGAGTTGGCTGCCGACTTCCGGGCTTTGGAGTTGGAGCGGCTTGCCCAGAGTCTCCAGCTCCGGGAGGAATCCCTGGCGGCCAAGGAGAAGGAATTCTCTGAGGGGAGCCTTGACGCCTTGCTGGCAGCCCGCCGCTAGGTGGAGGAGCTCCTGGCCTTGCGGTCCTCCGAGGCCAGGGTGGTCTCGAGCTTCGTCAACCAGGCAGGGTCCTCCCTGGTCCCACTTGGCTTCAGCCTGGTGAAGGCAGCGGCCCCAGCGCTGAAGGTGGCCGAGGTGATCCCCGCGCTCGAGTCTATTGGCGCCAAGCTGAACAGGCTTGAAGCGGTGGTCGCCGGTGAGCTCGAGGCAGAGGGTCGGGGCCTGGCAATGGAGGTTGCTACGCACGTGTTGGCGTGCTTCCGGAGCCGGGACCCCTCCTTCTCATTGGAGCCAGCGAGGCAGGGCCCCGCCGCGGAGTGTGAGGAAGCCGCTAGGGCTGAAGTCGGGGACATGGCCGCCCTTGTAGCCTCTAGGTTCCGGCGCGAGCCAGGGGAATCCTAGGGCTTGTATCTTTTCTTTTTCTTTTGTCAAGTCTATAGTCCAGCTCATGGAGCTTTGAATGAATGAACAGGCTCTTTTTTGTTTTTTGCGTTCGTGCTCATCTTCTTCTTGGCTTGGCTTGGCCTGGCCGAGTCCTTAGCTCCGCAAGGAGCTCGGAGGTCTTCACCAATCTTGAAGTCTTGCACAGACACCTTCCTCGGGTCCTTGTGTTAAGGGCCTAAGGGGTCTCAGGAGCTCGCCCCGTGAGAATGGGGAGGTCCAGATCTGCCGGCCACGCTGCGGGCCCAGAGTTATCCTCTGAGCAGAGGGGAGCCCTGGCTCCGCCGGACACGTGGGGCCTTCGGAGCCCGCCCCTGCGGAGGGGGCGAGGCCCGGCTCTGTCGGCCACGTGGCAGGCCCGGAGCTACCCTCTGAGGAGAGGGGAGCCCCGGCTCCACCGGACACGTGGGGCCTTCGGAGCCCGCCCCTGAGGAGGGGGCGAGGTCCGGATCTTGTGGTCTTGCGTTGGAGATCCGGTCCTTCCTTGCGCGGTCCCTGTAGTGGCCCCCTGGTCGGTGTGGCCAATGGATTGGGCATACCTACCATATTCCTGCAGGGGAGCTAAGGCTGGGAGGTCCTGCACACAAGTAAGGGAAGTGTAATTCTCCTTGGGGCTCTCCCTTCCCTATCTCATAGTCTTATTTGGCTTAATATCCTGATCTGGTATACGGGGCTTGGACAATTCAGTGCTCTCGGCGCTGGTGGTCCGGCTCCCTCCGAGGTCAGGGTACGACCGTCCGGCCCTTAGTATTGGGCCAACTAGCATCGCAACACCTGACTGGGGGAGGCCCGAGTGGCCCCTTGGCCATCGGCAGGTACCTCAAGCGTGACCGTCTTTGGTAGGATAGCAAATGCCGACTAGGGATGAGAATGGGAAAAGAGAGCTGAGTGTATGGTGAGCATACACAGAAAGTGCGGTCATAAAAATTAATGCGTAATTAGATGAGCACAAAGGCAAGAGCAAAGCAAGACAGATTTCTTTCTATATAAATATCCATAGGAGGAAGGTAGGCTAAACATGAAGGCAACGACCCGCCCCATTAAGAAGGGAAGCAAGACTCTACACGCTTACGGTCCGAACCAGGCCAAGATGAACGTAGTCCTGGACCGTCCCCTGAGGCTTAGCTGCCTCGAGCGCTGTTCCTGGACTCTATGGAATCTATTACAGAAAGAAAAGGTACTGTCCTACTATTGCTCTAGGGATAGAACTTACGGAGGTGTTCTATGTTCCAAGGGTTCGGGAGCGGATCCCCATCCTCAGTGGAAAGGTGTACGCACCTGGGGCGGCAGACTTTCGTGACTCCGAAGGGACCTTCCCAGCTGGGGGAGATTTTGTCGGTCCTTTCGCGAGAAAGTATATGCCGTAGCACCAGGTCACCTTCTTGCAGCTCCCGGACACACACGGACCTTTGGTGGTAGCGCCGGAGCATTTGCCGGTACCGTGCGTTGCGGAGCGCTGCATGTAATCGAGCCTCGTCGACGAGGTCGATGTCTTCACACCGGAGGTTGTCCTGCGCGGCTTCGTCATAAGCTCGGACACGGAGAGACCCCATGGTGATCTCTGGGGGAAGCACAGCTTCGGCCCCGTATACCATGAAGAAGGGTGTCTCTCCGGTGGCCCGGCTTTGGGATGTCCGGTTAGCCCACAGTGTGCTCGGAAGCTCGTCCACCCACTTGGCACCATGCTTCTTCAAGCCGGCATAATTGCGAGTCTTGAGGCCCCGAAGAATCTCGGCGTTAGCCCTCTCGACTTGCCCATTGCTCTTTGGGTGAGCAACGGAGGCATAGCACACATGGATGCCGAGGTCTTTGCAGTATTCTTGGAACGCTGCGCTGGTGAACTGGGTCCTGTTGTCGGTGATGGTTCTGTTCGGGACCCCGAACCAGCAGACGATCGACTTGATGAACTTTACTGCGGATTGCTTGTTGATGGTGATGACAGGTTTAGCTTCTGGCCACTTGGTGAACTTGTCGATGGCGACGTAGAGGTACCGGAATCCCCCGACGGCTTTGGGGAATGGTCCCAGTATGTCCAACCCCCATACGGCGAACGGCCACGAGGGTGGGATCATCTGAACCGCCTGAGCCGGTGTGTGGATCTGCTTGGCGTGGAACTGGCACACCTTGCAGCTCTCGACCAGCTTGACGGCATCCTGGAGTGCTGTCGGCCAGTAGAATCCATGCCGGAAGGCTTTACCGACGAGCGTGCGTGAGGAAGAGTGACTCCCACATAAGCCTCCATGGATCTCAGCGAGCAAGTCGCAGCCTTCCCCCTGGGTTATGCACCGCAATAGGACGTGGTTGGCGCCGCGCCGGTAGAGATCCCCTTCTACCAGCGCGTACCTTTTAGCCACACGCACGATTCGTTCAGCGGATAGACGTTCATTAGGTCAGATGTTGTCTTTCAAGTAGTCCCGGGTCTCCGTGATCTATGCATAGGGTCTGACTTGAGCTCCTGGATCTTGAGCGCTGGGTTGCACGGAGTCCCCAGTGATGCTTACGATCCTTGGCGGCGTCCATGGCTGCAGGTCCGCGGGGACCGCCAGCTTCGAGGTGCTGGTCCAGCCCCCTTCGCCCGGCTCGGCAGGCCGGGCTGTGGGCTGCAGCAACGTCCTCTCGAAGACTCCTTCGGGCACAGGGGCTCCGGTGGAGGCCTTTGTTGAGAGGTCGTCAGCCGCGGCATTGCCAGCGCGCGGTACATGGCGCAGGTCCAAGGTGAGGAAGTCTTTCTCCAACATCTGCACGTGGAGCAGATAAGCAGCTAGCTGTGGGTCGTTGCAGGAGCATTCACCCTTAACTTGCTTGATAACTAGTTGGGAGTCGCCCTGTGCCAACAACTGGCGAGCGCCCAGAGACAGAGCTGTCTTTAGGCAAAGATGAGCGCTTCATACTCTGACATGTTGTTGGTTGCCTTGAAATTGAGACGCACCATGTACCCAAACTGCTCCCCCGATGGCATGAGAAGCAGTACGCCAGCACCGGCCCCCTTCTTTCGCGAGGAGCCATCGAAGAAGAGCGTCCAGTGAGGCCCGGTGAAGAACAGAGCTCAGGGCTTTGGTTCACCGTCTTCGTGGCCCCCTGGGTTAGTCTTCGTTGGCGTCCACTCGGCCGCGAAGTCAGCCAGTGCTTGGCTCATGACTGCGTGGCGAGGAAGGAAGTCCAGCTCAAACTCCACCAATTCCACTGCCCACTTGGCAACATTGCCAGTCACGTTGGGGCTGTGAAGGACTGCTTTCAGCGGGTAGGAGGTGACCATCGAGATCCGGTGGGCTTGAAAGTAGTGGTGGAGCTTTCTGGATGCCACGAGTACTGCATACAGCAGCTTGTGGACCTCCAGGTATCTTGTCTTGGCGTCGGTGAGGACTTCGCTGATGTAGTAGACTTTGAATGGTCCGGACCCTCCCCCCCCCACCGGCCTGAGATGTCCTCGTCCATTGGCTCAGGCCGACAGAAGGTAGATGGATCCGGGGGAGCCTCCGGGAGCTGGGACTCGAAGGTTCCTAGTCCGTCTCGGACCTCCGGAAGATCCCGCTGGCTTCCCAGGTGGTCATCCTGGACCCTCGGGAGGACGTCTTGTCCTCCTGGGAGGTTCCTTTTGGTCTCCGGGGGGTTATCCTGGAGCTCCGGGAGGTCCCATTGGACCTCCGGGAGGTTGTCTCGGAGCTCTGAGAGGTCCCGTTGGACCTCCGGGAGGTTGTCGTGGAGGTCCGGGAGGTCGATTTGGACCTCTGGGGTCTCCTGGTGCTTGTATCCTGCTGCCGGAGCAGGCGGCGGTGACGAGGGGTAAGGCCGTTCTGCGACAAGGACCATGCTCACCACCTCAGTTGTTGCCGCGATGTAGAGCAACAAATGCTCTTCGGGCTCGGGGACTACCATGATGGGTAGGGTCGTCAGGAGCTGCTTCAACTCCTGGAAAGCTTCTTCTGCTTCGTCGGTCCAAGCAAATGGACCAGATTTGCGCAGGAGCTTAAAGAAGGGGAGCGCTCGCTCTGCTAGCCTCGGTATGAACCGACTCAGCACGGGTAGGCATCCCGTGAGTTTCTGGACATCTTTGATGCGAGCGGGGGGCCGCTTCAGGTCGATGGCCTTGATCTTCTCTAGGTTGGCCTCAATTCCTCGGTGTGAGACCAGGAATCCTAGGAGCTTCCCAGAGGATACACCGAACACACACTTGTCGGGGTTCAGCTTAGTGCGCGTGGAGCGCAGTTTGTCAAAGACTAGGGCTAGGTTATCTAACAAGGATGAACTCTGCCTGACCTTGACAACGATGTCATCGACATACACCTCGACTAAGTCTCTTATTAGCTCTCCAAAGGTTTTGTGCATTGCACGTACAAAGGTGGGGAGAGCATTCTTTAAGCCATAAGGCATAGAGACATAACAATACAGGCCTTCTACTGTGATGAAGGAAGTGTGCTCTTCATCTTCTCTAGACATAGGGATCTGATGAAAACCCGAGTAGGCGTCTAGGAAGCATAGCATATCACAGCCTGATGTCGAGTCTACTATTTGATCTATTCTAGGGAGGGGGAATGGATCTTTGGGACATGCCTAATTAAGACCGGTGTAGTCGATGCACATCCGGAGCTTCCCGCCGGCCTTCGGGACGATGACGGGGTTCGCCAACCACCGGGGGTGGTGGACTTCCCGTATGAAGCCAGCGTCCAGCAGCTTCTTGATTTCTTCTCGGATGAAGTTCTGCCGCTCGATGGACTGCTTGCGAGGCTTCTGTTGGACTGGACGGGCGTCGGGGAAGATCTTCAGATGGTGCTCGATCACCTCCCTAGGGATCCCCGGCATCTGCGACGGCTGCCATGCAAACACGTCGACGTTGTGCCGGAGGAAGGTGATGAGCGTGCCTTCCTATTTGCTGTCCAGGCCCCCGGTTACCCGGGTGGTCTGGGCAGCATCGGCGCCGACTTGGACGACCTTCAGGGGGACGTCGCCCTCGTCGAGGGGTTGCACGCGGGGTGCCGAGGTAGAGGCACGGTGGCGCGCACTCGGGTGGAGCCGGCCCGGTTCTGCACTACCAGGGGCTGGTGCTCGGGCTGTTGCGAGTGCTTGGAGCTTCTCCAAAGCTGACACTGCAGCAGTGCGGTCTCCAAGAATCTTGAGGATGCCTGTTGGTGTAGGCATCT
The DNA here is from genome assembly GCA_030760725.1 of Neostapfia colusana. Lineage (NCBI taxonomy): Eukaryota > Viridiplantae > Streptophyta > Magnoliopsida > Poales > Poaceae > Neostapfia > Neostapfia colusana. The sequence continues at coordinate 43,569,905 of JASWHV010000013.1, forward strand.
TCAGGACAAGATAGCCGTAGTGGGCTACTACCATGAATCGGTACAGGGCTGGCCTGCCGATTATGGCTTTGATGGGGAGGTCGATCTCCGCTATGTCGAACAGAATGTACTCTGTCCGATAGCTGTCCGGTGCCCCAAAGGTCACCGGAAGGCTGATGTTGTCATAGGGAACGACTTGTCCCGGCCCTACCCCTGAGAACGGGCTTGATGGGGTGAGCTTGGCCATCGGGATCTGCAGCTTCTGGAAAGCTGCGCGGCTGACGAGGTTCAGCCCAGCTCCGCCATCTACCAGAACGTGGTACATCCTCATGTTGGCGATGGTGGGTGCTACCAAGAGCGGTAGTTGGCCGGCCCCAGCCATGTTCCTGGGGCAGTCGGTGGCATCAAAGCTGATGGGGGTTCCCATCCACTTGAGGTGCGGCGCGGCACTTGGGAGAGGAGCCACCGACGCTACTGCTTTACGCGGAGTCTTAACCGCGCTTCGGGACGAGGGGTCAGTGGACCCGCCATAGATGACGTAGAGCATCTTCCAGCGCTCGTCATCGCTGGAGCTGGAGTCCTCATGGTTGTGCACCGCCTTCATGGCGCGCTAAGGCTCCTGGAACTCCACTTGGTGGTCGACGTTGTCTTGGGTGTCGACCTTCTGCTTACCCTTCCTTTGACGGAAGGGAGGGGCGTCAGTACGCGGTTGCTTCCCCTTGTGGAAGCGCTCCCTGAGCTTCTGAATCTCACTGCACTCAGCAGCAGTATGGCTGCTGGTGTCGTGCACGGGGCATGGCTCACCTTGGTCACCATCTGGAGCTGGTGACCGTCGCTGCCTTTTGTCGGGGCGTGGCCCCCGAGCTCCGCTGGGTGCTGCTGCTGCAGCAACGGGAGCTGCGGTCGGTGGTTTCATCTTGCCACCGCCCCGGATCTTGATCTTCTTGCCACTTCCATGGGAAGTAGCGCCAGATCCGGGCTGTCCTCCTGATTCGGAGGCTGGCTGTGAATGCCAGTTCCGCCCTTCTGCTGCCCTGGCGCACTTGTCCGCCAGGCTGAAGAGCTCCAAGACGTCGCGAACCTCTCTGGTCGCGAGCTTCTCAAGCATCTTCGTATCCCGTACACCCTGCCGGAACGCCACCACCACAGAAGCATTTTGGATATGCAGGATGATGTTCCGTACCTGGGAGAACCACTGGATGAAGGAGCGCAGTGTCTCTCCAGGTTGTTGCTGGATGGCGTGGAGGTCGAGCTCCGTGCCAGGCCGGGTGTAGGAGCTGCCAAAGTTAGCAGTGAACTGCCGGCAGAGCTCTCCCCAGGAGGTTATGGAACCCTGGGGGAGATTCATGAGCCAAGACCAGGCTGGGCCGGTCAGGGCGACGGGGAAGTAGTTGGCCATGACGGCCTCGTCCCCTCCTGCAGCAAGGATGGTGGTGGAGTAGATCTGGAGGAACTCCGCCGGGTTGACGCTGCCATCGTACTTCTCGGACAGGTGCAGCCGAAACTTGCGCAGCCACTTTGTGAAGCGAAGGTGTAGCGCCAGGCCTGCACATCCTGCTCCTGTTGCTGCAGGTGTTGGTGCTGCGAACGCTTGGTTCGCTGCCGGCACTGTATACCCCGGTATGGGCAAAGCTGCGTCATAGACTGGAGGCGCCATTTGCAGGGCATATGGCTGGGGCATATGCTGCATGGCGTATGCCTGGGGCAGAGATCGCGTGGCGAACGTCTGCGGCCCAGGCTGGGTTGAAGCGGTCGACATGCTGTCGCCGACGTCTTTGTTGCGACGCCTTTCTCGTCGTCGCTTGATGACCACTCGGGCATTGTCGCCCAAGTGGCGTCATTAAAGCTCCGACCTCTGGTCCGCCGAAGGGAGCCTGGTGGAGCGGGAATCTGCCGTCTGCTTGTCAACCGTTGGCGTGCACGTCAGCGACACAGCCGGTTGACCAGGACGTCATCCCCGCCGAAGTCGAGGGTTGGCGGCAGCGATGACGAGATGGTCTACGTCACGAATCCACTGCTGGGTCGCTTACTGAGGCACGTCCCCAGCAGGTGGATTGTGCAGTAGCGCTCGTGCTGCAGCTAGTGCACCCCCGTGGGAGACACTCAGCGCTACAGTGGACCTCACGCTCGCTGGAGCCTGCGCTGCCGGAGTCGGCGCTGCCGGAGTCGGCTGCTGGCTCCCAGCTTGCGCCGACACACTCCATCCTGAGTGTGTCGAGACGTAGTCCCCGCTGGTCACCGTTCATCACGAACATGGGCGGGGAGAGCTTGCCGCTGAAGGAAGCTTCGTTATCTTCATCGGCAGAAGCTCGTCGCGCAAGGGAAAAGCCCCTACCTGGTGCGCCAAATGTCGAAGTGTGTAGCCGACACTTCCACCAGGCCTGCTCTGGGCAGCCCACAGAGGTTCTTTTTCGGAGGGGCTAGTCACTCACGGAAAGCTCACGCGTTAGGGACGATGGAGGGAGAAGCTTGATACAGGGATTTTTACGTGGTTCAGGCCGCCGGAGCGTAATACCCTACGTCCACGGTGAGCTGAGTTGCTCGTTGTATTGCTTGCTGCTCAGAACCGGAGTCTTGAGCTTGAGGATGACCTAAGTGCTCGGATGCGAGAGCGTATGTGTGCAAAGAGTTGAACCCTACGGGAGAGTGGGTCAAATGTCAAACCCTTGCTAACGTTGCCTACCCGAGCCTTTTATAGTCCATGGCTCGGGCGGCTTACAAGGTGGGCCCGGGACCCGACAGGTGGTCCCGGGGATATTGCCTGCCATCTACCGTATCTGCAGTTACGCCGGTAGCTGCCTCTGGCGAGGGCTTCCGAGTCTTCGTTCTGCCGTCCTGCCCATGCCGCCAGCTAGTCGTAGTGGTTGATGATGGTAGGGGCGGCAGGGGATGTCTTGTCGCTGTGTTTATTGGCGTGCAGCATCTGACGCGGCGCGCCAGTCTGTGATGTGACTGGGCGCAACGGCACCTGACAGAGGTGTGTTCCGCGTCTCCGCGCCTTGGGAAGGCGCGGGTCTTGAATACCTTGTACGGGGAAGATATGACGTGTCTTTACTCTTGCCCCCTACCGTGCGGGGCAGGTAGCGCGGCACTGCTGGCCACGTGGCGGGCCTAGAGCTCTCCTCTGAGGAGAGGGAGATCCGGCCCCGCGGGACACGTGGAGCTTTCGGATCTCTTCCCGCGGAGGGGGGGAGGTCCGGCTTAGTTGGCCACCCAGCGGGCCCGGGGCTCTCCTCTGAGGAGAGGGAGGCCCGACCCCGCGGGACACGCGGAGCCATCAGAGCTCTCCTGATAGAGGGGGAGGTCCGGCTCTGCTGGCCACGTGGCGGGCTCAGAGCCCTCCTCTGAGGAGAGGGAGGTCCAGCCCCGCTGGACACGTGGGGCCTCCGGAGCTCTCCCCACGGAGAGGGGGAGGTCCGGCTCAGTTGGCCACGTGGTGGGCCCAGAGCTTACCTCTGTGGAGAGGGTTGTCCGGCCCCGCTGGACACATGGCGCCTTCGGAGCTCCCCCTGCAGAGAAGGGCGAGGTCCTTAGGCAGTTTCCCCTGTGCGCGGGGGTACCCCATATTGAGGGTACCGACAGAGCCGAATCCAGTTCACCGAGAGCCTCGAAGACAACTTACCGCGGCCCGCTGGCCACGTGGCGTGTTCGGAGCTCATCCCTGCAAAGTGGGGAGAGGTCCACCGCTAAACTGGCTACGTGGCAGGCTCGGGGCTCATCTCCGCAAAGGGGGAGAGGTCCGACCCTGTGGGACACGTGTTGCCCGGAGCTAGCCTCTGCGGAAGAAGCAAAGGCATTTCCACAGGACGCATGTCACTTTCGAAGCTAGTCACCACGGGAATCAGAGGACCAGTCGCGTGGGATACGTGTCGATCTCGGAACTCACCTCCGAGAGGTACGGTTCTATTGGACACGTGTCGTCACCGGAGCTTATCTCCGGGAGATCCGTCACTGTTGGACACGTGTTTACCTCGGAGCACGTCTCTGGGGAAAAAGGAAAGTCCGGCGCTACTTGACGCGTGGCCTTCACGGAGCTCACCTCCAAAGAGAGGGAGGTCCGAAATGGATACGTGGCACACCTAGAGCCACCTCCGGAGAGAGGAAAGGTCCGGCACTGACCCGTGGCATGTGCGGAGCCACCTCCGAATAGAGAAGAGGTCCCGACCGCCAGGATACGTGGCGCACGCGGAGCTCACCTCCAAAGGAGAAGGGAGGTCTCGCTCGCTTGACACGCGGCACAACCGGAGCTCATCTCTGCGGAAAGGGAGAGACCAGGCCCAGTGGACACATGGAGCTTCCGAAGCTCATCACCACGGAGGTAACGAGTTCTGGAGCGGTTTTGGATTCTGTAGGCGTAGAAATACCGGTACGGAGGAGAAACCGACCTGAATTCAACAATGTTACCGCACCAAATCAACTAAAGATAAGATGTTAGGATTCAACGACGATCTGAATAGGACTCTTATTTGGAATACAATCAGATTAGGACTCTTCTTCTCCCGATTATAAATAGAACCCAGAACCTCTGGCCAAAACCACGAACTTCTTTTCCAACTTCTGAGCCAACGACTTAGAGCCCTAGCCCCAACTCACCGAGTAAGCCATCGCTGGAGATCAGCGAGCAAGATCGCCAGAAGAGAGCCCCAACGATCTGTCTGATCAGAGAAGAACCCCGAGACCGAGAAGAACGTAAGAAGGACAAGCTCAGGGAGCTGTCTACGACGAGCTACAACAACAAGGTTTCGAGATCCAAGAGCAACCGGAACCGCAAGAACAAGGCAAGTGCTCCTTGACCATATTGATCCTATATTTTGGGAAAAACTGTTTTGTTTTGCGAAAAGGTGTGTGTGCTGAGTCAAACATGATGGGAACCCTTTTATAGGAGTTTACTAGTTTTGTTTAAACCACCCTTATCGCCAGGGAAGTTTATGATTCGGGTATGGTTTTTACTTTTATGCGTCGCTGAGTCCATGGGATTGGGAAGCGAGTTAGATGTGTCTAGCTAACTGCACTCATAATGACAATAAGAAATTGATGTTGTTAATGGACATGGATCAGAGGGAGATCTAGGCAAGACTAGGCTTGTGAATGAGGTAGCATGAGATGGTGGTTTACTTGACGTAGATCTAAGGACCGGTTCATGCATGCACATGCCAGGATAACAGTGCTACCACAAGGCCAAGTATGGGTGCGTCTTAGCTGAGTAATTAGGTAAGTTGCTAGAGTGTTATGGACTGTGGAAGGCGCGGGGAATGGGAGTCGAGTGAGGACTGCCCTGGGAACTGCATGGCACAAGAGGGGGCCCGTGGGTGGGAGAATTGGAGATTCTAGCCTGCCGGTGAAACCTTAGTGAGTCCATACATCTAGTAGCCCCTTTGTAAAAGCTATTTTGTGATCTCTTGGCCATACACCGATGGTTGTGTACTGGTATAATGGAGGTTCTGCAGTCGCCAACGGGTGACGAAATCACAAACTTGTGGGTAAAGAGGTGCAAACTCTGCAGAGTTCTTAAAACTATCATGATAGCTGAGCTTACGGTCACGAGCGCCTGGCCAACTGCCATGATTAGTTGGGATGGTTATTGGGTATGGTTACTGGTTATGGTTTGGATGGTTTAGTTTTGGTTTGTTTTTCGGGACTGTTGAGTCCGCGTGATAAGAAGGGTTGCATGACTGTTGAGTCATGGCAACGAGGTTGGTCTCGGTGGGAGACGAAGTTGTTTATGAGATGAAATGGTAGCGAATACGAGATGGTATTCGTAAGATGGTAGCGAATACGAGGAGGTATTCGTGAGCAAGAATGAGGTTGATTGATGACTAGTTGTGACATGGAAAGGTAATGAACATAATGGAGGTATGATTGGTATTTTAATACATGTTGGGATTACATTCACTTAAAGATGAGTTGCTGTTTTATCATGGTTTTGATAAATAACTTTGCTTTCTGCAATGAGCCTTTTTATACCTACCTTGTTATGAGCTACATATCATATTTTCCCGCACTTGCTGAGTACATCATTATACTCAAACTTGCATTATTATTTCATCATCCGCAACAGGAGAAGATTTCTATGAAGGCCAAGTGGAGCATTAGGTGTGTGATCGGTTCTCAACTTTGCCTGTGGGGATTGAGTAGAGATGGAGCCATTGCTGCCTAGAATTGCTTCCACATTAGTTAAATTGCTTCCGCATTAGAATAAAGACTTCCGCTGCATAAGAAATAAGACTTCCGCTGTGAGCATGAGTCCAAGACTCATGAGACATTGTAATAAATTCTGTTATTCGTGGTTATATATATTCTGAATTCAGTTTGTGCAATAAACACTATTGAAAAAGAGGCCAATTTGAATGTAAATTCAAATTTCAGCAACTTTCCTCCCTCAAATTCAAAAGTTAGCTTCATATTCAAACTCATCAAATTTTTCTGAGTTAGCCCACCAATTTTCATCCCCATTGGAGTTCATCTTGTCAGGGGCTAAATTTGCAATAATTCAAAACTGAATTTGAATTTCAGTTTAAAAATGAAGCAAATTTAGCCAAACAAAGTTCAAATTTGAGAACTCAAATTCAAACCAAGACTTGGGGGTAAGTCTCTCATTCAGTGTTTAGTAGCTGGGGATATTTACAGCAGAAGAGGGAGAAAGAATTAGAGGGGAGAAGAGGGCCCACTAGTCAGCCACACAGGGATCAAACCGACTCAGTCACTCGGTCGAACACCTCTGCGGACGCCAGCGCACGGGATCGACCCCGTCCCAACGCGGCCGCCACGCCACCTCCTGCTCGGGGGATGAGGACGCCGGCTACAATACACTCGATTGCACCCTGGTCTGCGTGAATCCCCTCTCCATTCTCCCTGTTCCACCCACACACATCCGAAGCGGCGCACCCTGAGTTCGCCGCCCTCTGATCGCCGGCGCCCGGACAGCACAGGCTCCCTCGTGTCCGATGATCAACACAAGAAACAATCGCCATAAGGTGCTGGTCCTGCTCGTCCATACCGTTCAACATTTCATGCACCGTCGTGGGAGAACTTTCCCCGGGAATGTTTCTGTGTTCTTAAGGCCGAGCCGTACCAAATCCGGAAATTTGCGGGTATTAGCTCATCACCGGGTATACCGAGCTACACACATGATCTACACCCTATCACGACCATCTAGGATCGAGAGGAACGAAGAACTGTGGAGTATAGACCCTGGTTACCGAGTTTTTCCGGTCACAGCCGATATCGGGCCTAGGTCGAAGGTGAGCACATAGCTCAGGCCATTTCCATGGCCAACCGAGCTCATATTCGTGCTCAGCATGCCACAGAAAAGCTGTAGGAGCAAACCGTTTGAAGAATAAGGCCCTGAGTAGCCCGGGCGACATCGCCGGAGTAGAGAGAACCACTGTCACCGTCGCGGGCGTGGTTCCGGCCATCGCCGAGCTTCGGTGAGGGCACCAGCGTGTTCTCCGAGTCAAGATAGGCCCAGGCAGCGAGAACCGTCGAAGGTCGTGCAGCAAAACGGCCGGCGGCGAGAACTCCGGCGAAGCACCGCCGCGGGAGCTGCGGGAGGGCGCAAGGTATACGAAGGGGGGGCCGGGTCCACCGGTCAGCCTCTGGTCTCGCGCGGGGATCCGTTTGTGGCCGGGATTCAGTGCGGCAGCACGGGTAAAACCCCATGGGCTGCGGTGTGGCCGCATTCTCAGTGGGCCGGTTTAAGGAGTGGGCCCCACCCGCAGAGTTTAAACATTTTGGGAATTTCCAGTTTTAGTTCAAACTTCAAATGCATAGAACTTTTCCTAGGAAACTCCAAATTCAGTGAACCAAATTTTGCTGAACTCAGGATTCTGAGTACTTTCCAGCAATGCCAATTTCAGCTCATGAAACTTAATAGTTTTCCAGAATTAAATCCCCAAACTTGAAATTGTTAGGAATTTTATCTGGAGAATTACTTTATGAAAAATTCTGAAATTTGACTGAGAGGTTAATTGGAAAATCCTTGAGTCACAGTAAAATTTTCAGACTCATCCAATTTCATTTAGTCCCCCTAATGGGGTGATTAAATGAACTGCCCTGAGAAAATAGAAAAATAAACAGAAACATTTTTCAGATTTTCTCCAGAACTTGTTTAGGCCATAACTTCCTATAGGGTTCTTCAAATTACATGAAACCAATTCCATTAGAACCATCTTAAATTCTAGTTTCCATAAAGTAATGGTTGGAGCCATGAAAACCCCTGGAATTCCTTGGAGGCTCAAATATTGACCAAATAGGTTTTTATTTGTACACAGCTCAAATGAACTTTGTTTCAAATGAAACCTGGTCAAGACTCTGGTTAGGACCCTACCAAGCCACCATAAAAATTTCAGAGCCAGAGGGGAGGGCTAACTAGAGTTATTAGTAATTCCTCATTCAAGTTTACACATTGCATTTGAATTGACATGTAGTATCTCATTAACGTGTAGTCGCTGAAGGCGAGGAGACTCCAGAAGTGCTCGACTTCCTCCTTCCGGAGGAAGACTTAACCACTGACCAGTAGCAACAAGGCAAGCCCCGGTTTGCAGTAACCTTTTTATAAAGTTTTGCTTTGTTTACATGTCTAGTGTGAAGTATGAATGTGCATTAGGTGTAGGATGGATGGAACCCCACTTGCATAACCAGAAGTTGCCTATAAGAGTGAGGGTAGTGTCTAAGACCTAGAGTAGACAGGCTATGCTTAATGATTCATAGGACTTCGGTACAAGTCGAGTAGTTGGAATCTACTCGCGAGTTTAGACTTGGGACACACGGGATTGGTTCGAGTGATGTGAGATCACTTTAGTAATAAAAATGAGACTAGGCAGGGGCTAGGGCGCAGCAAGAGGAAGTCTTGTGTGCGCAGCCCTATCCGTGTCGATTGAGGACCGATCCGTGTGCGGCCCTGCTGAACAAGTATTGAACGTACCGAAGGCATATCGGATATATGGGCCCCGATAAACCGATGTAACCTATACCTCCGGGCGTCGAGGCATAACGCACCGATTTATAAGTGTAGGCTGAGGGCAGCTAGGTGGAAATCTGCTAACGGGCATAGAGAGATGCTCCGTGTAGGGAACCTCCTGCTCGTTTCGGTGCGAACGGTTCGACGTTTGGGCTGTTGGGTGAAAGGTTGTCCCGTACGACATCGAGTGAGCGTGCTGTGCAGCTCCACGGGTGGGCTTACGTGACGTGCTCTTTGGGTTTCCCTGCAGGTGTATATCGAGTCGATTCGCCGTCCCTCACGGTGACGAGTACCGCTTGTTCACTGCGTCGTAACGTAGATAATTTATGGAATATATGCTTCGATATTGCTGTTATGATACAATTGTATTGCTACATGTGTGCCACCAAGTATTGTTTACTAAATTTCAGATTTCTGAACTGTTAACCTGTGGCTAAAAGTGGAACTAAGGATGAACTTGTTGGCGTGTCCATTTGATGCATTGTGACTATCCTATGTTCATTGTACACCTCATGTAGAGTTTCATGCCTAGGTGAGTCGGTTAAGTCTTGTTGAGCCATCGTGCTCATGGTTGCTGCTTAAGTGTTTTTCAGGTGAGGAGCCACCCACGGACTCGGGTTACAAGTTCAACGGCGAGGGTTACCCTCCGTCGGGAACCACGGCTGAGTGGGAGCCGTACACGCCGCGCTGAGCTGAGACGTGCAGCTAGTGTGGGTTGCCCTAGGCTGGGCAACCGACTTTTGGTAGATAGGCGGGCGTGAGTTGTATAATTTAGACTTCCGCTGTTTAATATAAACAATAGTTTGTAACTGAAGTTTTACCTGTTTGTACAGTTCAGTTGGTTTTCCATATAATATATTGTATCCTTATGACGTGTGCTGTCGGGTGTCGCATCGTACGGCATCACCCTCTGTGATCCTGGATGAGCGGATCCTGGTCCGCCACACCCACAAAAATATATTTACTTTTGTCTGCTTCCGGGAGGCCGACGACAATACTATTTTCGTGAGCCAGTGGAAGTCCCACGAAAATATTACTCTCATGAGCCGGTGCACGGCCCACAAAGTTATTATTTTCATGGGCCAGGGAAAGGCTCATGAAAATATTAATATAATATTGTCTAAAACAATGTCATTTTGACACACATTTAACGCAAAATATTCAACAGAAAGATAACATATATTAAAGACATATTAAACATGCACTTAAGATATATTCAATACAGAGTTAAACAATTAACAAAATACTGATTTGTCATCACAATTATCACAATCAATTTATTACAATTATAAAGACACAGTTGCATGGTACATGACTGGCCATCAACACACAGTATCATGGTAGTAGATCTCTAGCTAGATGGCAAGTGTAGAAATTTAAACTATTAGATGAAAATGCTAGATCAATTAGTCTCACAAAACAGAAATCATTTGGCCAGGATGTTTATCTCATTTGAACAACTTACCTAGTTGCTACCGCTAGGAGCAAAATATTGATCGATAGAGTTGTCTTCTCCACCCCGTCCTCTGGAGACAGAGTTTGCAAATTCATAACAGGTGGACTCTGCAGGTTTTGTGTCCTTGACGATGATCCCAAACGATTAAAAATGATACATGTTGCATGTATACTAACAGTATACAATAAAAAAGGACAACCTAACAAGTATATTTACATGTGTTCCAACGGGAAGAGGCGGTGTAGACATCGGTCACGTAGGATACGTCGGTAACTGTGGAGGCGGCGGTAGCGGTGGCATGGCGGCAGGCAGTCATGGCTGAGAAAAGTATCCCTAAATTGTTTCTAAACTGTTTAGCATAATTATTCTCTAAATTCTTTATATAAAACCTGAACTCTTAATAATGTACCTGCATCTGTTGTTGTCAGGTTGCGAGGTTTGGGAAGTAGTTATTTTGTGTTTTTAGGCACTCTTCCTGTTGTCTCATGCGGTCTCGCAATGTACACTGCTCCTCCTCCATTTGTCAGAACCGAGACTCATCTTCTAAATGCATACGGCGAGAAGAACTCTGTCCGCTCTACGTTGACCATGACTCTGAGAGAACCACATCAGAGTTCATGATACCGTTGAACATCGAATACCTACAATCGTCATTATAAGATTGACACTTGAAAACCAATTTATGTAGAATAAAGGAATATGAGAGGTACAAGTCACCTCCCATGACGCTTTCCTCCACTCGATTGGTACAAAGCAACGACGTCGACGTCTTGCTTTCTCCAATTATAGTCATCTCCGTGACGTCACACCACCTCTATAGCATATTTCTGGTGCACCAAAAAATAATTGTAAACCAACTATACAACAATTTTATTTTGAATCATGAACTTCAGTAATATGACACACTAAAATCTTAGTGGCTGCCGGAGTGCAAAGTTGAGTGTCGTCGTTGCTCCTGTGCCCTTTTATATAAGCATTGATGAAAGATTGCTCCTCGCCTCTCTCAACGGCCTACATAGACATATTAAAAACATGAACGCTCTAAAGCATATATACTATGAACAAATTATAAATATACTAAACTCACCATTCGTTTTGAAAGGTGAATATGACCATATGCACCGTAACGATGAAGAACTTGACCACTATGACACCCTCATTTTCGATTTCTGCATATATTCATGTTTCATAAAACATTTTTATAAGATTGAAACAGAGAAGAATCAAAAGATAGCCAAAAGGAGCCAATTCCAGTTCGCCTAGAGCGCCGTAGATATTTTTCGCGGGGCGCTGGCCACGTGGCGTGTCCGGAGCTCATCCCCACAAATGGGGAGAGGTCCGCCACTAAATTGACTACGTGGCAGGCTCGGGACTCATCTCCGCAAATGGGGAGAGGTCCGACCCCGTGGGACACGTGTTGCCCCCGGAGCTAGCCTCTGCGGAAAAGAGAGGACCAGCCGCGCGGGACACGTGTCGCTCACGGAGCTTACCTCCTGGAGGTCCGTCACTATTGGACACGTGTCAACCTCGGAGCTCGTCTCTGAGGAAAAAGGAAGTCCGGCGCTACTTGACACATGGCACCCCGGAGCCACCTCCGAAGAGAGGGGGAGGTCCAGAACTGACACATGGCGTTAGCGGAGCTCGCCTCTATTGAGAGGGGAGGTCCCGACCCACCAGACACGTGGCACGCATGGAGCTCACCTCTGAATAGAGGGAGGTTCCTGCCCGCTAGGATACGTGGCGCACACGGAGCCCGCCTCTGAGAAAGAGGAAGGTCTCGCTCACTTGACACGCGGCACAAACGGAGCTCGTCTTTGCGGAAAAGGGAGGCCAGGCCCTCGATGGACACGTGGAGCTTCCGGAGCTCATCACCGCGTAAGGACGCGATTCTGAAGCGGTTTTTTTTTGGTACGCATGGGAATACCGGTACGGGAGGAAACCGACATGAATTCCACGTTGCTACCACACCAAATCAATTAAAGATACGTTGTTAAGATCCAAAAACAATTTGAATAAGACTCCTATTCAAATTCTGATCAGAAAGGGACTCTTCTTTTTCCGGTTATAAATAGAACCCAAAACCTTTGGCCGAAACCACGAACTTCTTTTCCACCTCCTGAGCCGACAACTTAGAGCCCTAGCCCCAGATCGCTGGGTAAAACCCTTCGCCGGAATTCAGTCAAGGGAGATCACCGGAAGAGAGCCCTAACGATCTGTCTTGCTAGGAGAAGGACCCCGAGACCAAGAAGAACGTAAGGTAGGTCTCCAATACCACCTTACGACATCATCGCGTTTTCTTTGTATCTGTTCTTTGATTCCTTTCGAACAGAAGCTTTTTCATGGACAGATCACGTGTTGATCGGTTTGATCTAGAGTCAAGATCATCACCACGACCACATTTGATCCGAACACCTCTGTTCATCGTAAAACCCATGCAAACCATGGAAGAACACGTACAAACTGATCTAATAGAGACTGATCATAGGATAGCATGCATATGCATCATCGCATCTAGTTAAAATTTGTGCATGATATTGATTGTTATGAATCTTGTATGTGCGTGATCGTGTATAGAAGGACAAGCTCAGGGAGCTACCTACGACGGACTACAACAACAAGATTTTGAGCAACCGGAACAGCCAGAACAAGGCAAGTTGATAGGAGGATGAGTCCCGATCTTCCGAGAGGTAGGGTAAACTTGATTGGGTGGAGATCTCGACGTTGATGATCCAAGGCTCCGAACGAACGAAACCCCGCAATCACTACACCACTGCTCCGTTGGTTATCACCCGTGTCACACGAATGACCTCGCCACGAAGGCTTATCTCTGCAAGCGCAATCAAGAACACAAGCAAGAACAGAGAAGTTGCAATCAAAACTGAATTGATCACGAATTTGGGGTCTCACAAGCGATGATCGGCAAAACTGTTCAATGACAGATTGTAACTAAGCAAAAACCCACCCTAATGTGGTGACGGCTGCTGTATAAAAAGGAGTTTAGGGGCGTGCAAGACCCTGGACGCAACCCTAATGGGCTTCCACACTTTACACAGGCCAGCAGCCCAAAAGGCGGTGGCGCAGCACCGGACAGATTCTGGACACCCACTTGTTTCGCTGATTCCCGTCAACTTATAAGGAATTTTGAGGTGGGGCTGGTTCCATTGGAAGCTTTATGAAATCACGGTTCCAACCATATATAGAACGTCCAAATCCAACTCCGTATGTGTCCGGGACGTCAGTTTTGGTGAAGGCAGCTCCTGGAACCCGAGGTGGAGTCGAAGTCGAGTTGTACTTGGGTTCCTCGTTGGTGTGCACGTCCTATCTCCTCCTCCTTGACTCCTTGGACTCCTCCCAGCCCTTGCTGGTCCTCTCCATTGTTTCTAATCAATAAAACATGCATGGAAACAAGCGTAAGTTCTGAAAAATAATTGACAAGGTTAGAACGTACCTGGAGATCCAATTGTCGTGCACGTGCTCTAGTGATTGGTCCTTGCATTGTATGCAAAGGAGAGATGTCCTCATCATCCTCCCCCTCTTGAATTGGAGTCGTCCTCGACTCAAGCTCATCTTCCTCACCCAAGTATGGCTTCAAATCTGAAATGTTAAATGTGGGACTAACCCCAAACTCGGGAGGCAACTCAAGTTTATATGCAGTCATTTATCTTCTCAAGAACCTTAAAAGGTCCAGCAGCACATGGCATGAGTTTGGACTTTCTCAAATCCGGGAACCTATCTTTTCTCAAATGAACCCACACCAAATCACCGGGTTCCAATTTTACCTCCTTCCTACCTTTACTAGCAGCAACGCGATACTTTTCATTCATTTTTTCAATTTGTAACTTAGTAGTTTCATGCAACTTAAGAATAAATTCAGAACGTTGTGTAGCATCTAAGTTCATAATTTCAGTATGTGGTAAAGGTAGCAAATCAATTGGAGCACGAGGATTGAAACCATAGACTACCATAAACGGACTTAACTTGGTTGTGGAGTGAATAGACCTGTTATAAGCAAACTCAATATGTGGCAAACACTCCTCCCACAACCTCAAATTGTCTTTCAAAACAGCCCGCAACATAGTAGATAAGGTACGATTAACTACCTCCGTTTGCCCATCAGTTTGTGGATGACAAGTAGTAGAAAACAGCAACTTTGTTCCCAATTTATACCATAAAGTTCTCCAAAAGTGACTCAAAAACATAGCATCCCTATCAGAAACAATAGTATTGGGAACACCATGCAAACGCACAACCTCATTAAAGAACAAATCAGCAACATGTGAAGCATTATCGGTCTTGTGGCAGGGTATAAAATAAGCCATTTTAGAGAAACGATCAACAACCACAAAGACACTATCCCTCCCCCTCTTTGTTCTAGGCAATCCTAAAACAAAGTCAATAGAAATATCCTCCCAAGGTGCACTAGGAACCGGAAGAGGCATATAAAGACCATGTGGGTAAAGTCGAGACTTAGCTTTGTTGTATGTCGTGCAACGTGAAATGTAGCGCTCCACATCACGCCTCATTCGTGGCCAAAAGAAGTGAGCGGCCAGCACATCCTATGTCTTTTTAACACCAAAATGTCCCATCAAACCACCTCCATGCGCTTCCTGCAACAACAAAAGACGAACGGAGCTAGCTGGAATACACAGCTTGTTAGCACGGTAGAGAAGGCCTTCACGCAGCAGGAATTTTTGCCACGTTCTTCCCTCTCTACAATTTTCAAAGACATCTTTGAAGTTCAAATCAGTAGCATATAACCTCTTTATGGTTTCCAAACAAAAGATTTTATGAGAAAGTTGAGACAGCATGGTATAACGTCTAGATAAAGCATCGGCAATCACATTGTCTTTCCCTTTCTTATGTTTAATGATGTAAGGAAATGATTCTATGAACTCAATCCATTTAGCATGACGTTTGTTCAGATTAGCTTGTCCTTTAAGATACTTCAAAGACTCATGATCTGAATGTATGACAAATTCTTTAGACCATAGGTAATGTTGCCAAGTTTGCAAGACACGCACTAAAGCATAAAGTTCTTTGTCATATGTAGAATAATTCAGCGAAGGCCCATGCAATTTTTCACTAAAGAAGGCAACAGGTTTACCTCCTTGAATTAGCACTCCTCCAATGCCAATGCCGCTCGCGTCACATTCAAGCTCGAAGGTCTTCTCAAAATCAGGAAGTTGCAGCAATGGTGCTTGTGTGAGCTTCGACTTGAGAACATCAAAAGCTTGTTGTTGTGCTAGTCCCCATCGAAACGGCACTCCATGCTTTGTCAACTCGTGGAGAGGTGCCGCAATGGTGCTGAAATCCCGCATGAAACGTCGGTAGAAACCTGCAAGACCAAGAAAACTCCGAACCTGTGTGACCCTAGTCGGAAGTGGCCAGCTTGTAATGGCAACAATCTTTGCCTCGTCCACCTCAATACCCTGCGAAGTAACAACATACCCAAGAAAAGACACACGATCGGTGCAAAAGGTGCACTTCTCAAGGTTACCATATAACGTGCATCGCGCAAGACATTAAAAACATCATGCAAATGTTCAAGATGCTCATCATATGACTTGCTGTAAATAAGGATATCATCAAAGTAAACCACCACAAATTTACCAATGAAAGCACATAAAACCTCATTCATTAACCTGATGAAAGTTCTGGGCGCATTAGTTAAACCAAATGGCATGACTAACCATTCATAAAGTCCGAATTTAGTTTTAAAAGCAGTTTTCCATTCATTACCTAAAGCCGTACAAATCTGATGATACCCACTACGCAAATCAATCTTGGAGAAAATAACAGAACCACTCAACTCATCAAGCATGTCATCCAATCTAGGAATAGGATAGCGATAACGAATGGTAATGTTATTGATGGCTCTACAATCAACACACATGTGCCAAGTGCCATCTTTTTTTGGAACCAAAAGAACAGGAACAGAACAAGGACTAAGGCTCTCACGAATGTACCCATGGTCCAGAAGATCTTGGACTTGTCGCTGAATTTCCTTAGTCTCGTCGGGGTTGGTCCTGTAGGCAGCACGGTTTGGAAAGCTCGCCCCTGGAACCAAATCAATCTTGTGCTCAATGCCTCGCACAGGTGGTAATCCAGGGGGTATCTGTAAAATCCCCAAAAGTGGTAGCAAGAAAATTCAGCTCATGTACACTTATGAAAAATGGGGGGAATTAAAACTTGGAATTATAAGGGTGTAAGTTCAAAGTGAGGGTTTAGACTTCCCAAAACTTCCAAACATGGAGATCTAAATTCATAACTTGGATCTTCATAGCCCAAATATTACCCTTCCAAATTCCAGCTCATTTGGAGGAGTTTTCATATTTGTTTGGGATTAAAAGGAAAAGCCCTCTAATCTGAATTTCAAATTCAGTTTCAAATTCCAATTCCCTCAATTTGAAAATTGGGTTTGAAAAATGTGTTCTCCACCTTTTAATAAGCAGCCATGCCAAAAATTGGAAACTTTGGAGCCGGTTTGCTATATTTTTGAGGCAATACAAAGTGGAGAATTCAAACTCATTTTCAAATTCAAATGATCAAACCACATCCAAATTTCACACCAGAATTCAAACCATTTGAATTCAGCAAATTCAAACCTTAACTTGGTGTGAAAGTCTAGCCTTAAATGTTGAGTTGCTGGGGTAAAATATCAGAGAAAATTGGATAAGAATTAGAAATGGTGGGGCCCAATTGTCAGCCACACCCAAGTGCTGCCGCCTCAGCCGACGGCGGTCGAACAGCGGGAGCGCGCCAGCTCTCGGTTGAACCCGCGCCCGAGGGAGAGCCCGCGCCACCTCCTGCTGCCTCGGTTGCTCGGTTGGATCACAGCAAGGGGTGTGCCGGAGCTGTTTCACTTCTCCCCCAGCTATAACTCGCGTCTCAGCCGTTTCTTTCGCCCAGAACACCGCCGCTGTTCCTCCCGATTACGCCGCAGCTACTGAGCTCGGTTGCTCGAGCGCCCAACAGCGAAGAGCTGCGCCCACCAGTGCTCTAGCCATCCAGCACCTCTCCTTTCCTGTCCCGAGCGTGATTGCTCCAGAAATTGGCAAATTAGCCTCGATCCTCGGGTGAACGTGGAAGAACCGAGGGAGGTCACCGTGGACAGCTCACACCGAGCAAGATCACGGCAAAACAAGTCAGCCCCTTGGTGCATCCTCGACCCCAGCTGCTCGAGCCCAAAGCTCAGCCCTGGACGTTGATCACAGCAGAAGAATTTTGGGTTTTTCTCCTGGGCGGTACAAACTGACCCCGAGGTAGGAATTTGCCAAATTCTTCGTTAATTCATGTTCTCATTGATTAAAACTGTGCACGAAGCTTCCTAACTACTGGGCGCACTTCCTCCCTCGATTTTAGACCTAGATATGGGGCGAAAAGGGAGAATTTTCACGTTTTGATCACGGTGCACCGCCGGACCCCATTGGGCGCACGGTGCCAATTGGGTTCCAACGATCCTCGATCAGTTTAGGCTCCATGTCAAGCTTCTACTTTTTCCACTGATGCTCTAGAGCCCGAGAACCGATCATTTGGTGGAGGTATGAGGGCTCCCGATCTCACCGGAGTGCAAAACATTGATGTCACCGGTGTGCGGTGGTTTCCGGTGAACTACGGCCCCCAGCGATCCACCCAAAGTGCTCAGCGCGGTTAAATATGGGGGAGAGGCGAGTTTAGGCCCGGGAGATGGCCCAGAGAGCTGTTCCCTCCAACCTCGCCGGAGCAACCGCCGCGGACTCCTCTGTTGGCGCGAGGTAGAAGAAGGTGGGGGCCTGCCCCACCTGTCAGTGGCACCGGGTAGGCGCCGGATCGGGGTGCGGCTCGGGATTGGCTGTGTCTGCGCGGGTTAACTCCATAGCCCCCAGTGTTGCCGAAATCTCACTGGTCCGATTTAAAACCGTGGGCCCAGCCCAATTATTTGAAGTTTCTATTAGAGAAATAATTCCAGGAATTAGCTGATCTTTACAAGCTCATAACTTTGTGTAGAAAACTCCAAAAAGAGTGAGACCAATTTTGTTGGAATCCTCATGAGGAGTACTTCACAGAGAAACCAATTTTAGGATATGAAAATGCCCAGGAATTTCTGTAGAATTGTTTTAATAAATCCTTTGGGGATTTATTATAGGAGCAATTCTTTATGAAATATCCCCAAATTTGGGCAGCAAATCCTTTCCGTAGTTACTGATCACCAGTAAAAGTTTGGGCTTAATTGGAGATCACTTGCTAGGCTAAACTGCCTTCTCAAGTTCAGCCTTTATTTGGAAATTCAATTTAAACAGAAACTTTTCAGAACTCCTGTCCAACTTCAAAAATTTCATATCTCTCTGTTGGTAGCTCCAAAAATGGTGAAACAAATTTTGTTAGAACCATGGAGACTTACCCTAATCAGATCTCCCACTATTAGCTATGTCAAAGCTCCTTGAATTGGGCTCAAAATTCAGAGAAGCATTGTACTTGTAGGAATTTTAAAGACTACAGGGTGCAATGACATGGCTCCAATTTTGGCTCAAATCATCCTTAGAGAGTCTAGTATCCACTGTAAAAATCCCAAAGCCAATTAAGGATTCTAAATAGCAGTAGCTATGAATAGAAGTTCAATTCTTATAAACCCTTAATACTTACACATATATTTTGCTACATTTCATTTAGTGACCGAAGTTGAGGATGCGCCGGAGCCTTTGGACGTCCTTCCACCAGAAGATGACTTCCCCTATAACTCGCAACCAGGCAAGCCCCGGTTTGCACTTAAGTACCTTTTATAAAGTTTTTCATTTGTATCACTTATGTCTAGGTTGAAATGTATGCATTAGAGTTAGGGTGATTGAAACCCCACTTGCATAGCCGTTTAAATCCTATAAAGGGTTGGGTAGTTTACAAAGTCGACGAGTAGAGAATGCCATGCTAAGGTTTAGGATCTCGGTAGAAGTCGAGTGGTTGGAAGCTACTCGCGAGATAGTACTTATCACACGGGATGAGAAGAGATAGAAAATGGCTTAAGTTGTGAAAATGAGACCCAGCAGGGAGGATAGGATGCAGTGAGCAGAGGTCTCACGTGCGTAGCCCTGTTGGCGTCGGTTGAGGACCGTCCGTGTGCGGCCCTACTGGACAAGTATCGAACAGTACCGGATGCATACTGGCATATGGGAACCAGGAAACCGATGTAATTGGTTAACCTGGGTGCCGAGGCTTACCCAACCGTAAATAGGAGTAGGTTGAGGATAGCAAGGTGTAAATCTGCCGGTGGGCACAGTCACGCTCCACGCGGGGACCTCCTACCCATTACGGATGGACCGGTTCGGCATTTGGGTTGCCTTTGAAAGGTTGTTGCATATAACAGAGTAGGAAGGGGTGTGGAATCACGCTTCTGAAAGTGGGTGTATGCAACGTGTTATCCGGGTGTGTCTTGATTGCAATCACCATCCCTCGCGGTTATTTGAGTACCCGCTTGTTCACTGCGCTGTGACGTAGTAAGAAGTGAAATAAGCCAACTGAAAATGCTGTATTGATCTATTAATGTCTTGAATACCTTGATTGCTGCAGTTATAGAGCTAATTAAGTTTATATTCCACTTTGGGCATCACCACATCGGAGGAAAGCGTTTCTTGTTTGATTGTGAACGTTCGATGTGGGGGCTGCCTAAGGCTCATTGAACTGCTGCTATAAAACTGAAAGTAAGGATTAACTTATAGGCGTGTCTTTATTGCAAAGTCCTTTCCTACCTTACACATCCTTGCACTAGAGTTTCATGCCTAGGGTTGACGGTTAAGACTTGCTGAGCCATCGTGCTCACGGTTGCAATATTTTGAGTTGTGTGCAGGTGAGAGTTATGAGGAAGGTTCCGAGGATGAGGCGATGCCCCCGTCAGGGTACACGGCCGAGCTGGAGCCCTGCACGCCGCCGTGATTCTCCGGTTCCTTGCTGCTAGCGTGTAGCGTCCCCGGGCTGGACGGCTGCACTTTTGCATAGCTAGGATGAGAGGCTGTATATGTATGTTGCTTCCGCTGTATGAATATATTTTGTAAAAAGACTTCCGCTGTTTTATATCAAATAAAAGTTTGTATGTTGTTCTTCATTCTTTTCGTGTGTGCTGTTGGGTGCCGCATCGTACGGCACCACCCTATGCGATCCTAGAGTGGGTGAACCACGGGGTGGTCCCCACAGTATCTCTGATGGAAAAACATCCATATATTCCTGCAAAAGGTTAGCAAAAGCAGGTGGCAAGACAATGGATGTAAGCATGTTTGCACACTAAAGCATAGCAAGTTCTATTAGAAGCATATAAATCATCAAGATCAGATTTAGTTGCAAGCAAAATAGGATTTTTCAACTTAATAGGTTGCTGAATTTCAGAATTGAAAACACCCTTTTGCTTAGCATTATTCTTTTTCTCCTGCTCAAATTGTACAATTTCAGTGGGACTCATAGGAAGCAACACAATTTTCTTGCCCTTATGCATGAGAGTATACTTATTAGATCGACCATGGTGAATAGCATCAGTATCAAACTCCCAAGGACGTCCCAACAAAAGAGAACAAGCATCCATAGGTACCACATAAAAATCAGCAAAATCATGATAAGAACCAATGGAAAATGTATCCTTGCTGTTTCTGTTACCTTTACCTTACCATTGTTGTTAACCATTGAATGTGATAAGGGTAGGGATGCTCCCGTGTGGTCAAGCCAAGCTTCTTGACCACCTCAACATTCACCAAATTGTTGCAGCTACCACCATCAATGATGGTATGTACACGGCAGTCCTTAACGACGAGAAACATGTTGAAAAGGTTGTGATGTTGGCGGTTGTCGTCCTCTCGAACCCTGGCACTCAAAGCTCGCTGCACAATCAAAGTCCTATAGTTGTTTGTCGCAGATGTACCAAGAACCTCCTCAGCACCATCATCCGAACCTGAAATGTTAGTTGCAATAATATTTTCATCTTCAATATCAGAAGCACTAACATACCCACCATCAGCAGTGGCAATGATCGCCCGTTTGCTGGGGCAATCTCGTTGCATATGGCCAAGTCCCTGGCAGCGGTGGCACTTGATGTCGGAGCTGCGACTTGTCGAAGTGTTGGGTGCAGCCGCCTTTGCTGCAACACCTGGAGGCATCTGGGACTTGTTGTTATCTTGTCCCCGTGATGTAGAAGGTGCGATGCTGCTGCGTACAACACCCGTGGAGGGTGGTGTAGAAGCACGTACGCTCGAGGAGGACGCTGCTTCGGATGGCACCAGAAATTGTCGTGGCGTGAAGGTGTTGTTACGCCACTGCTGTTGGCGACCCTGCACTTCTTTTTCTGCTTACATAGCAAGTTGAAATAAACGTTGAATAGAATGATATTCCTTGTAGTCAACTATGTCCTGGATCTCACGCCGTAAGCTCCCATAAAACCTAACAATTTGGTCTTCCTGATCCTCAACTACCCCACAACGAAGCATACCTTTCTGCAACTCTTGGTAGTACTCTTGGACAGTCATGTCACCCTGATCAAAGCATTGCAATTTCTTAAGAAGATCACGTCTATATGAAGGAGGAACAAACCTAGCGCGCATCTCTTCTTTTAACGCAGCCCATGTCTGTGGTGCATTACGTGTATTGACAAGTTCATTCCACCAAATTATAGCAAAATCTTTAAACTCACTAGTGGCTTGTCTAACTCTATGTCGCTCAGGAACAAGATGAGAGCTAAATTTTTGTTCTATCATCATCTCCCAACCCAAGTAAGTCTCAGCATCATAAGATCCATAAAATGGTGGAATAGAAAACTTAATCTTAGCATAAGGATCATTATCTTGTTCAGGAGCATGAGGACGAGGTCTACCTCCCATACCTTGACGATTTCGTCGAGGGCGACGGCGCTGCTGTGCATTAACCTCATCGTTATTGAAGTCATCCTCTGTGTCGTAGTGAGCATGTGTATCACCATCAAGGATGATAGAGGGTGTAGCTTGTTGGGGAAGACGAGTCTCCATCTCGTCCAACCGTGTGGTCAGACCAGCAACACTTGTATGGAGCCTCTGAAAGGTGGCTGTTGTTGTGGTCTGGTAATTGTTGAAAGCTTCGGTCATTGCCCGCATCATGTCCCTTAGTCCCATATGGGACACACACTCATCATCATCCGGAGGTGTAGAACAAGAGGTCTTATCCATAGGCTTCTTTCCTGTCATTGTTAGTACAAAACAGAAACGAAGACAAAAAGATCGTGAAGAACCCTATTACTACGCTCTTCGAAGTGGGTGGAAAATCGATTAGTAAGATGCGTCTTACCTGTGACACCCCAAAATCCTGTTCAGAGGGGAGTTTAAAATTTTTTGGATGTGTTGCACGTGTTGCAAAAAATTCAAATTTAAACTGGAATTCAAATTAAACTCAAAACAGAAAAGAAATAGAAAAAGAAAAAGGAAAACAGAAAAAAACCGGCCAGTGGGCCGAAACCCACCAGCCGGCCCACCCTGCCCCCACGCCAGCCCGGAGCCGCGCGCCCACGCTCTCTCTCTCAGACAGGTGGGAACCACCTGTCATCCCTAAGCCCCGATCGTCCGAAACTCGGACTGTTCACCCGCGTGCGCGCGATCGCAACCGACCGGATTTTCGGCCGAATTCTGGTTCCGGAGGACTCCCACTCGATCTAAACAAACCCACCGCCCTTCCCCGTCTATAAAAACCCCGGCCTCGTTCTGTTTTTCCCACGTGATCCGCCGTTTTTACTCCGGTGAGAACCCGAGCCCCTCCGGCGAATTCTGGCCGATCTACGCTCGGAAATTCCGATCTAACTCGCTGGTCTTGATCCACCGCCTCCGGGGAACCTCGCAGGTGTAGAAAACTCGGTGGTTTGCGGTTCAAACACAGCGCCGACAAGCCTCGCCGTGAATTCACCTCGGACCTCGTCGCCGACCGCCTTCCAGGACCTCCGAGCTCAAGAAAACCCCCGAGGTGAGATCCGCGGCCTCCCCTCCACCGATCTATGCCATAAAATCACAGTTTTAGGAAGAATTGACGAAGATCCGAAACTCTCCGGCAAGATCGCCGCCTCCCGCCGCCATGCGCCGCCGGGCAGCGCCGCCCGCGCTCGATCAGAGCGACGTGGCCGCTTGAGCGCCGTTTATTTTAAATCGCACGGTAGAGTTTAAATCCCCGCGTACCGGTTCGACGTTATAATCTCAGCCGTCTGTTTTAAATCGGACGGTCCACGTCAGCCCCGCGTTATAAAGACTGGAATTCTTACGTGCTACCCCCTGGGGTTCTCGGGAAATAAGAGCTAGGCCCGGAAACTTCTGATCTAGCCCCTGGAACTTCAGAAAATCATGTAAATTCATTTCAAAATCAGTTTTAGCCCCTGGACTTAATAAAAATTAGGAAAAACTCCTCTGTTATGTGTAGCTAGACCCCTGAAAATTGTTAAAATAATATTATAGACCCTGTAGTGGGGTGAGTTTACCTTTTTAATCCTGTTTGATATTAAATTTAGGAAATTGAATATGTGGCTAGTATTTAAAATTTAAAAAGTAGGACAAACATATTGTCAAATTTAAATTAAAAACTTTCTCAGTACTTAGAAAACTTTGGAGTGAGATAAAAATAGATTTTTGGCTGAAATGAATCTGTTTATTTTATTATTCACATTTATTAGCTATAGGGACATATTTTTAAGTGAAGAATAGTTCTGAAAATTAGGAAAATAAATGTAAAATAGATTACATCAGAGGAAAAGGTCAAAATATGTTATTAAATATTTTAGATCAGAACCTGTTCTGTTTAGATGATGTGTCTTGTTATTTTCATAATAAAGTTCACATTTAGGCATAGGAAATAAATCTGAAAATATAGCAACTAGTAAATGATAAATGGAGTTTCTAAAATCCAAAGAATTCAGTTTAGGGTTGGTAGAAATTCTGAAGACACATATGGAGAAGGAAAATACCTTTCATGCATACTTGGTAGCTAAAAGGTGTAGTAATTGAATATAAGGAATTTATTTAAATTGGAAACTCATATATAAAGTATGCAAGCATAAATGTGAATACAAAAGTAGGAATCATATACACATGATTAAAAGTGCATGTAAGCCAAAGGTCAACACACATAGAGTAAACACAACACATAGAAGTTGTGAATGGCTTTGTTACATGTGAATGTGTGGTTTGTATGAAGTGGAAGTGTGAACTATGTCTTATGGATTGTTGTTTTTCTTTTGCTATGTGTGATGGTATGATGTAGAACCTACTCAAGAGCAAGTTATTCCTTTCCAAGATCAGGACTACCCATTTCAAGAGCAGCAGGAAGGAGGCAAGTGTCCTTGACCACTTTGATCCTATGGTAGGATGTGTAGCTAGAATTATTTGCATTGTCAAATGAAAATATGAAACCCATGCTAGGATGTTTCCCTAGAATTGCATTACCTTGTTTCCTTGTAGCTTGGGTTGGGATTTATTTTATCATGTCATTTATTATTATGCATATGCTTAGCCATGCTTAGAATGGGATATTTGGGATATGAGATCATCAGTTTATTTTACCATACTCTCGAATGAGATATTGTGAGTTATGTAGAGGTAGGGATCAAGGCAAGTTGGATGTTTTGGTTGTGTGCTGGGTGCACGAGACTCGGGTTTGTGTTTAATACTTGCCTGGATCCTAAGGACCGGTTCATGGAGCATGTAACCTGGCTTTACCGTGCCAACCACATGCTGAGATGGGGCAGCTTGGCCAATTAATTAGGTGTATCCCCGGCGTAGTATGGGTGTGTTGGATGGTGCGGGGAATAGGTGTCAGCTGGACTACCATATGAACCGCAAGGCTCAAGAGGGGGCCACTGCAGCGGGGTTGGAGCCTCTTGTATGCTGTTAGGGGTGAAACCTCAGTGGGCCCATGCTCGTCGGGAATCCCTTTTTAAAGGCTTCGTAGTGATCTCCTGGCTACACACCTGGGAAGTGTGAATGTGGTTCGTAGCCACTGGCATAATGGAGGTTCTTTTAGTCCACCCGGCAACGGGGATGAAATCACTACATGTGGGTACAGTGGTACAAACTCTGCAGAGTCAAAACTGTCATGATAGCCGTGCTCACAGTCAAGAGCGGCTTGGACTTATTCATGATTAGAGGATTGATGGTTTTGGAAGTTACGGATGTTAAGCGGGGAGCTTAACATTGGAAATGATGTTATGGTTATTTGATTATGATGATGCGATGGGAGATTGGGACCATTTCACCTGTGTAGTAATGTAGGTGCTTAATAAGCTAAGGTGATAGGTATTAATTGCGTAGTGCTTTAACCATGAGTTCAACCTCTCCTTGTTCTAGCCATGCATGACATAACTTTCCCACACTTGCTGAGTACCATCGGTACTCAATCTTGCATATTTTGTTGGTTTATATTGCTGCTCAGGTCAAGATAATGAGATGGTGTATAATGACCAAGACTTTGGACCCAAAGAAGGTTTCTAGGTTCATGGAGACCCCGGGGCAACGCCTGTGAAGGAGCCCTCGAGAATAATATTCCGCTGCTAGTTTATTTACTTGTGATGAACTTATTATTGTCCATCGAGACATTTGCTATGTAAGACTTATTTATATTCGACACCTGGCTTGTAATAAATGATGCATCACTATTTGTCATCACATGTATGAGAAAATGATCCTGGCATACATGTGATATTCACTTGGTTGTTCTTCGGAAAAACCGGGTGTGACAGAAGTGGTATTAGAGTCAAGGTTGCCCGTAGGAACGTGGACCTAGGTAGAAATGGACGTATTTAAGGGCCCTATTTTCTTAAAAACTATTTTACAAGGTGTGTGTTGAAAATTGTTATTTAATGGAGTCACTTTCTTCATCTTACCCCAACTTTCATTCAAAATAGGATTTTTGTTTAAAAGTTTATCTAACCTAAGTTTAAATGCTTTCTGTTTTAGATGGTTCGCATGATTCGCACTGCTTGCAAGTCCACAGGAGGGAGAGTTCCTGTAGTTGCCCTTGCCCAAAGAGAGGAGAGTCGTCCGGTGACGTACCTTTCCTACGGATTGGCAGTGGGAGGCTTGTTGCGCCGTCTTCGACGTATGCTCCAAGCCGCCGGCAATACGGGCAAGCTAATCATACACTATAGCTCCACCAGGACCATCCGTGAGAAGAGGGAAGAATGGAGTTTCGAGATGAGGATTATCCATGAAAATCAGCTGCTTAAGATCCACCGCTCTCTAGCTTGTCGAGCGACACAGGTCGATGCGGAGAAGGATGTCACCTGGGAGGCCATCACCTGCCAGAGTCACATCTATCTTCGACACCTGGACAGGACTGAGTACATGTATGTCCTCCAGCACGAGAGCGGTACAACGGAGTATAAGTACCCGCCAGTGCAGCAAGGGACTTCCCATGAGCACATGGACTTGTGCTTGGAGAATGCTGCTATGCTCAGCACTCGATTGCAGGAGTGTCAGCAGGAGCTTCAGGATGTTCGTGACACCCTGAAGGAAACCGAGGCGTTGCTTCGAGCCTGCTTAAGGGCGAGAGAAAGAGGAGATGGGAATGAACTGTGTGTCACCGTGAATGACACATGGACTCCTGACTCCCCAGGTCGCCGGGCGATTAGGCATCGTCGCACTTCTCCACCAGCAGCTTCCCCACCCAAAGCAGAGTCAGAAGGCAGCCGCAATGATGAGGAAGACCCCAAGGAGCCAGCTCAGTGAATACGAGTAGTGTAGAGTCCTTCCCTTAGTTTAGCAGGATGTCGAGTAGTCAAGTCGTTATCTTAGTTAATGGTGTGTTAATGATTGGTGTGTGACGTGAGTTGTGGAAGCCATGAGCAATTGTCAAGTCGTTATCTTAGTTAATGGTGTGTTAATGATTGGTGTGTGACGTGAGTTGTGGAAGCCATGAGCAATTGTCCACAGCCTCGTCTCCAGATTGTTTTGCTTTGGTGTGTGAACCCACATGAAATAATATTGCATTTATTTTTGTGTGAGATATGAACCCTCAGAAAAGTATAACAAAGCCTTAACACTTCAAAGTACAAACAAGTGAAAGTAGTAAGATGATACGTAATGCTTTAAATTAACCTTGGTTGATCATGCCAGATGGCCGGAAGAGGAAAAGGACGTGCTGCCAACCCCGCCAACAACAACGATGAGGCCTCCAACCCTCATCTTTCTAGAGGCCAGGACAGGGGTGGTCGCCGTGAAGGAGTTGATCCCCTCCACCAAATGCTGGAGAATCAAAATCAGCTCATCCAGAATCTTGACTCAAGTGGTGGCCAACTTGCATCAAGTTCCACCTCCACAAGCTGCACCACGCCAACCAAGGTTGAGTAAGTTTCTAGGAACTCAACCTCCAAAGTTTGCAAGTGCTGCTGAACCTCTGGAGGCAGATGATTGGCTTAAGACCATTGAGAGAAAGATGAGGATCATACAGTGTCAAGGGTACGAGAGGGTGCTGTTTGCCTCTCATCAATTGCATGGACCTGCTGTTGATTGGTGGACCTCCTATGTGGCCGCCCATCATGACCCTGAGAACATCACTTGGGAAGAGTTCAAGTGTAGCTTCCGCAACCATTACATCCCAAGAGGTGAACTCAAAAACAAGAGGAAGGAGTTCTTGGGACTGCAGCAGGGAAACATGACGGTGAGGGAATACCTCACTAAATTTACTCTACTATCCCGTTATGCCCCACGAGACATAGAGACTGATGAGCAGAAACAAGATTGTTTCGTGGAAGGACTTACCACAGAAATGCAGTGTGCAATGTCCTCAAATGAGTATGAAAGCTTCCAAAAGATGGTGGACAGAGCGTTCGTGGTAGAAAGGAAGCTGAAGGCCTTGGAAAATGATAATAAGAGGAAGGCCGGGTGGTCACATCAAGCCTCAGGGAGCAACACCCGCCCACGTCTGATGCAGCAACCTGCAGGGCAGACGAACCGTGCTGCGGTACCCTACTCAGCACCAAGAGGGTACAACCCGAACTACAGGCCTCCGGCAGCACCAGCACAGCCGCAACGTCAGTTTGTACAGCAGCCTCGCCCCGCATATCCACCTCGACCAGCAGTGCAAGGACCTCCAAACCAACCCCAAGACAACAAAGGCCAGGCACCTAAGGTTGGGGTGCAATGTTTTAGCTGTGGTGAAGTGGGGCAATACGCCCATAAGTGCCCAAAGAAGAAGCCCACGCAGCCACAACAGCAGAATGTAATGAGAGGACGGGTGAACCACGTCACTATGGAGGAAGCACAAGAGGCACCCGACGTGGTAGTTGGTAAGTTTCCTGCTAATTTACACATTGCAACTCTGCTGTTTGATTCTGGTGCTACCGACTCGTTCATTGCTCAAGGGTTTGTTAAGAAACATGACCTAGCAACAACACAAATGAACCATATGCTAGCCGTAAACTCTCCAGGTGGAGAAATAAGGACAAGACAAGTGTGTCCCAAAGTGAACCTAGACATTAATGGGGTGGTATTTACTGCTAACCTCATAGTGATAGATTCACAAGGGATAGATATTATTTTGGGTATGGATTGGTTGACCAAACATAAAGGAATCATCCATTGTTCGACCAGAACGGTGGAACTAACTCACCCTAGTGGCACAAGAGTAAAGTTCATAACAATACACGAGCCTAGGAGGGACATTAAATTAAATCAAGTTGAGGTGAAAGTTGAGGAGATCAGGACCATCAGGGAATATCCAGATGTTTTTCCGGAGGATTTGCCAGGTATGCCTCCCGATCGTGAAGTGGAATTCGCAATTGAGCTAGTGCCTGGAACAGCCCCGATATACAAGAGACCTTATCGGATGGACTCCAAGCAGCTAGTAGAACTCAAGGATCATTTGAGAGAATTGACGGAGAAGGGGTATATTCGCCCTAGTTCCTCACCGTGGGGAGCTCCGGTGATATTTGTGCCCAAAAAGGACGGAACCCAAAGGTTATGCGTAGATTACCGTGCCTTGAATGAGGTAACCATCAAGAACATGTACCCATTACCCCGCATTGAAGACTTGTTTGATCAGTTGAGGGGAGCTTGTGTGTTCTCGAAAATTGATCTCAGGTCGGGATACCACCAACTCAAGATAAGGCAATCTGATATTCCAAGACAGCTTTCGTATCTCGGTACGGATTGTATGAATACACTGTCATGCCCTTCGGGCTAACTAATGCCCCGGCGTACTTTATGTATCTCATGAACAAGGTATTCATGGAATATCTGGACAAATTTGTGGTGGTTTTCATAGATGACATTCTCGTCTTCTCCAAAGATGAAGAAGAACATGAGAAACATCTAAGGTTGGTGTTGCAAAGGCTCAGAGAACACCAACTATATGCCAAGTTGAGCAAGTGTGAGTTTTAGCTGAAGAGAGTTCCCTTCTTAGGACATATAATCTCGGAGGGAGGAATCTCCGTGGATCCTGCCAAAATCGAGGATATACAGAAGTGGAAGACCCCTGAAAATGTCAGGGAAGTTCAAAGCTTTTTGGGATTGGCTGGATACTATCGACGGTTTATTGAGGGATTCTCTAAGATCTCGAGACCCCTCACCAAACTGTTGGAGAAGGGAATCACATTCACATGGATGCCACAGTGTGAGACGAGTTTTCAGGAGCTAAAGAAAAGATTGACAACAGCCCCAGTGTTGGTTATGCCAGATATGCAGAAGAATTTCACGGTGTACTGCGATGCCTCTGGAAACGGGTTGGGATGTGTTCTCATGCAAGAAGGGCATGTCGTGGCTTATGCATCCCGACAACTCCGGAAGCACGAGAAAAACTATCCTACACATGACCTAGAACTAGCCGCAGTGGTACACGCGTTGAAAATTTGGTGACACTATTTGATGGGGAAGAAGACAGAGATATATACGGATCATAAGAGTCTGAAGTACATTTTTACACAGCCAGATCTCAACCTCAGACAAAGGAGATGGTTAGAGCTAATCAATGACTTTGTTGTGGGCATCAACTATCATCCTGGGAAAGCAAACGTCGCGGTCGATGCTTTAAGTCGGAAAGTGCAAGTCAATAAGTTGAGCTTAAAGGACATGCCTGCAGAATTGAAGGACGAGGTTATAAGGCTCAATCTATGCCTTGTGAATAGTGGTGAAGCCATCGCCATGGAAGTGGACTCCATACTAGAGCAAGACATACGCGATGGTCAAAAGAACGACGAGAAGATACAAGAAATCAGGCAACTCCTCAAGGAAAATAAAGCTCCTGGTTTTAGAGAGGATGAACAAGGTACGGTGTGGCACGGGAAAAGGATCTGTGTGCCTGAAGTAAGGAGATCCGTGAATTAATTTTGAAGGAGGCTCACGATTCCGACTATTCCATTCATCCTGGGAGTACGAAGATGTACCAGGACCTCAAGGGCAGGTATTGGTGGTATGGCATGAAGCGAGATGTCGCGGAACATGTTGCCCTATGTGACACATGTCAGTTGGTGAAAGCAGAACATCAACGACCCGTGGGATTATTGCAACCACTCAAAGTGCCTGAATGGAAATGGGAAGAAATCGGTATGGATTTCATAGTGGGATTGCCTAGGACCCAATCAGGATATGATTCAATATGGGTCATCATTGATAGGCTAACCAAGGTAGCTCATTTCATCCCCGTGAAAGAAAGCTACAGCGGATCCAAATTGGCAGAGTTGTACATGTCAAGGATCGTGTGTTACCATGGAGTGCCAAAGAAGATTGTGTTGGATCGAGGGACACAGTTCACCTCAAGGTTCTGGCAGAAGTTGCACGAAACCATGGGAATCCATCTGAACTTTAGTTCTGCCTATCATCCCCAAACTGACGGGCAGACGGAAAGAACCAATCAGATCCTTGAAGATATGCTGAGGCCATGTGCACTAAAAAACAATCGGAGTTGGGACAAGAACTTACCGTATGCGGAATTCTCCTATAACAACAGCTATCAAGCTAGTATGAAGATGTCACCGTTTGAAGCTTTGTACGGGAGGAAGTGCAGAACTCCCCTATTTTGGAACCAAACAGGGGAAAGTAAAGTGTTTGGTCCAGAAGTACTCCAAGAAGCCGAGGCGAAGGTGAGGGAAATTCGCAACAACTTGAGGATAGCACAGACACGCCAAAAGAGTTATGCCGATGTACGAAGAAGAGAGCTCGTTTTCAACGTGGGAGACTATGTCTATCTCAAGGTGTTCCCTATCCGAGGACTTCGTCGGTTCAAGGTGAAAGGGAAGTTGTCACCTCGATACATCGGACCCTTTCAAGTTCTGGAGAGGAAAGGCGAAGTGGCGTATCAACTGGAATTACCGGCTCGCCTATCGGATGTGCACGATGTATTCCATGTGTCACAACTCAAGAAATGCCTGAGGACGCCTGAAGAGGTGTTACCCATGAATGAAGTGGACGTAGCTGAGGATTTGTCTTATGCCGAACAACCATACAAGATTTCGGAGACAATGGAACGCCACACCAGAAATAAAAGAATCCGGATGTGCAAGGTGCAGTGGAAGCATCACTCAGAAGAGGAAGCCACTTGGGAGCGAGAAGATGAGCTTAAGGCACAGTTTCCGGAATTGTTTTCTTAGAACCACCAATCTCGAGGACGAGATTTATTTTAAGGGGGGTAGAGCTGTGACACCCCAAAATCCTGTTCAGAGGGGAGTTTAAAAATTTTTGGACGTGTTGCATGTGTTGCAAAAATTCAAATTTAAACTGGAATTCAAATTAAACTCAAAACAGAAAAGAAATAGAAAAAGGAAAACAGAAAAAAACCGGCCAGTGGGCCGAAACCCACCAGCCGGCCCACCCTGCCCCCGCGCCAGCCCGGAGCCGTGCGCCCGCTCTCTCTCTCTCAGACAGGTGGGAACCACCTGTCATCCCTAACCCCCGATCGTCTGAAACTCGGACTGTTCACCCGCGTGCGCGCGATCGCAACCGACCGGATTTCCGGCCGAATTATGGTTCCGGAGGACTCCCACTCGATCTAAACAAACCCACCGCCCTTCCCCGTCTATAAAAACCCCGGCCTCGTTCTGTTTTTCCCACGTGATCCGCCGTTTTTACTCCGGTGAGAACCCGAGCCCCTCCGGCGAATTCTGGCCGATCTACGCTCGGAAATTCCGATCTAACTCGCTGGTCTTGATCCACCGCCTCCGGGGAACCTCGCAGGTGCAGAAAACTCGGTGGTTTGCGGTTCAAACACAGCGCCGACGAGCCTCGCCGTGAATTCACCTCGGACCTCGTCGCCGACCGCCTTCCAGGACCTCCGAGCTCAAGAAAACCCCCGAGGTGAGATCCGCGACCTCCCCTCCACCGATCTATGCCATAAAATCACAGTTTTAGGAAGAATTGACGAAGATCCGAAACTCTCCGGCGAGATCGCCGCCTCCCGCCGCCATGCGCCGCTGGGCAGCGCCGCCCGCGCTCGATCAGAGCGACGTGGCCGCTTGAGCGCAGTTTATTTTAAATCGCACGGTAGAGTTTAAATCCCCGCGTACCGGTTCGACGTTATAATCTCAGCCGTCTGTTTTAAATCGGACGGTCCACGTCAGCTCCGCGTTATAAAGACTGGAATTCTTACGTGCTACCCCCTGGGGTTCTCGGGAAATAAGAGCTAGCCCCGGAAACTTCTGATCTAGCCCCTGGAACTTCAGAAAATCATGTAAATTCATTTAAAAATCAGTTTTAGCCCCTGGACTTAATAAAAATTAGGAAAAACTCCTCTGTTATGTGTAGCTAGACCCCTGAAAATTGTTAAAATAATATCATAGACCCTGTAGTGGGGTGAGTTTACCTTTTTAACCCTGTTTGATATTAAATTTAGGAAATTGAATATGTGGCTAGTATTTAAAATTTAAAAAGTAGGACAAACATATTGTCAAATTTAAATTAAAAACTTTCTCAGTACTTAGAAAACTTTGGAGTGAGATAAAAATAGATTTTTGGCTAAAATGAATCTGTTTATTTTATTATTCACATTTATTAGCTATAGGGACACATTTTTAAGTGAAGAATAGTTCTGAAAATTAGGAAAATAAATATAAAATAGTTTACATCAGAGGAAAAGGTCAAAAATATGTTATTAAATATTTTAGATCAGAACCTGTTCTGTTTAGGTGATGTGTCTTGTTATTTTCATAATAAAGTTCACATTTAGGCATAGGAAATAAATCTGAAAATATAGCAACTAGTAAATGATAAATGGAGTTTCTAAAATCCAAAGAATTCAGTTTAGGGTTGGTAGAAATTCTGAAGACACATATGGAGAAGGAAAATACCTTTCATGCATACTTGGTAGCTAAAAGGTGTAGTAATTGAATATAAGGAATTTATTTAAATTGGAAACTCATATATAAAGTATGCAAGCATAAATGTGAATACAAAAGTAGGAATCATATACACATGATTAAAAGTGCATGTAAGCCAAAGGTCAACACACATATAGTAAACACAAAACATAGAAGTTGTGAATGGCTTTGTTACATGTGAATGTGTGGTTTGTATGAAGTGGAAGTGTGAACTATGTCTTATGGATTGTTGTTTTTCTTTTGCTATGTGTGATGGTATGATGTAGAACCTGCTCAAGAGCAAGTTATTCCTTTCCAAGATCAGGACTACCCTTTTCAAGAGCAGTAGGAAGGAGGCAAGTGTCCTTGACCACTTTGATCCTATGCTTGGATGTGTAGCTAGAATTATTTGCATTGTCAATTGAAATATGAAACCCATGTTAGGAAGTTTCCCTAGAATTGCATTACCCTGTTCCCTTGTAGCTTGGGTTGGGATTTATTTTATCATGTCATTTATTATTATGGATATGCTTAGCCATGCTTAGAATGGGATATTTGGGATATGAGATCATCAGTTTATTTTACCATACTCTTGAATGAGATATTGTGAGTTATGTAGAGGTAGGGATCAAGGCAAGTTGGATGTTTTGGTTGTGTGCTGGATGCATGAGACTCGGGTTTGTGTTTAGTACTTGCTTGGATCCTAAGGACCGGTTCATGGAGCATGTAACCTGGCTTTACCGTGCCAACCACATGCTGAGATGGGGCAGCTTGGCCAATTAATTAGGTGTATCCCCGGCGTAGTATGGGTGTGTTGGATCGTGCGGGGAATAGGTGTCAGCTGGACTACCATATGAACCGCAAGGCTCAAGAGGGGGCCACTGCAGCGGGGTTGGAGCCTCTTGTATGCTGTTAGGGGTGAAACCTCAGTGGGCCCATGCTCGTCGGGAATCCCTTTGTAAAGGCTTCGTAGTGATCTCCTGGCTACACACCTGGGAAGTGTGAATGTGGTTCGTAGCCACTGGCATAATGGAGGTTCTTTTAGTCCACCCGGCAACGGGGATGAAATCACTACATGTGGGTACAGTGGTACAAACTCTGCAGAGTCAAAACTGTCATGATAGCCGTCCTCACGGTCAAGAGCGGCTTGGACTTATTCATGATTAGAGGATTGATGGTTTTGGAAGTTATGGATGTTAAGCGGGGAGCTTAACATTGGAAATGATGTTATGGTTATTTGATTATGATGATGGGATGGGAGATTGGGACCATTTCACCTGTGTAGTAATGTAGGTGCTTATTAAGCTAAGGTGATAGGTATTAATTGCGTAGTGCTTTAACCATGAGTTCAACCTCTCCTTGTTCTAGCCATGCATGACATAACTTTCCCACACTTGCTGAGTACCATCGGTACTCAATCTTGCATATTTTGTTGGTTTATATTGCTGCTCAGGTCAAGATAATGAGATGGTGTATAATGACCAAGACTTTGGATCCGAAGAAGGTTTCTAGGTTCATGGAGACCCCCGGGCAACGCCTGTGAAGGAGCCCTCGAGAATAATATTCCACTGCTAGTTTATTTACTTGTGATGAACTTATTATTGTCCATCGAGACATTTGCTATGTAAGACTTATTTATATTCGACACCTGGCTTGTAATAAATGATGCATCACTATTTGTCATCACATGTATGAGAAAATGATCCTGGCATACATGTGATATTCACTTGGTTGTTCTTCGGAAAAACCGGGTGTGACATTACCCCGCTCTTACAAGTTTCTTACCAGCACTGCAGGTGGCCAACGGTGACCGGTGTGAAGAAAACAGAGAGTGGGTGTGATTGCAAATGTTACCTGTTCTGCTCGAGAGAAGGTGGAGCTTGGAAGGCTCAAATGCAGTATATGTATGCGGCACACAAGTTAGTAACAGATAGCAATGCTGAATAAGTGTCCAAAGAATTTCACCTAGTTGCTGGCCTAAGAATGTATTAGAACAGTTGTGGCAACAAGCAAGGACAAGGATGAATGATGATGAACAACAAAGATAATATCAGCAAGTATCCAGCACTCACACAGAAATAGCACAACTAGAAAACCCCTTAGCCTCCTGTTTTTGTCTTGAAGCACTAGTAGAAATCAAAATCTTTTTTCTCTTTATTTTTTTGATATTTTTTCTCAACCAGGGGCACAAGAATAGAAACAGCACCAAGTATTAGCTCAAATCGATGAAAGATGAGATCGGCACAAATTCAGGAGCGATTGGAAAAACTGGTGCTGGAACTTCGGAGTTCAAAACGAGGGCCTTCTTAATTTTTTCTAATTTTTTATGAAAACACCGTGACCGGCGTAGCTGGTGTATCGTATGTGGACTTTTTCGAGACCTTTCCGGGAAAAAATGTGCCTCAATCGGAGTTACGAGCGAAAAGTTATGCCCGTTTTAAGGAGGATACCCCGAATCAGGTTTTGGTGGTGGTGGAAACTGCAACAGAAACGAATTGGTGGGTGGAATTTTTTTGTAGATTGGTTTTTTGTATATGGCAGCGGATGGAAGAAACAAAACTGAACCAAAACAAATCTAAACCAGCAACCAGACTCAACCTATAACACGAACTCAGAACTACGGACTCCGAAACTAAATTGTGCAAAAGGTTGTGTGGCGGACCGGGATCCGCCCATCCAGGATCGCAGAGGGTGGTGCCGCACGATGCGAAACCCGACAGCACATGTCATAAGAACACAATATATTACATGGGAAAACAACTGAACTGTACAAACTAGTACAATACTCAGTTACAAACTAGTGTCTTCATTACACAGCGGAAGTTTCTTTTATACAACTCACGCCCGCCTATCTAGCAAAAGTCGGTTGCCCAGCCCTAGGGCAACCCACACTAGCTGCACTCCTCAGCTCAGCGTGGCGTGTACGGCTCTCACTCAGCCGTGGTCCCCGACGGAGGGTAACCCTCGCCGGTGGACTCGTAACCCGAGTCCGTGGGTGGCTCCTCACCTGAAAAACACTTAAGCAGCAACCGTGAGCACGAGGGCTCAACAAGACTTAACCGACTTACCTAGGCATGAAACTCTACATGAGGTGTACAATGACATAGGATAGCATTGTTGCAGCAAATGGACACACCTACAAGTCCATCCTTAGTTCATCTTTTAGCAACAAGTTAACAGTTCATGAAGCTGAAATTTAGTACACATTATTTGGTGGTACACATGTAGCAATACAATTACCTCATGACAGCAATATTGAATCACAGCATTCCATAAATTATCTACGTTACGACGCAGTGAACAAGCGGTACTCGTCACCACGAGGGACAGCGAATCGACTCAATGTACACCTGCAGGGAAACCCAAAGAGCACGTCACATACGCCCACCCGTGGAGCTGCACAGCACGCTCACTCGATGTCGTACGGGACAACCTTTCACCCAACAGCCCAAACGTCGAACCGGTTGCCCCGAAACGAGCAGGAGGTTCCCCACACTGAGCATCTCTCTATACCCGTTGGCAGATTTCCACCTTGCTGCCCTCAGCCTACACCTATAAATCGGTGCGTTATGTCTCGACGCCCGGAGGTTTAGGCTACATCGGTTTATCGGGGCCCATATATCCGATATGCCTTCGGTACGTTTAATACTTGTTCAGCAGGGCCGCACACAGATCGGTCCTCAATCGACACAGACAGGGCTGCGCACACAAGACTTCCTCTTGCTGCGCCCTAGCCCCTGCCTAGTCTCATTTTCCTTACTAAAGTGATCTCACATCACTCAACCGAACCCGTGTGTCCCAAGCCTATCTCGCGAGTAGATTCCAACTATTCGGCTTGTACCGAAGTCCTATGACTCATTAAGCATAGTCTGTCTACTCGGAGTCTTAGACACTACCCTCACTCTTTTAGCAACCTTTGGTTATGCAAGTGGGGTTTCATTCATCCTATACCTAATGAACATACATACTTCACCCTACGTATGTAAACAAAGTAAAAACTTTATAAAAGAGTTAATGCAAACCGGGGCTTGCCTTGTTGCTTCTGGTCAGTAGTTAGCTCTTCTTCCAGAAGGAGGAAGTCCAGCACTTCCGGAGTCTCTTCTTCAGTGACTACACGTTTAATGAAATACGACATGTAAATTTAAATGCAATGTGTAAACTTGAATACTTAACTATTAATAACTCTAGCTAGCCCTCCCCTTTGGTTCTGAAATTTTTATGGTGGCTTGGTATGGTCCTAACCAGAGTCTTGACCAAGTTTTATTTGAAACAAAGTTCATCTGAACCTTGTACAAATAAAAGCCCATTTGGTCAATGTTTGAGCCTCTAAATAATTCCAGGGGTTTTCATGGCTCCAACCATTACTTTCTGGAAACTAGAATTTAGGATGGTTCTAATGGAGTTGGTTTCATGTCATTTGAAGAATTCTACAGAAAGTTATGCCCTAATTAAGATTTGAGAAAATCTGAAAAATGTTTCTGTACATTTTTCTATTTTCTCTGGGTAGTTCTCTTAATCACCCAATTAGGGTATCCAAATGAACCTGGATGAGTCTGAAAATTTTACTGGGATTCAGGGATTTTCCAAGGAACCTCTCAGCCAAATTTCAGAATTTTTCATAATGTAGTTCTTCAGATAAAATTCCTAACACTTTAAATTTTAGGGATTTAATTATGGAAAACTATTTACTTTCATGAGCTGAATTTGGTATTGCTGGAAAGTACTCAGAATTCTGAGTTCAGCAAAATTTGGTTCATCGAATTTGGAGTTTCCTAGCAAAAGTTCTATGCATTTGAAGTTTGAACTAAAACTGGAAATTCCAAAAATGTTTAAATCCTGCGGGTGGGACCCACTCCTCGAGCCGGCCCACTCAGAATGTGGCCACACCGCGTCCCACGGGGTTTTACCCGCGCTGCCGCACCGAATCCCGGCCGCAAACCGATCCCCGCGCGAGATCAGAGGCTGACCGGTGGACCTGGCCCCCTTTCGTCTACCTCGCGCTCTCCTGCAGCTCCCGCGGCGGCGCTTCGCCGGAGCGCTCGTCGCCGGGCGTTTCACCGCCCGGCCTTCGACGAAACTTGCCGCCCGTGCCTAACTCGACTCGGAGAACACGCTGGTACCCTCACCGGAGCTCGGCAATGGCCGGAACTATGCCCGCGGCGGTGACAGAGCTTCCCTCGACTCCGGCGATGTCGCCCGGGCTACTCCGGGCCTTATTTCTCAAGCGGTTTGCTCATACAGCTCCGCCATGGCATGCTGCGCACGAATATGAGCTCGGTTGGCCATGGAAACGGCCGGAACTAGGACCTCACCGTCGACCTAGGCCCGATATCGGCTGTTGCTCGAAAAACTTGGATATCAGCGCAAAGACTCGACGGTTTTCGATGGTTTTGGATCCTAGGTAGCCGTGGGGACGTGTAGAACATGTGCTCGGCTGGGTTTACGCCGTGCAGGACCGATCGCCGCGAATTTCAGTATGTCTGCTCACTCGTTTTTGTCGAACACCGAGGACTAGACGGGGAAATACTCCCCCTACCGAGCATGGAAGAGGGTAGGGTCTTCACCGTGAGTTCGAGCAGTCCCCGGCGCATATATTTGCTGTTGAGCTCCGGTCGCGAGGTCGCCTGGATCAACGGCGCGACGAGGAGCTGAGGGGAGCGGCTGGTGCCGTTTTTCGTTTCGGGTGGGAACGGGCAGAGCGGAGGAGATGAGGCCGGCTCACGTGGGCTGGGGACTTTAACCGTGTCGGGCACGCGTGCGCTCGGTCGCCGAGCAGGAGGTGGCGAGGTGAGGCGGTCGGACGCCGGTGCTGTCCGCAGCTGGCGCGCTAGCTCGGCTGAGAGAGGGAAAATCAGTGGAAAACTTCTCTGTTAAGTCTACTGACAGGTGGGACCTCCCCCCTAATTCTTTTTCCAAATTTTCTCAATTCTGGGTTGCCAAAATATCCTCAGCTACTCACAATTTAATGTGAGACTTAGTCACCAAGTCTTTCTTTGAATTTGAATTCTCAAATTTGGACTGTGTTTGGCTAAATTTGCTGCATGTTTAAACTGAAATTCAAATTCAGTTTGGAATTCTTGCAAATTTAGCTCTTGACAAGATGAACTCCAATGAGGATAAAAATTGGTGGGCTAATTCAGAAAAATGTGCTGAGTTTGAATATGAAGCTAACTTTTGAAGTTGAGTGATGAAAGTTGCTACAATTTGAATTTACATTCAAATTGGCCTCTTTTTCAAATACCCCCAAAAGTGCCTCAAAAAGTGTTGGATTTTCATGAAACTTGGACTGAACCTTCCCAAGACTTTTAAAGTTCTATGGGTGAGCTCAACCTCTCATGTTCATGTGTAAAATTCCCACTTTGTGAAAGTGTAGGCTTTCCCCTCTAATCACTCTTTTGATGGAGGTTACTTGCTCTTTACACTTTTTCCCAATCTATCCACAACAAAACTGTGGTGTTGTGAGGTGATAAAAAGTTTTTGCAAGTCCCTTTTCTTGGGCTTTTACAGGTTGAGCGGGGGTTGTAGGTCAGGGAAACTAAAAAAATTTTTGTTGCTTTTTGTGGATGATGGGACTGAAACAAAATAAATCTAAAGGGCACACAAGTATACCTCACGGTGAACCTGGAAACCTTATACCAATTGATAGGAGGATGAGTCCGGATCTTCCGAGAGGTAGGGTAAACTTGATTGGGTGGAGATCTCGACGTTGATGATCCAAGGCTCCGAACGAACGAAACCCCGCAATCACTACACCACTGCTCCGTTGGTTATCACCCGTGTCACACGAATGACCTCGCCACGAAGGCTTATCCCTGCAAGCGCAATCAAGAACACAACCAAGAACAGAGAAGTTGCAATCAAAACTGAATTGATCACGAATTTGGGGTCTCACAACCAATGATCGGCAACACTGTTCAATGACAGATTGTAACTAAGCTAAAACCCACCCTAATGTATGGCTTCTATATAAAAAGGAGTTTAGGGGCATGCAAGACCCCTGGACGCAACCCTAATGGGCTTCCACACGTTACACGGGCCAGCAGCCCAAAAGGCGGTGGCGCAGCACCGGAAAAATTCTGGACGCCCACTTGTTTTGCTGATTCCCGTCAACTTAGAAAGAATTTTGAGGTGGGGCTGGTTCCATTGGAAGCTTTATGAAATCACGGTTCCAACCATATATAGAACGTCATAATCCGACTCCGTATGTGTCCGGGACATCAGTTTTGGTGAAGGCAGCTCCTGGAACCCGAGGTGGAGTCGAAGTCGAGTTGTACTTGGGTTCCTCCTTGGTGTGCACGTCCTATCTCCTCCTCCTTGACTCCTTGGACTCCTCCCAGCCCTTGCTGGTCCTCTCCATTGTTCCTAATCAATAAAACATGCATGGAAACAAGCGTAAGTTCTGAAAAACAATTGATGAGGTTAGAACGTACCTGGAGATCCAATTGTCGTGCACGTGCTCTAGTGATCGGTCCTTGCATTGTATGCAAAGGAGAGATGTCCTCATCACAAGTGCCCCTTGACCATATTGATCCTATGTTTTGGGAAACTATTTTGTTTTGCGAAAAGGTGTGTGCGCTGAGTCAAGCATGATGGGAAACCCTTTTATAGGAGTTTACTAGTTTTGGTTAAACCACCCTTGTCGCCTGGGAAGCTTATGAGTCAGGTATGGTTTTTGCTTTTATGCTTCGCTGCGTCCATGGGATTGGGAAGCGAGATAGATGTGTCTAGCTAACTGCACTCGTAATGATAATGAGAAACTGATGTTGTTGATGAACATGGATCGGAGGGAGATCTAGGCAAGCATGGGGTTTGTGAATAAGGTAGAATGAGAAGGTGGTTTACTTGCCGTAGATCTAAGGACCGGTTCATGCGAGCACATGCCAGGATAACAGTGCCACCACAAGGCCAAGTATGGGTGCGGCATAGCTGACTAATTAGGTAAGTTAATAGATTGTTATGGACCGTGGAAGGCGCGGGGAACGGGAGTCGAGTGAGGACTGCCCTGGGAACTGTCATGGCACAAGAGGGGGCCCGTGGGTGGGAGAATTGGAGATTCTAGCCTGCCGGTGAAACCTTAGTGAGTCCATACACCTAGTAGCTCCTTTGTAAAGGTTATTTTGTGATCTCTTGGCCATACACCGACGGTTGTGTACTGGTATAATGGAGGTTCTACAGTCGCCGACGGGTGACGAAATCACAAACTTGTGGGTAAAGAGGTGCAAACGCTGCAGAGTATAAAACTACCATGATAGCCGAGCTTACGGTCATGAGCGCCTGGCCAACTCCCATGATTAGTTGGGATGGATATTGGTTATGGTTTTGGTTATGGTTTGGCTTTCGGGATTGTTGAGTCCGGGTGATAAGATTTGGTTGCATGAATGTCGAGTCATGGCAACGAGATTGGTCTCGGTGTGAGACGGAATTGTTTATGAGATGAAATGGTAGCGAATACGAGATGGTATTCGTGAGATGGTAGCGAATACGAGAAGGTATTCGTGAGCAAGGGTGAAGTTGATTAATGTCTGGTTGGGACATGGAGAGTGATGAACATAATGGAGGTATGATGGTATTTTAATACATGTTGGGATTACGTTCACTTAAGTTAAGTTGCTGTTTTATCGTGGTTTTGATAAATAAACTTTGGTTTCTGCAATAAGCCTTTTTATACCTACCTTGTTGTGGGCTACATATCATATTTTCCCGCACTTGCTGAGTACATCATGGTACTCAAACTTGCATTATTATTTTATCATCAGCAACAGGAGAAGATTACTATGAAGACCAGGTGGAGCATTAGGCGTGTAATCTGTTATCAACCTTGCCTGTGAGGATGGAGTAGAGATGGAGCCACCGCTGCCGCTTAGACTGTTTCCGCATTAGTTAGA
The DNA here is from genome assembly GCA_030760725.1 of Neostapfia colusana. Taxonomy (NCBI): domain Eukaryota; kingdom Viridiplantae; phylum Streptophyta; class Magnoliopsida; order Poales; family Poaceae; genus Neostapfia; species Neostapfia colusana. The sequence continues at coordinate 43,612,420 of JASWHV010000013.1, forward strand.
AGACTTCCGCTGCTAGAATAAAGATTCCGCTGCTAGAATAAAGACTTCTGCTGTTAGATTAAGAATTCCGCTGTGAGCATGAGTCCAAGACTCATGAGACATTGTAATAAACTCTGTTATTCGTGGTTATATATATTCTGAAATTCAGTTTGTGGATAATGTGTATAGACCCCCATTGAATAAGCCTTGAATAGGAGTTGTGTGAGCCCTTGTGATGATTGTTTGTGATTGTGTGCTTAGTGTGAGTTGTGGGATGTCTAAAGCGTTGTCCATATCAACACATAAGTAGAAAGAGGTGTGAGATGCCTCGACACTTGTTCACATCCTCATATGGGCTAATATATATAGTCCAATCCACCTTGATGCATATAGTTAGGGGGATCCATCTAACCTTCTAACCTCTATTCTATTTCGTTCTCTCTCACAGATGGTGAGAGGAAACGCCGGCCGCCAAGGAAGGGACGTCCGTGACAACCAAGAGGATGGCCACGATGAAGTTCCTGTTAACCCCGGAGCTGGTGAGAACAACCTGGAACGGTTGATGGCCATGCAGAATCAACTTATGAAAAACATGATCTAAACTTTGGGTCAGTTGCAGGCCAACAATAACAACCCCATTCCGGCACCATCGCCACCACCACCGCCACCACCGTCAGCTCAAAACAGACTGGGAGAGTTCATGAGGACTCGACCACCCACCTTTGCTCAAGCTAACGACCCCATGGAGGCCGACGACTGGTTGAAATCCATGGAGAAGAAGCTTGCCATAGTGCAGTGCAATGACTGAGAGAAGGTTCTTTTTGCGTCACACCAACTCATGGGAGCTGCCGCTGACTGGTGGGATGCCCTATGCAACGCTCATGTCGACCCGGAGACGATCACTTGGACTGAGTTCAAGGAGAGTTTCCACTCTCATTACATCCCTGCTGGTGTAATGATGCTCAAGAGACAGGAGTTCGAAGGTCTCCGCCAAGGACAGAAAAGCGTGAATGAGTATCTCAACAAGTTCACGCAACTATCCCGGTACGCCCCCGAAGATGTTAACTCGGACCAACGGAAGCAGTACCTGTTCATGAGAGGGTTGAACAATGAGATCTAGGTTCAGCTCCTCAACAATGACTACGTGAGCTTCCAGAAGCTGGTTGACAAGGCTATAGTGGTTGAAAGCAAGATCCAAGAGATCGAGCGAGAAGGCAAGAGGAAGATGCAATACCAGCCACAAGGGAGCAACGTACGACCTCGGTACATGCCCCCATCTGCACCACGGTATGGATCGACCGCTCCTGCATACCGCCCAAATCAGCCACCACAGCAACGACCCGTTGCACAAGAACCTCGTGTGCCTTTGCCTCCTGTGCCCCGACCCAACATGGGCGCTCCTGTTCAAAACCCCCGCCCCAACGTACCTGCTGCCGTGGGCAACAGGGCATGCTTTGCATGCGGGGAGACAGGACACTTCGTGAGTCAGTGCCCGAGGAGAGGCCCTGGACAGCAAGGCAGCGTGCCCAAGCAGAACCCGCGACCGAATGGAGGAGACAATCAAGGAAAACATGGACAGCAGTACTATGCTCGCGGCAACGTGAACCATGTCTCTGCTGAGGAAGCACAACAAGCTGAGGACGTCGTAATTGGTATGTTCCTTGCCAATTCCAACCCAGCCACCATTTTATTTGATTCTGGAGCATCACATTCCTTCATATCCTCCAAGTATGTTGCCAAGCATAATCTACCATATCTCACTTAAATTGTACTATGTTGGTTAATTCTCCCGGTGGAGAGATGAGGACTAATATAGTATGTCCGAAAGTAAGCCTTAAAATAAGGGGGGTAGACTTCCTTGCCAACCTCATTGTCTTGGATTCCCAAGGGCTTGACATAATACTCGGGATGGATTGGTTAAGCAAGCACAACGGAGTAATCCAATGCGCTGAAAGGAGCGTGCAGTTGACAAACGAGAACGGTACTCGTATCGAGTTTGAGTCAGCCCGACAAATAACCAAGAAGGCAAGTTTGAACCACATCAAAGGAGCAACATTGGACAGCATTCCAGTGGTTCAAGAATTCTCAGACGTGTTTCCGGAAGAGCTTCCAGGTTGCCCCCTGACCGGGACATTGAGTTTTCCATTGATTTGGTACCCGAAATGCACCCATAGCAAAGAGACCCTATAGGATGCCCACCAATGAACTAGTGGAATTCAAGAAGCAAATTCAGGAGCAGTTGGAGAAGGGTTTCATACGTCCAAGCTTGTCACCATGGGGAGCCCCCGTGCTCTTCATAGACAAGAAGGATGGGACCCAAAGGATGCGCGTGGACTATAGGTCTTTCAACGAGGTGACAATCAAGAACAAATAACCTCTGCCCCGTATAGAAGACCTATTTGACCAAATGAAAGGAGCCTGAGTGTTCTCCAAGATTGATCTTCGGTCGGGATACTTCCAGCTAAAAATTAAGCCCTCTGATATACCCAAGACCGCCTTTCAGACACGGTATGGTTCATATGAATATACCTTCATGTATTTTGGGTTAACAAATGCACCTGCATACTTCATGTACCTTATGAACAAGGTTTTCATGGAGTACTTGGATAAGTTCGTCATAGTTTTTATCGACGACATTATGGTGTATTCAAAAAGTGAGGAGGAGCATGAAGAACATTTGAGATTGACCTTGCAGAAAATGCGCGAGCATCAATTGTATGCCAAGCTTAACAAGTGTCAATTTTGGCTAAAGGAGATATCGTTCCTAGGCCACATTATCTCAGAGGAAGGAGTATCGGTTGATCCCGGAAAAGTGGGAGATGTTCTGAAGTGGAACCAACCGCAAAACGTGAAGGACGTTCAGAGTTTTCTTGGGATGGCTGGATACTACCGACGCTTCATCAAGGACTTCTCTAAGATAGCAAAGCCTATGACGGAGTTGCTAACGAAGGGAAAAGCGTTCCAGTGGACATCAGCGTGCCAAGAGAGCTTTGAGGAACTTAAGAAAAGGATAACTACAGCACCGGTTTTGATATTGCCGGACGTAAGCAAGAGCTTTGACATATATTGTGATGCATCGAGACAAGGGCTCGGGTGTGTGCTCATGCAAGAAAGACAAGTGGTAGCCTATGCCTCATGACAATTAAAGAAGCACGAGCTTAATTATCCTACACATGACTTGGAACTAGCAGCAGTAGTGCATGCATTGAAGATTTGGAGACATTATATCCTTGGTCATCGATGTGAGATCTATACGGATCATAAAAGCCTCAAGTACATATTTACACAAACAGTTTGAATTTGAGGCAACGTCGATGGTTGGAACTCATCAAGGATTACGATGTTGGAATCAACTACCATCCTGGAAGGGCCAATGTAGTAGCTGATGCATTGAGACAGAAGGGAGCATGTCACCAACTCACGGTTCGGGAGCTACCACCCGAACTACGCAAGGAGTTCGAACGGTTACACCTCGGATTCTTGAACAAGATGGAAGTGATGGAACTCCACTCTTCATTGGAGCAAGAGATAAGAGATGTCCAAGTAACGGATGAGGAGATCAAGGAAATCAAGGAAAGGATCCGACAAGGAATAGAGAAGGATTTCAAGGAAGATGAGAAGGGTATGCTTTGGCTAGGAAAAAGGATTTGTGTGCCTAACGTGAAGCACATCCGCAACATAATATTAAAAGAGGCACATGATTCACCTTGTTCCATACATCCCGGAAGTACCAAGATGTACAAGGACCTGAAGACTTGTTATTGGTGGGATGGTATGAAGAGGGACATAGCCGAATATGTTGCACTATGCGACACATGCCAACGGGTGAAGGCCAAACATCAAAGACCCGCTGGATTGTTGCAACCCTTGAAGGTACCCGAGTCAAAGTGGGAAGACATCAGTATGGATTTCATAGTCGGGTTTCCACGTACTTGTAAAGGTCCCAAAAGTATGAATACAAAGAAACATGAGTTTGCACAAATATTGGTGTCATGTGTATGAAAAAAGGGGATTGGTTCAAACTTTTTATACATATGATAACACATGAGAGGTTGTTCTAAAACCCACTTAGAGCCATTTGCATGTTTGGACCCTAGGTGGATTAAGACCACAAAATTGAAGTACTCAAGTGCAATGGAATGGTTTAAAAATCAGAAGTTAAACTGAAGGTTCAACTCAAATTTCAAATGAGGGGAGGACACAAGGGTAATTCAAAACTGTTGTGTTCAAACTCTTGTTTGCAGCAGCTAACACAAGAATCAAATTGCATATTTGGATTCCTTAGGTCCAAATTAGTGGGTAGGCAAAGTTTCATTAATTTTTGAAAAGGTTTGCTACCCACTTATCCAAAAGGGATTTAAATGTGCAAAAGAATTCAAACATACATTTGAATTTGGATGGAATTTGTCCAACTATCCAAATGCAGCTGTTTTAACCTCCAAACTTTCGAATTGGTCACTTGCCAAGTTTTGGGGATCTTTTGAGGGGTGAAGAGGGACTGCCTGTGGGGCCCACATGTCATACGGCTGAGTAGACTTAACCCCCAAGTTTTTCACCTCTGTCTCTCACTCAACCGAGGGATTCTCCCGAACAGCACCAGCTGCCGTGCGCGCCACCGCCCGGGAAGCCACCTCCTGTTTTCCTCTCTCGTGCTGGCAACTGAGCAGCAGCTCACCCCCTTCTCTACGTGATCCACTCCCCACACAGCTGAGCCGAGCATGTTTGCTTTCCTCTTCACGACCAGCCAGCGCACCGCGCTCTGTTTCTCTCATCGGCGCCGCTCCTAAACTTTTCACCGCACACCGGCGCCGCTCGGCCTTTGCTCGAGCCGCCCACACAAAAAGTGAGCGCCAACATGTGCTCCAGCTACCCACCGCGCTACTTCACGGCGTTGTCGCTTCGTTTGGCCACAATTCGACGATCGCCGCCGAGAACCGAGGCCCACCCGAAGGAAACCAAGGTCAGCCCCCGTGGACAGCACACCACGGCCGTTTTCACCATCCCTCCTCAACACGAAAAAGGTGCGCCATGATCCCTAGCTCGTGTAGCTGCAAACCGCATAGCAAGCGATCAAATGAGTAGGGAGAATTTCCGAAATTCCCGAAACATGGTGCATACGGGTAGGGGTCGGTCTACCCCAAAATTCTAGCAGCACAGTCCAACCAAGCTCGGGCGAGCTTGCATACAGCCTCTACACCCCTTAGCGGTCATCCTCGAAGAATAACCAAGCGAAAACATCTAGGATCGACCGAGTTATAGCCGTTTTTCGGGCCGCCATGGAAAAAAAGCTCGGGTCACCATGGAGCTCTATGCTGCCGGCCTTTTCACGAGGTTTGGCGCCCATTTCCAACACCCTCAAGCTCCCACAGTGCTCTCCGATCATTTACTGACTGTTTTGATGCGGTGTAGCACGTTCCCGACCACGCCAGAAACCTAACGGCCGCTGTCACCGTCGGGCACCCTGTTCCGGCGATCTACGGCTGCCGGCGACAACCGAGCTGAGTTCAGCATCGTGAGTTAGGGTGGGGCGGCGAGTCTGAGGTCGGGGGATGGCCGGGAAGGCGGTTCCGGCGATGCTCACCAGAGGGCGCCGCCGCGGCCCCTGTTTGGCGCGAGGAAGAAGAAGGTTTGCCAGGTGGGACCCACTGACATGCGTTTAAACTTTTCAGGGATTTCAGTTTCTAGTTTGAACTTTGGAGGGCCACCACTTTGGGTAGGAGAATCCAAAAATTGTGAAACAAATTTGATGGATTCCTCTAATAGAGTACTATCCAAATATGAAACCCAATTTGTATGAGACTCGTTATTTAATTCTGGAAAATTCTTTAAATCTTTTCAGAAAAAGAATTTTTGATGGAGTTTGGTTAATCCAAAAGTCCTAAAATTTTGCCAGAATATTCTCTAGGATGTTAGTGAACTCCTGTAAAACTTTCAGCTCAATTGGAGTTGATTTGCTCAGGGCAATTCAGATTTAAAGTTGCTGTATTCAATTGGATACAGAAACATTTTCAAAGAAGTTCCAGAACTTGGAAATTCATTTCTGGGGAATTATTAGATCCAAAAATCTTAGGAAAATTCATGCAATCCCTATGAACTATAATTGAAATTGTAGTTCACTAAGTTTGGCATGAACGTGCAAGTTTATTCATAATTAATTCCTTTTTGCCTAAAGGCATAGGGAATTATTATGAGTGAGCTATTCATTGGATAATTCCAAATATTGGTCCAGAGTGTTTTCTTGTGACAAGGAACCCACATGAAAATTCTTAGCCCCATTGGAGCTCTGGATCACCCCTGTTCTGTTTAACTTTTTAAGGTGATCAATATAGAAGAGGGGAAAAACACTTAGCACTTAATCACGTTACTTAGACCCAAACCCAAACCACTAGCACCAGTGTCATTTTAAATTCTTAAACAGAGTTCCAGTTTCTAAAAAGAACTTGTCATTAGAACTTGTAGCCAAAGATCTTTACAAATAAACATATGTGCATACTCATTACGTGTAGCATATACGTGAAGGATTTGAAGTCGTCGGAAAGGAAGTCAAGGGAGAAGGGAAGCACTTGATCAAGCCAAGTGGTCTTCACTAACTGAACTTCATTTATAAAAGTCCCCTGCAAAACAAAGGCAAGCCCCGGTTTGCATCAAAACTTACAAGTTTTTATTTGTATTCACTTTATACGTCTAGCATTTTATTTATTGCATTAAGTCTAGGTGGTATGACATCCAAATGCATGACCCAGAAAACCCTGGAGTACAATGTAGAGTAGGTTATCAATTGATTATAACTGCTGATCTCAAGTTAACAAAAGTGGATTAAAAGAGGCATAACTCAAGTAGGCAGTTTCCCACTCGTGAACCGGGATTAAGGGGGATCAATCGGAAGAGTTGGGAATTGAACCTCATAGATGGGAATGGAGACCGGGCAGTGGATGGAAGGATCAAGGACGTGGTCCTGTGAACCTAGTCTATGTCTGAGTCGATTAAGGCCCGTTCTCGTGTGTGGCCCGTTGGACAAGTTTGAGTTGTGTACTGGATGCATACTAGCTATATGGGACCCAGGAAACCGATGTAACATGTTAACCTGGGTGTCGAGGCATACCTCACCGTTTGATGCCCATGCTGAAAGGATAGAGAAGTCGGCTCTACGAGGGTTTGCCGTAGAGATACTTAATCCCAGTAGATGGGACCGGTTCGACATTTGGGTGTCGTGTGAAAGGTTGCCACGTAAGACGTCAGTGATGGTTGTTGTGTGCAACATCGAGTACGGGCGTACGTGTCGTGTAAGCCGGGTGTTTTTTATTGCAATCACCGTCGCTCACGGAATGGACCGAGCATACTTGTTCTCTGCGTCGTGACGTAGTAATAAACTGGGAAAGTTAATAATGCTTCGTGAGTAATCCTCATAATGGAGATGAGGAATGATCAACACTTTCACTAAATTTATTTTCCACCTTGGGCTAGTAGCGTCGAGGCAAAGTGTTTCTTGTTTGATTGTGGAGTCTCGACGTTGATGGCGCAAGGTCTGTACGAGTCTAAGGTAGCTCACTAAAGTTCCTTTCACCTTGGGCAAGTGACATCGAGATGAAGCGTTTCTTGTTTGATTGTGGAGTCTCGATGTAAATTGCGCGAGGGCTATAAAAGTTGCTTAAAACTTGAAGTAAGGACTCTCCTTTAGCTCAAGAGCATCATTTGTGCAAACTGCTATATTCAGCCCTCTATTTTCATCATGTAGAGTATCATGACTAGGGAGACGGTTCAGTCTTGCTGAGCTTCGTGCTCACAGATACTGCATAAGTTGTTTTGCAGGTAATAACTGTACGCTGATATGTACGGGTGACTGATGAGACTCGGAGCTCTCCGAGTGGGAACTCATGGCAACCCCTGCCGCTGCTATTGTGATAGTGTTGCTAGCGAGAATGGTCCGCGGGCTGGACACCTTCTCTGTTGCTTAGCATAGGTACGAGACGTGAGTTGTAATAGTCTTCCGCTGTAGAATATTTTGAGAAGTATTTGTAAAATTTATACTTTGTAAGCTTCCGCTTGATTTATGTAATATGATGCTTTATTATGTGTGCTGTTGGGTGCCGCATCGCACGGCACCACCCAATGCGATTCCCGGCCGAGATGCCCCATCCCTGTGAACCGGGACGACGGGCCCTCACAGCGTGGTATTAGAGCCGCATTGATAATAGAGCACAGAATAAGGATCGTATTACGACAAAAACTTAGGGTACGGTGAGGAAACGGTATTAGGCCCACATAAGGACAATAGTAGTATAGTTACTTAAAGTGGCATGACTAACATATGTGTTATAATTCTGAATTTTGATTATGTAACGATGCACCTACGTTCAGGTAAGAATGGTAAGGAACGCCACTGAAAGCGGTTCAATTTCGGTTAGCTCCCCTGACGAGGAAAGTGGTTCAGGGGTAGGTCTCACAGCTTGGTGTGAGACGTTAATATGAAACTCTTGAACTCTTCATGTTCCTGAGTTCATATGAAACGCTGATCCCTAGCGTGCATTAGGCAAGTAAATGGAGACCCCATCGTGTGGTCAGTAATGCGATAGTGTGTTCGTCTGGAAATAGCCTAGAAGGACATACGCAGCGCTTGCCATCGGCGTGCCCTGCAGGGCAGTAGGTGGTATCCGTTGGGTTGATAACATTCCCAACCGTGACGACCCATTCATGATCTACTCGGGTTCCCCGTCGTGTGGTGTTGAAACACGATCACGTACCTTAAGACGTGACTTAACTCAAGGACGGCCGTATGGCAATGATACGGGCGTTTGTATTTACATTCAAATATGGAACTGCCTGAAATGAAACAACCTTTGAGTGCACCATTATTGAATGTTCTTCTGCAGGTACCAACCACGTACGTATCCCATGTAGTACACATGTGTGAGTGACCGTCTTAGTGCCACAATTGAGACGTATATACCGGTATAAGCCGGTTTAGGATTTTCTTTGGTAAGGGTACGTAGTACCGACATGATTCTTACGGTGCATTGACACCGTACTAAACATATAATCCTCTTCCCTATGAAGAAATGATTCATGAACTAACTTTCAACTAAAAATGGAAGTTTGAAACAAATATTAGTTACTGAACTCTTATTTTGAGCTAAGATTCAAATGAGAGTATAACTAGGCGTCAAAGTTTCAAAAAACAGAGTGCTCTGTTTCTGGCAGGAATTCTTGCTGGACTTTGACAGAGCATAAATCTGAGTAGATTTAACCAATTAAGGTGTATGACACAGTTCTGGAAAGATTTTCAAGTGCTCTACAACTTATTTGTAGACCTCCAGAGCAAAATCACACGTTAATTGGGTGAATAGTCCAGTTGAAGGCGAACTGTCCAGAACCAGGACAGCAGAAAAACCTCTCTGGACCGTTCTGTTTTAAGCCATAAATTTCTGTAGAAAAATCCCTAAGGAGCCTGTGATACACCGTTGGAAAGGTTATGATATATGCAACATTGTTTTAGTTCAAAGGTTGTGCAGATTCTTGTTGTATTTTCATATACAACTGTGATAAAGTCAGCCACATACAAATGAGATGCTGGCAAATTTTATCCAAAAAGTCTGTCAACTTTGTGAAATCATAACTTTTGATTCAGAAGTGATGGGGAGGCATTTGGATACTCGTTGGAAAGATATTGAAGTTAACTTTAACTTTGGTATTCAACATGAGTTATGAAAGTGCTTTTAACTGGATCGAAATCTGGTTTGTTTAAGGACCAGTCAATCTACTTTTAAATCCTTGCTGTTAGCTACATCAGTTTGCGCTTAAATCATTTTGCTTACATGTTAAGATTTCATTATCAGTGTTGCTCTCCTTTGTTTATGGAATAAATCAAGTGATAGTGTTGAACTGATAATGAACTCGTGCAATTGCAGAATGGTGCGAACTCGTTCCATGAGGGAGGTGGATGGTTCCAGTTGTGGTGGTGGTGATAACTCTCCACAGTGGGAGCAGCGAGCTCCGCAACCGCAGCCGCCACCAGGACCTTCACCCACGGTCACAATGGTGGATATTATGGCTGCCATGACGGGTGCAAGCGATGAGCGAACCCACTTGCTCCACACCCTGGTGATGAATACATCCCGTCAAGGGGGATGTCATGATGAAGACTTGCGCCAATCTCAACTGAATTCCTATATTGAGTTCTTGGCAACTCAACCACCGGTTTTCATTGAAGCTGAGGATCCTCTGGTGGCGGATAGCTGGATCCGTACCATTGAGCCTAAGTTCGGGTTGCTCCAATGCACCGAACATCAGAAGGTTTTATATGCGGCGCAACAACTTCACGGGTCCGCCAGTGCATGGTGGGCAAATCAACTCGCCTCCCTACCAGCTGGACATGATTTTACATGGACAGAATTCCGGAAGGCATTTCTGTCATATCATGTTCCTTCCGGAATAATTCAGCGGAAACTCAAGGAGTTTCTGGTCTTAAAACAAGGAGGGAGGGATGCATACGAGCATTCGCGAGTGTTCAACAAGCTGGCACAGTATGCGCCTCAACATGTGAACACTGAGGCACAAAAGTGTGAATGGTTTTTTCCGCAGCCTCAACCCCAAGTTAAAGGAAAGACTCGTTTTAGCTGATCGAAAGAACTTCAATGAATTGATGAGTGCTGCCATCATGGTTGAAGATGCTCAGAGAGAAGTTCAGGCTGAGAAAAGAAAGAACCATGTACCACCAGAGAGTATCAGTAGTGCTCCTCATAAATACAGGTGGTAGACAGTACCTTGAACTGTCAGCTGATGCAGCCGGCTCGACGACTCCAGCAATATTCAGGTCGTTCGTCCCAATACTCTGAATTCATACAGCGGCAACAACGGTATATGCAGCCACATTATTCTGTCACTCAAGTGTTCTTGCCGCAGCAGAATACAACCAGTGTCCATACTCCGAGCAACCTGGAACCGGCTGAGAACCCGTGCTTCACGTGCGGTTATTTGGGTCACTTCAGCAGAAAGTTCCCAGAAAGGATACACCACAGAGAAACTACACCGGGGCAGGGTATAAATCAACCCCGTGCTCAGCTTCAAGGAACAGCACCAAAATCCGGGTGCACTTATCATACAGCTCTAGAGGATGTGCCGGATGGGGCACCTGTGCTAGCAGGGATGTTCACCCTCAATGGACTGCCCGTGTTAATTTTATTTGACTTTGGAGCTACACACAATTTCATCAGCAGATTATTTGTGTGCAAAGCTGAGCTCTCCACCTCTACACCAAAAGATCACTACCTGATTCGCTCCCCCGGTGGGGATATAGCCGCTAATTAAGTGGTGATCAAAGCACCCTTGTGCTTAGGTGGAAAATTATACCCCACGACCCTCATTGTGTTAGAGGGGCAGAAGATCGATGTGATTCTAGGAATGGCGTAGATGAACTACCACGGGGCTGTTCTTGATATTGGTCCACAAATTGTTAGTTTGGACTCTCCGACCTACGGTCTCCAAACACTCATACTTGAAGCCGTGGATTCCAAAAAGCCAGTAGTGTACCACAGTGTGACCACGAAACTGGAGGATATTCCGGTGGTCCGTGAGTATCCCGATGTGTTTCCCGATGATCTTCCAGGGATGCCGCCTGAGAGGGATGTGGTATTCAAGATCGAGTTAGCACCGGGAACCACACCAATATCTCAGAGGCCGTACAAAATGTCTTCGAAGGAATTAGCTGAACTGAAAGAACAGCTAAAGGACTTAATGGATAAAGGGTTCATCCAACCTAGCTCATCGCCATGGGGCTGTTCAGCCCTCTTTGTGAAGAAAAAGGATGAGTCACTTCGGTTATGTGTGGATTATCGGCCGCTGAATGCAGTGACGATCAAAAATAAATATCCATTGCTGCGGATTGATATATTATTTGATCAGTTGGTGGGTGCCAAAGTATTCTCCAAGATGAACTTACGGTCCGGTTATCATCAGATAAAAATCAGGGCGGAGGATATACCGAAGACGGCTTCCTCGACTAGATACAGGCTCTATGAGTATCTAGTCATGTCTTTCAGGCTAGCAAATGCACCCGCACACTTCATGTATCTCATGAATTCTGTATTCACACCAGAGTTGGATCAGTTCGTCGTGGTTTTCATCGATGACATTCTCGTATACTCCAAATCGGAGGAGGAGCACGCCAAACATCTCCATATTGTGCTCCAACGCTTACGGGAACATAAGTTGTATGCCAAATTCAGCAAGTGTGAATTTTGGATCAGAAAGGTACCATTTTTAGGCCACATTATTTCAGCGGAGGGTGTGGCCGTGGATCCAACCAAAATTGAGCAAGTCTTGAAGTGGGAGTCTCCAACATCGGTTCATCAAAGCCGCAGTTTTCTAGGACTAGCGGGTTATTACCGGAGGTTTATTCCCAGCTTCTCGAAGGTGGCTAAACCAATGACAGAGTTGTTGAAGAAGAGCAGCAAGTATGTGTGGACAGAGGCCTGTGAAGAGGCATTTCAAACTCTAAAGAAACATCTCACAACGGCACTGGTGTTAGCCCAACCGGATACAACAAAACCATTTGATGTTTATTGTGATGCCTCAGGCATTGGACTTGGCTGCATCTTAATGCAAGATAGACGCGTGATCGCGTATGGGTCTCGTCAACTCCGCAACCACGAGCAGCACTATCCCACTCATGACCTAGAACTGGCTGCAGTGGTGCTTGCGTTAAAAATGTGGAGGCACTACTTGGGAATTTAGTACACCTATACACCGACCATAAGAGCCTCAAATATATATTCACTCAGAAGGATATTAATATGAGGCAGCGGAGATGGCTGGAATTAATCAAAGACTATGAGCTCGAGATCCATTACCATCCGGGCAAAGCTAACGTGGTGGCTGGTGCACTCAGTCGCAAGTCCCACGTGAACAACTTGTCAGTTGTTCCGGATGAGGATGAAGAACCAAGCTTGCGGGTGATTCCGTATGGGCCGTTGTATAATCTTGCTCTTGTGCCTACCATTAGAGAAGAGATTGTACAAGCCCAGCAGGGAGATAAAGGAATGCGGAAAATCCGGGCAAGAATCAATGAGGATAAAATGAAATGTTTCCGGGAAGATGAACAAGGTGTGTTATGGTTTAACAACCGTATCGTGGTACTCCGGAACCTGAAGCTAAGAAAGAAGATCTTGGACGAAGCTCATATGTCCAAGTACTCGATACATCCAGGGAGCAATAAGATGTATCAAGACCTGAAAACAAAATTTTGGTGGACTCGGATGAAGCGAGAAATTGCCAAGTATGTATCCAGAGTGTGATACATGTCGGCGAGTCAAAGCTGATCATATTAAGAAAGCGGGAATGCTACAACCATTAAGTATTCCGGCATGGAAGTGGGAGGACACCAGCATGGACTTTATTGTCGGACTGCCTCTCACATCTAGAAAGCATGACTCCATTTGGGTGATTGTTGATCGCTTAACAAAATCAGCCCTTCTTCATCCCAGTGAGTACCAGATTTTCAACTAAGCAATATGCAGAGTTGTATCTCTCCAGAATTGTGTGCTTACATGGAGTCCCCAAAACCATCGTATCGGACCGAGGTTCAATATTTGTTGCTCGTTTCTGGGAGCAACTACATGAATCTCTGGGAACAAAGTTAATCAGAAGCTCAGCATACCATCCTCAGACTGACGGTCAAACGGAGAGAGTGAACCAGATTTTGGAAGATATGCTGAGGGCATGTGCCATAGATCATGGAAAGAACTGGGATAACCATTTGCTATTAGAAGAGTTCTCCTACAATAACGGTTACCAATCCAGTATTAAAATGGCACCATACGAAGCACTTTATGGCAGGAAGTGCCGCACACCACTCAATTGGTGTGAATCTGGTGAGAGGGTGATTTTCGGCATTGATCTTGTAAAAGATGCCGAAGAGCGAGTCCAGCTGATTCAAGAAAACCTCAGAGCCGCTCAATCTCGCCCGAACAGTTATGCGGACCAGCGACGCCGACCCTTGTGTTTTGAAGTCGGAGATCACGTCTATCTCCGAGTATCCCCGATGAAGGGAATTCAGCGATTCGGGGTCAAGGGAAAGCTAGCTCCTCGCTTTGTGGGTCCGTTCGTTATTACAGAACGGTGTGGGCCGGTAGCCTACCGTTTGGAGCTGCCGCCATCCTTATCGGGCATCCACGATATCTTCCATGTCTCACACTTGAGAAAGTGTTTGAAGAAGCCGATGGAGATTCTTTCGGGAGACATGGAGATATTGCAACCGGATCTCACCTACGCCGAGCAGCCCATCAAGATTATCGACGAGAAGAGCCGGATCACTCGAAATCGGACTTTAAAATTTTACAAAGTTCTGTGGAGTAATCACACACGAGAAGAAGCGACATGGGAGAGTGAAGATTATATCCACAAGAACTATCCGGAACTTTTGTCGTAAATTTTGTAATTACCTTCCGCCTCATCTTTCTTTTGTAATCTCAGGACGAGATTCCCTTTTTAAGGGGAGAGGGATGTAAAGGTCCCAAAAGTATGAATACAAAGAAACATGAGTTTGCACAAATATTGGTGTCATGTGTATGAAAAAGTGGATTGGTTCAAACTTTTTATAAATATGATAACACATGAGAGGTTGTTCTAAAACCCACTTAGAGCCATTTGCATGTTTCGACCCTAGGTGGATTAAGACCACCGAGTTGAAGTACTCAAGTGCAATGGAAGGGTTTAAAAATCAGAAGTTAAACTGAGGGTTCAACTCAAATTTCAAATGAGGGGAGGAGACAAGGGTAATTCAAAACTGTTGTGTTCAAACTCTTGTTTGCAGCAGCTAAAACAAGAATCAAATTGCATATTTGGATTCCTTAGGTCCAAATTAGTGGGTAGGCAAAGTTTCATTAATTTTTGAAAAGGTTTGCTACCCACTTATCCAAAAGGGGTTTAAATGTGCAAAAGAATTCAAACATACATTTGAACTTTGGATGGAATTTGTCCAACTATCCAAATGCAGCTCAGGTTTTAACCTCCAAACATTTGAATTGGTCACTTTCCAAGTTTTGGAGATCTTTTGTGGGGGTGAAGAGGGACTGCCTGTGGGGCCCACATGTCATAGGGCTGAGTAGACTTAACCCCCAAGTTTTTCACCTCTGTCTCTCACTCAACCGAGGGATTCTCCCGAACATCACCAGCTGCCGTGCGTGCCACCGCCCGGGAAGCCACCTCTTGTTTTCCTCTCTCGCGCTGGCAACTGAGCAGCAGCTCACCCCCTTCTCTACGTGATCCACTCCCCAAACAGCTGAGCCGAGCGTGTTTGCTTTCCTCTTCACGACCAGCCAGCGCACCGCGCTCTGTTTCTCTCATCGGCGCCACTCCTCAACTCTTCACCGCACACCGGCGCCGCTCGGCCTTTGCTCGAGCCGACCACACAAAAAGTGAGCGCCAACATGTGCTCCAGCTACCCACCGCGCTACTTCGCGGTGTTGTCGCTTCGTTTGGCCACAATTTGACGATCGCCGCCGAGAACCGAGGCCCACTGGCGGGAAACCGAGGTCAGCCCCCGTGGACAGCACACCACGGCCGTTTTCACCATCCCTCCTCAACACGAAAAAGGTGTGCCATGATCCCTAGCTCGTGTAGCTGCAAACCGCATAGCAAGCGATCAACTGAGTAGGGAGAATTTCCGAAATTCCCAAAACATGGTGCATACGGGTAGGGGTCGGTCTACCCAAAATTCTAGAGGCACAGTCCAACCAAGCTTGGGCGAGCTTGCATACAGCCTTAGAGGTCATCCTCGAAGAAGAACCGAGCGAAAACATCTAGGATCGACCGAGTTATAGCCGTTTTTCGGGCCGCCATGGAAAAACAGCTCGGGTCACCGTGGAGCTCTATGCTGCCTGCCTTTTCACGAGGTTTGGCGCCCATTTCCAACACCCTCGAGCTCCCATGGTGCTCTCCGATCATTTACCAACCGTTTTGATGTGGTGTAGCACGTTCCCGACCACGCCAGAACCCTAACGGCCGCTGTCACCGTCTTGCACCCTGTTCCGGCGATCTACGGCTGCCGGCGACAACCGAGCCGAGTTCAGCGCCGTGAGTTAGGGTGGGTCGGCGAGTATGAGGTCGGGGGACGGCCGGGAAGACGGTTCCCGCGATGCTCGCCGGAGGGCGCTGCGGTGGCCCCTGTTTGGCGCGAGGAAGAAGAAGGTCTGCTGGGTGGGACCCACTGACAGGCGTTTAAACTTTTCAGGGATTTCAGTTTCTAGTTTGAACTTTGGAGGGCCACCACTTTGGGTAGGAGAATCCAAAAATTGTTAAACAAATTTTGTTGGATTCCTCTATTAGAGTACTATCCAAATATGAAACCCAATTTGTATGAGACTCATTATTTAATTCTGGAAAATTCTTTAAATATTTTCAGAAAAAAGAATTTTTGAGGGAGTTTTGTTAATCCAAAAGTCCTCAAATTTTCCAGAATATTCTCTAGGATGTTAGTGAACTCCTGTAAAAATTTCAGCTCAATTGGAGTTGATTTGCTCAGGGCAATTCAGATTTAAAGTTGCTGTATTCAATTGAATACAGAAACATTTTCAAAGAAGTTCCAGAACTTGGAAATTCATTTCTGGGGAATTATTAGATCCAAAAATCTTAGGAAAATTCATGCAAGCCCTATGAACTATAATTGAAATTGTAGTTCACTAAATTTGGCATGAACATGCAAGTTTATTCAGAATTAATTACTTTTTGCCTAAAGGCTTAGGGAATTATTATGAGTGAGCTATTCATTGGATAATTCCAAATATTGGTTCAGAGTGTTTTCTTGTGACAAGGAACCCACATGAAAATTCTTAGCCCCATTGGAGCTCTGGATCACCCTTGTTCTGTTTAACATCTTAAGGTGATCAATATAGAAGAGGGGAAAAACACTTAGCACTTAATCACGTTACTTAGACCCAAACCCAAACCACTAGCACCAGTGTCATTTTAAAATCTTAAACAGAGTTCCAGTTTCTAAAAAGAACTTGTCATTAGAACTTGTAGCCAAAGATCTTTACAAATAAACATATGTGCATACTCATTACGTGTAGCATATACGTGAAGGATTTGAAGTCGTCGGAAAGGAAGTCAAGGGAGAAGGGAAGCACTTGATCAAGCCAAGTGGTCTTCACTAACTGAACTTCATTTATAAAAGTCCCCTGCAAAACAAAGGCAAGCCCCGGTTTGCATCAAAACTTACAAGTTTTTATTTGTATTCACTTTATACGTCTAGCATTTTATTTATTGCATTAAGTCTAGGTGGTATGACACTCCAAATGCATGACCCAGAAAACCTTGGAGTATAATGTAGAGTAGGTTATCAATTGATTATAACTGCTGATCTCAAGTTAACAAAAGTGGATTAAAAGAGGCATAACTCGAGTAGGCAGTTTCCTACTCGTGAACCGGGATTAAGGGGGATCAATCGGAAGAGTTGGGAATTGATCCTCATAGATGGGAATGGAGACCGGGCAGTGGCTGGAAGGATCAAGGACGTGGTCCTGTGAACCTAGTCTTTGTCTGAATCGATTAAGGCCCATTCTCGTGTGGGGCCCGTTGGACAAGTTTGAGTTGTGTACCGGATGCATACTGGCTATATGGGACCCAGGAAACCGATGTAACACGTTAACCTGGGTGTCGAGGCATACCTCACCGTCTGATGCCGATGCTGAAAGGATAGAGAAGTCGGCTCTATGAGGGTTTGCCGTAGAGAGACTTAATCCCAGTCGGTGGGACCGGTTCGACATTTGGGTGTCGTGTGAAAAGTTGCCACGTATGACGTCAGTGATCGTTGCTGTGTGCAACGTCGAGTACGGGCGTACATGTCGTGTCAGCCGGGTGTTTTTTATTGCAATCACCGTCGCTCGCGGAATGGACCGAGCATACTTGTTCTCTGCGTCGTGACGTAGTAATAAACTGGAAAATTTAATAATGCTTCGTGAGTAATCCTCATAATGGAGATGAGGAATGATCAATACTTTAACTAAATTTATTTTCCACCTTGGGCTAGTAGCATCGAGGCAAAGCTTTTCTTGTTTGATTGTGGAGTCTCGACGTTGATGGCGCAAGGTTTGTATGAGTCTAAGGTAGCTCACTAAAGTTCCTTTCACCTCGGGCAAGTGACATCGAGATGAAGCGTTTCTTGTTTGATTGTGGAGTCTCGAAGTAAATTGTGTGAGGGCTATAAAAGTTGCTTAAAACTGGAAGTAAGAACTCTCCTTTAGCTCAAGAGCATCATTTGTGCAAACTGCTATATTCAGCCCTCTATTTTCATCATGTGGAGTTTCATGACTAGGGGGACGGTTCAGTCTTGCTGAGCTTCGTGCTCACAGATACTGCATAAGTTGTTTTGCAGGTAATAACTGTATGCTGGGTGACCGATGAGACTCGGAGCTCTCCGAGTGGGAACTCATGGCAACCCCTGCCGCTGCTATTGTGATAGTGTTGCTAGCGAGAAGGGTCCGCGGGCTGGACACCTTCTCTGTTGCTTAGCATAGGTATGAGACGTGAGTTGTAATAGTCTTCCGCTGTAGAATATTTTGAGAAGTATTTGTAAAATTTATACTTTGTAAGCTTCCGCTTGATTTATGTAATATGATGCTTTATTATGTGTGTTGTTGGGTGCCGCATCGCACGGCACCACCCAATGCGATTCCCGGGCGAGGTGCCCCATCCCCGTGAACCGGGACGACGGGCCCTCACAGTACTCAGTCGGGTTACGACTCCATCTAGGTTATCGTAGACCGATTGACAAAAACAGCCCATTTTCTCCCTGTGATGACCAAGTACAACGTTGCACAATTAGCCGAGTTGTACATGGAGCAGATCATGTGCTGTCATGGAGTCCTGAGGAGGATAGTCTCAGATCGGGGTTCTCAGTTTACCTCTAGATTTTGGAGGAAGCTGCAGGAAGCTATGGGTACACGACTGGATTTTAGCTCCGCTTATCACCCGCAGACCGACGGGCAAACGGAAAGGACAAACCAAATTTTGGAGGACATGTTGAGAGTCTGTGCCTTGAAATATGGACGTAGTTGGGATAGGAGCTTGCCGTACGCGGAATTGTCCTATAACAACAGCTATCAAGCAAGCTTGAAGATGTCACCTTTCGAAGCATTATATGGTAGACGGTGTAGAACGCCGTTGTTTTGGAATGAGGCTAGAGAAAACCAAGTGTTTGGACCCGAAGTACTACAGGAAGCTGAAAAGCAAGTCCAAACGATACGAGAGAACTT
Source organism: Neostapfia colusana (assembly GCA_030760725.1). NCBI lineage: Eukaryota > Viridiplantae > Streptophyta > Magnoliopsida > Poales > Poaceae > Neostapfia > Neostapfia colusana. The sequence continues at coordinate 43,631,646 of JASWHV010000013.1, forward strand.
AAAGGCTGCTCAGTCATGACAGAAAGGCTATGCGGACAATAGACGAAGAAAGTTGACTTTCGAAGTCGGAGACTACGTATACCTCAAGGTATCGCCTATCTGTGGCCAACGATGTTTCAACGTCAAAGGCAAGCTAGCACCTCGCGATATCGGACCATTTAAGATTTTAGACAAGCGAGGAGAAGTGACACGACCCCATTGGTCCTGTCGAGCCAGGATCACGCTGAGGGGTGCTGCGTTGCACAGCACCGTATAACACACGTCAAAGGTACAAAGCGAAAGCGGAAATTTTATTACATAAACAAGTTTATGAACATGTTTACATCAAAATAAGTTCAGTCTACACTCGCGGGCGTAGACTAAGCATCAAGTGCACGTTCAGCCCTCGAACGTGTCCTTGCTAGCACACACGCACACTAACTCTGCGGCGTGCACGACTCCCACTCGACGGGATTCCCCTCCTGGGGTTCCGTCTCCTCTTTGGGAGTCCCTTCCTCATAGAATCCTGCAAAAGCTTCAAACACAAGCAGTGAGCACGAAGGCTCAGCAAGTCTGACCCGTCTCACCTAAACATGGAACTTCTACATGAGGGTAACGGGTTACATGAGGTAAAAATCAGTTGCAAGGACTCGCCTAATTAGTAGAACCTTACTTTCAAGTTTTAGCAGCAGGTTGTGGAGAACCTTACGCTAAGGCACATGAGAGAGCCGCAATCAAACAAGAAACGCATTTCTCTCATGTACTTTGCCCAAAGTTGAAAAGAACTTTAGTTAGCTCTAAGCTACAGCATATCATTAACAATCAATGTCCAGCTTTCAATCAGCAACATTTTACATGTGACTAGCCTGTTCTTTCTACGTCACGGTACAGTGAACAAGTGGTACTCACTGACCGCGAGGGACGGTGATCATAATCGATTTACACCTGCAGGGTTACCCGAACAACCCGTCACGTACGCCCGTACTCGATGTTGCCTACAACAACCATCACGGACGCCGTACGCGACTACCTTTCACCCGTTAGCCAAATGTTGAACCGGTCCAATCGTCCCGAGCAAGAGGTCTCTGAACGCGCATCTCAGTGCCGCCAGCCGATTTACACCTCGAGCTCTCAACCTACCCTCTGAACGACCAGCTATGCCTCAACACCCAGCTACCCGAGTTACATCAGTTTCCCGGTTCTCATATAGCCGGTAGGTCTTTGGTACTGTTCTAGCTTGTTCAACAGGCCCGCACACGGCTCGGTCCTCAATCGACACAAGCGGAGCTACAGCACACAGGCCCCAAAGTCCTGCTGCCCTTACTCTCCGCCCGGTCTCATTTTCTTGCCATGTGTATCATGTGCTACCTCTACCCGAGCAATGTGCCTCTAGCCTATTCTCGCGAGTAGTTCCAACTACTCGACTTGTACCGAACCCTAGTCTATCTTAGCAATGCAGTGGCTAACGAGGTTTTCAATCCTAAACCCAACCCATGGTTTTCTTGGCTATGCAGTTGGGTTTCCAATCAAGACTCTAATGCAAAGAACAATATTCAAAGATGTGCTCAAAACAATAAAATTTGTAAAAAGGTTAATGCAAACCGGAGCTTGCCTTGCTGCTCTTGGTCGTAGGCTAGCTGTTCCTCCGGAGTAACGAAGTCTAGGACTTCGGGTTCCTCCTCGACCTTAGCGACTACATGATAAGAGCAATATATGTATCAATTTAAATGCATTGGTATTAACTTTAAAGTTGTGAAGTCTATAATCCTTGCTAGACAGGCCTAATGACTGTGAAACTTTTACTGTGGCTTGGTTACAACCTAAACAGAGACTTGGTCAAGTTTTAGTTGCAGCAAAGCTTAATTGAGCCCTCCACAATTAATTATGTCCTTGACCTTAATTAAAGGCTTTTAGTGTGTTCTAAGGATTTTCATGAAACAAACTATAACTTTTTCAAAACTAGATTTTCAGAGGGTTCTAATGGATTTGGTCTCACTTAATTTGGGGGTTCCTAACTAAAGATATGAGCCAAACAATTTCAGAGAAAATTCTGAAAATGTTTCTGAACATTTTCTATTTTCTCTGGGACAGTTTCACTAATCACACCATTAGATGGATTAAATGAGCTCAAATGGATCTGAATTTTTTATGGTAGTTCAAGGATATTTTGGTGAACATCTCAGCAAAATTTCAGGATTTTCCTCCAATGGATTCTCCAGTTAAAATTCCTAACAGTTTAAATTTTGAGGAATTAATTCTGGAGAAATAAGGAATTTCATGAAGTGAAACTTGATTTTCTGGAAAGTACTCAGAGATCTGAATCCAGCAAAATTTGGTTCACTCAATTTGGAGCTTTCTAGCCAAAGTTATGAGGATTTGAAGTTTGAAGGAAATCTGAAAATCGGGGAAAAGTTTAAACTCGCGCGTGGGCCCAGGGGACACGCGTCGCACGCCGAGGCGACAGCACACCGCGGCCCACAATGATTTTTCGTGCCAGCACACCCGATCCCGGCTGCAGCCGGATCCCGATTCAAAATATCTCCCGCTGATAGCTGGGGTCCACCCCCTTCTTCAACCTCGCGATCCCCGCGCCCCGCCGCCGAGGGATCTCGCCGGAGAGCTCGCCGCCGGCCGCTGTACAGCTCCAAACTTCTCGATTCTTGCCGCCCCTGCCTACTTTTACTCGGGGAACAGGATCCGAGGGTCAGCTGCTCATGACAACGGCCGGAGCATGGTCGGCGACGAGCCGCCACCTCAGAACGACTTTGGCCATGTCGGCTGACTACCCTAGCACCTCAGCTACTTGGGAAACCGGTCGGGGAGCATCAGTGGACCTTAGAGAAGGTCGACATGAGATCGAGGCAGCTCGGAGAAGGCCCGAAATAGGTCCTCACCCTGCGCCTGATGCCGCCCGTTCATTCCGCCATTGGTAGACCTCAAATTACACCGGGTACAGAGGTTCTCCGGCCCAGAGTTGTGAAGGCAACTTGTGCGTTACCGTGTCTAGCTCGTGTGAGAGCGGCTTGAGGCCCTCTAATCCTTTCTAGAGCACGAATTAAACAGAATCGTACCCGAAGGTCGTTCTGCACACAGAAAGGGAAAAAGTGGAAATTCGCCGCCGGTGAGCAACCACTCGAGCTGTGGCTCGGGGATGAGCAGCACCGGTCACCCGCGCGTCCAAGGGTGCCTTGGCTCGGGCGTGACAACGCCCTGGTTGGGCTGTCCACGAGAGCCCGAGGTGCGGCGGTTCCAAGTCCTGAATTTGATCTTTCGGCACAGCTGATATCAATCGGTTTCAACCGAATTCTAGCAACGGGGAGGACGGAGGAAGGTCTCTAGTACCTTGCTGGGGCTCTGGAGTGGACGGAGGGAGCTGTGATCGGCGTTCTCTGATCAAGTCCGAGCTGCGGAAGTTTTCGGCCGGCGCTGAGTTCTTGCGGGGAAGAACGGCGGTGCCTCGGCCGAGGAGGGGGGGCAGGCGCCTTAAGAAGGCTCTGCACCGCCTCACGCTCGCGCGTGGGCAAGCAGCTGCTGGCGCGGCGGCTGCCCTCGGTGGCGATCACCGCTGCGGCTCGGCGACCCGAGTGAAAAAGTCTCAGTCGGTTTGATCTGAGCAGTGGCTGACATGTGGGTCCCACCTCCAGTTTTAACCTCTGAAATTTACTCCTAATCACTGTTGTAAACAGTGAACCCCATACTACCCTTGGCAATTCAAATTATTCACCCATGAGCCATTTGAATTGATCAAAGTTCAAATGAGGTTTGGTTTGAATGAATTTCAGCACAAGTTCAGTTTGAAATTCAAATAAAGTTTGAATTTCTCCCCCTTAGCTCATGTCAAGATCAACTCCAAATGGAGTGAAAATTGGTGTGTGAGCTCACAAAAATGCGCTGAGTAAGAATATGCCTTCCACTTTTAAATTCATGGGATAAAAACAGTTTGAATTTGAATATGGTTTCAAACTGCCCTCTTCCTAACTATACCCAAACTGACCTCAAAAAGGTTTTGAATTTGGGTGAAACTTGGCATGGACATCCTTAGTAAAGTGTAGGAGTTTTCATATGTCCAGCCCATCTATATTACATGTGGGAAATACCACTTTTGCAATGTGTGAGTTTGTTCTCTAATGAGCATGTTGATAATTGTTACTTGCTCTTCATTTGTGTTCATCATTCTTCCTCAAATGAGGTGTGTGGTGTGGTGATGAACACTGCAAATGTGTGTCAAAAACTGAGGCCCTTACAAGAAGTAGCCTATCAACTAGAGCTTCCAATGCACCTCTCCGACGTACATGACGTGTTTCATGTATCTCAGCTCAAGAAGTGCTTGAGAGTGCCAGAAGAGCAAGTACCAATGAAAGATCTCGAACTTCAGGAGGACCTGACATATGCAGAGCACCCTGTCCGAATTTTGGACGTAAAGGAAAGGGTCACGAGGAACAAGGTGATCCGTTGGTGCAAGGTACAATGGAGTCATCACACAGAAGCAGAAGCTACATGGGAGCGTGAGGAAGATATTAAGACAGAATTCCCTCATTTATTCTCTACTATCGAATCTCGAGGGCGAGATTCAATTTAAGGGGGGTAGATTTGTGACACCCTCATTTTCGATTTCTCCGTATATTCATGTTTCATAAAACATTTTTATAAGATTGAAAGAGAGAAGAATCAAAAGATAGCCAAAAGGAGCCAATTCCAGTTCGCCTAGAGCGCCGTAGATATTTTTTGCAGGCCGCTGGCCACGTGGTGTGTCCGGAGCTCATCCCTGCAAATGGGGAGAGGTCCGCCACTAAATTGACTACCTGGCAGGCTCGGGGCTCATCTCCGCAAATGGGGAGAGGTCCGACCCCGTTGGACACGTGTTGCCCCCGGAGCTAGCCTCTGCGGAAAAGAGAGGACCCGCCGCGCGGGACATGTGTTGCTCCCGGAGCTCACCTCCTGGAGGTCCGTCACTCACATGTCGACCTCGGAGCTCGTCTGTGAGGAAAAAGAAAGTCCGGCCTTACTTGACACATGGCACCCCAGAGCCACCTCCGAAGAGAGGGGGAGGTCCGGAACTGACACGTGGCGTTAGCGGAGCTCGCCTCTGTTGAGAGGGGAGGTCCCGACCCACCAGACACGTGGCGCACGTGGAGCTCGCCTCTGAACAGAGGGAGGTTCCAGCCCGCCAGGATACGTGGCACACGCGGAGCCCGCCTCTGAGAAAGAGGAAGGTCTCGCTCGCTTGACACGCGGCACAACCGGAGCTCGTCTTTGCAAAAAAGGGAGGTCGGGCTCCCGATGGACACGTGGAGCTTTCGGAGCTCATCACCACGTAAGGACGTGATTCTGAAGCAGTTTTTTTTGTACGTGTGGGAATACCGGTACGGGAGGAAACCGACACGAATTCCACGTTGCTACCGCACCAAATCAATTAAAGATAAGTTGTTAAGATCCAAAAGCAATTTGAATAAGACTCCTATTCGAATTCCAATCAGAAAGGGACTCTTCTTTTTCCGGTTATAAATAGAACCCAGAACCTTTGGCCGAAACCACGAACTTCTTTTCCACCTCCTAAGCCGACAACTTAGAGCCCTAGCCCCAGCTCGCCGATTAAAACCCTTCGCCGGAGTTCAGTCGAGGGAGATCGCCGGAAGAGAGCCCCAAAGATCTGTCTTGCTAGGACAAGGACCCCGAGACCAAGAAGAACGTAAGGTAGGTCTCCAATACCACCTTACGACATCATCGCGTTTTCTTTGCATCTGTTCTTTGATTCCTTTCGAACAGAAGCTTTTTCGTGGACAGATCACGTGTTGATCAGTTTGATCTAGAGTCAAGATCATCGCCACGACCACATTTGATCCGAACACCTCTGTTCATCGTAAAACCCATGCAAACCATGCATGAACACGTACAAACTGATCTAATAGAAACTGATCATAGGATAGCATGCATATGCATCATCGCATCTAATTAAAGTTTGTGCATGATACTGATTGTTGTGAATATTGTATGTGTGTGATCGTGTATAGAAGGACAAGCTCAGGGAGCTACCTACGACGGCCTACAACAACAAGATTTTGAGCAACCGGAACAGCCAGAACAAGGCAAGTGCCCCTTGACCATATTGATCCTATGTTTTGGGAAACTATTTTGTTTTGCGAAAAGGTGTGTGTGCTGAGTCAAACATGATGGGAAACCCTTTTATAGGAGTTTACTAGTTTTGGTTAAACCACCCTTGTCGCCTGGGAAGTTTATGAGTCGGGTATGGTGAGAATCGATCAGCTGTTTTTCCTACCGGTGAGAATCGAAGCTCCGATCGCCGTTTTCTCTCGATCCTTGCTCGGATTTTCCGATCTAACGCGCCGATCATGTTCCACCGCCTCCGGGGAATCACGCAGGTGCAGAAAACTCGGTGGTTTGCGCTCTAGGCACAGCTCTGACGAGCACCGCAGCGATTTCATCTCGGACCTCGTCGCCGACCGCCTTCCAGGACCTCCGAGCTCAAGAAAAACCCCGAGGTGAGATCCCCGACCTCCCCTCTACCGATCTATGCCATGAAATCCCAGTTTTAGGAAGAATAGACGAAGATCCAAAGTTTTCCGGCGAGATCGCCGCCGCGCGCCGCCGGGCAGCGCCGCCCGCGCACGGTCAGAGCGACGTGGCCGCTTATGCACCGTCTATTTTAAATCGCACGGTAGAATTAAAACCCGAGCGTACCGGTTCGATGATCTAATCTGAGCCGTCTGTTTTAAATCAGACGGTCCACATCAGCCCCGCATTATAAAGGCCGGAATTCTTACGCGCTACCCCCTGGGGATCTCGGAAAATACGAGCCAGCCCCGGAAACTTCTGATCTAGCCCCTGGAACTTCAGAAATTCATGTAAATTCATTTCAAAATCAGTTTTAGCCCCTGGACTTAATAAAAATTGGGAAAACTCCTCTGTTATGTGTAGCTAGACCCCTGGTAATTTATGAAATAATAAATTAGACCCTGTAGTAGGGTGGATTTACCTTTTTGACCCTATATGATATTAAATTCAGAAAATTGAATATGTGATTAGGATTTAAATTTAAAAAGGTGAGGCAAACACATTGTAAATTCAAATTTAAACTCTCCTAGCACTTGGACAACTTTAGAATGAGTTAAAAGTAGATTTTAAGCTGAAATGAATCTGTCTAATTGATTGTTCACATTTATTAGTTATAGGGACACATTTTTAGGTTAGAAAGTAATTCTGAAAATTGGTAAAATAAATTTAAATTAGTTCACATCAGAGGAGAAGTTCAAAAATATATTATTTAATATTTTAGATCAGAACCTATTTTGTTTAGATGATGTGTCTTACTATTTTCATAATAACGTTCATATTTAGGCATAGAAAATAAATCTGAAAATATAGGAAAATAGGTATGCATAACTAGAAAATGATAAATGAAGTTTCCAAATCCAAAGATTTCAGTTTAGGATTTGGTAGAAGATCTGAAAGCCCATTTGGAGTAGAAAAATACCTTCCATGTAAACTTGGTAGTTAAGAAGTATATTAATTAAATATAAAGAATTTATTCAAATTGAAAATTCATATCTAGTGTGCAAACAGAAATCTGAAATACAAAAGTTAGAAATCATAAACAAATGTTTAAAAGTGCATGAAGGCTAAAAATCAACACAGCTAGAGTAAACACAACACTTAGAAGTGTGAATGACTATCATATGTATGTAAGTGTGGAGTGAAAGTGTGAACTATGTCTCATGGATTGTTGTTTTCTTTTGCTATGTGTGTTGGCATGAGTAGAACCTGCCCCAGAGAAACTTCTTCCCTTCCAAGATCAGGACTATCCATTCCCAGAGCAGCAGGAAGAAGGCAAGTGTCCTTGACCACTTTGATCCTATGCTAGGTTGTGTAGATAGAATTATTTGCATTGTCAATTGAAATATGAAACCCATGCTAGGAAGTTTCCCTAGAATTGCATTACCTTGTTTCCTTGTAGCTTGGGTTGGGATTTATTTTGTCGTATTATTTATTTATATGCTATGCTTAGCCATGAAGGGGGGCCTTGGCGCAGCGGTGAAGCTGTTGCCTTGTGACCATGAGGTCACGGGTTCGAGTCCTGGAAACAGCCTCTTGCAGAAATGCAGGAAAAGGCTGCGTACAAAAGACCCAAGTGGGTCGGACCCTTCCCCGGACCCTGCGCAAGCGGGAGCTACATGCACCGGGCTGCCCTTTTTTTTTTCTATGCTTAGCCATGCTTAGAATGGGATTAATTGGGATATGAGATCGTCAATTTATTTACCTAACTCTTGAATGAGATGTTATGAGTTATGTAGAGGTAGGGATTGAGGCAAGTTGGATGATTTGGTTGGTGTTGGGTGCACGAGACTCGGGTTTGTGTTTAGTACTTGCCTGGATCCTAAGGACCGGTTCATGAAGCATGTAACCTGGCTTTACCGTGCCAACCACATGCTGAGATGGAGCAGCTTGGCCAATTAATTAGGTGTATCCCCGGCGTAGTAGGGGTGTGTTGGATGGCGCGGCGAATAGGTGTCAGCTGGACTACCATATGAACCGCAAGGCTCAAGAGGGGGCCACTGCAGTGGGGTTGGAGCCTCTTGTATGCTGTTAGGGGTGAAACCTCAGTGGGCCCACGCTCGTCGGGAATCCCTTTGTAAAGGCTTCGTAGTGATCTCCTGGCTACACACCGGGGAAGTGTGAATGTGGTTCGTGGCCACTGGCATAATGGAGGTTCTTTTAGTCCACCCGGCAACGGGGGATGAAATCACTACATGTGGGTACAGTGGTGCAAACTCTGCAGAGTCAAAACTGTCATGACAGCCGTGCTCACGGTCAAGAGCGGCTTGGACTTATTTATGATTAGAGGATGATGGATTTTGAAGTTGAGGATGTTAAGCAGGGAGCTTGACATTGGATATGATGATTTTGGTTACTTGATTTTGATGATGGGTTGGGAGATTGGGACCATTTCACCTGTGTAGTAATGTAGGTGCTTAATAAGCTAAGGTGGTAGGTAATAATTGCGTAGTGCTTTAACCATGAGTTCAACCTCTCCTTGTTCTAGCCATGCATGACATAACTTTCCCACACTTGTTGAGTACCAACGGTACTCAAACTTGCATATATGTTGGTTTATATTGCTTCTCAGGTCAAGAGAATGATGTGGTGTTCAATGACCAAGACTTCGGACCCGAAGAAGGATTCTAGGTTCATGGAGTCCCCCGGGCAACGCCTGTGACGGAGCCCACAAGAATAATATTCCGCTGCAATTTTATTTACATGTTATGAACTTATTATCGTCCATCGAGACATATGCTATATAAGACTTATTTATATTCGACACCTGGCTTGTAATAAATGATGATTCACTATTTGTCATCACAGTATGAGAAGTGATCCTGGCATACATGTGATATTCACTCGGTTGTTCTTCAGAGAAACCGGGTGTGACAGAAGTGGTATCAGAGCCAAGGTTGCCCTAGGAACGTGGACCTAAGTAGAAATGGACGTATTTAAGGACCCTATTTTCTTAAAAACTATTTTACAAAGGTGTGGGTTGAAAAGTGTGATTTAATGGGGTCACTTTATTCATCTTACCCCAACTTTTATTCAAAATAGGATTTTTGTTTAAAATCTTATCTAACTTAATTTTAAATGCTTTATGTTTTAGATGGTTCGCATGATCCGCACCGCCCGCAAGTCCACCGGAGGGAGAGTTCCCGTAGTTGCCCTTGCCCTGAGAGAGGAGAACCGTCCGGTGACGTATCTCTCCTACGGATTGGCAGTTGGAGGCTTGTTGCGCCGCCTTCGACGTATGCTCCAAGCCGCCGGCAATACGGGCAAGCTAATCATACACTATAGCTCCACCCGGACCATCCATGAGAAGCGGGAAGAATGGAGTTCAGAAATGAGGATTATCCATGAAAATCAGCTGCTCAAGATCCACTGCTCTCCAGCTTATCGAGCGACACAGGTCGATGCGGAGAAGGATGTCACCTGGGAGGCCATCACCTGCCAGAGTCACATCTACCGTCGCCATCTGGACAGGACTGAGTACATGTATGTCCTCCAGCGTGAGAGTGGTACAACGGAGTACAAGTACCCGCCAGTGCAGCAGGGGACTTCCCATGAGCACATGGACCTGTGCTTGGAGGATGCTGCTATGCTCAGCACTCGACTGCAGGAGTGCCAGCAGGAGCTTCAGGATGTTCGTGACACCCTGAAGGAAACTGAGGCATTGCTTCGAGCCAGCTTGAGGGCGAGAGAAAGAGGAGACGGGAATGAACTGTGTCACCGTGAATGACACATGGACTCCCGACTCCCCAGATCGCCGGGCGAGCAGGCGTCGCCGCACTTCTCCACCAGCAGCTTCCCCACCCAAAGCGGAGTCAGAGGGCAGCCGCAATAATGAGGAAGATCCCGAGGAGCCAGTTCAGTGATACGAGTCGTGTAGAGTCCTTTCCCATAGTTCAGCAAGTTATCGAGTAGGCGAGTCAATACCTTAGTTAATGGTGTGTTAATGTTTGGTGTGTGACGTGAGTTGTGGAAGCCATGGGCAATTGTCCATAACCTCGTCTTCAGGTTGTTTTGCTTTGATGGGTGAACCCCTATGAAATTAAGAGTGCATTTATTTTCGCGTGAGACATGAAACCCTTAGAAAATAGATATATAATAAGGTCTCAAAATTTTAAAGTTTAAACAAGCAAACTGGGAAGTTAATACGTAATGCTTTAAATTGACATTTGGTTGATCAGGATAGATGGCCGGAAGAGGAAAGGGTCGTGGTGCCAACCCCGCCAACAACAACGATGAGACCGGCAACCCTCACCTTTCTGGAGAACAAGACAGGGGTAGTCGCCGTGAAGGAGTTGATCCCATCCACCAAATGCTTGAAAATCAGAATCAGCTCTTCCAGAGCCTGACTCAAATGGTGGCCAACTTGCACCAAGCTCCACCTCCACAAGCTGCACCACGCCAACCAAGGTTGAGTGAGTTTCTAGGGACTCAACCTCCAAAGTTCGCAAGTGCTGCTGAACCTCTGGAGGCAGATGACTGGCTAAAGACCATTGAGAGCAAGATGAGGATCATACAATGCCAAGGGTATGAGAGGGTGCTGTTTGCCTCTCACCAATTGCATGGACCTGCTGCTGATTGGTGGACCGCATACGTAGCAACCCATCATGACCCTGAGAACATCACTTGGGAAGAGTTCAAGCGTAGCTTCCGCAACCATCACATACCAAGGGGTGAACTTAAAAACAAGAGAGAGGAGTTCTTGGGGCTGCAGCAAGGAAACATGACGGTGAGGGAATACCTCACTAAATTCACCCAACTATCCCGTTATGCACCACGGGACATAGAGACTGATGAGCAGAAACAGGATTGCCTCGTGGAAGGACTTACAGCAGAAATGCAGTGTGCAATGTCCTCCAACGAGTATGAAAGTTTCCAAAAGATGGTGGATAGAGAATTGTTGTGGAAAGGAAGCTGAAGGCCTTGGAAAATGAAAACAAGAGGAAGGCGGGATGGTCACACCAAACCTCGGGTAGCAACACCCGCCCACGTCTGATGCAGCAACCCGCAGGACAGACGAGCCGTGCTGCGGTACCCTAATCAGCACCCAGAGGGTACAACCCGAACTTCAGGCCTCCGTCAGCACCAGCACAGCCATAACGTCAGTTTGTACAGCAGCCTCGCCCCACATATCAACCTCGACCAGCAGTACAAGGACCCCCAAACCAACCCCAAGACAACAAAGGCCAGGCACCTAAGGTTGGGGTGCAATGCTTCAACTGTGGTGAAGTGGGGCACTACGCCCATAAGTGCCAAAGGAAGAAGCCCGTGCAGCTACAACAGCAGAATGTGATGCGAGGACGGGTGAACCACGTGACCATGGAGGAAGCGCAAGAGGCACCTGACGTGGTAGTTGGTAAGTTTCCTGCCAATTTACACATTGCAACCCTGTTGTTTGATTCTGGTGCTACCCACTCGTTCATTGCCCAAGGGTTTGTTAAGAAGCATGATTTAGCAACAACACAAATGAACCATATGCTAGCCGTAAACTCTCCAGGGGGAGAAATAAGGACAAGACAAGTGTGTCCCAAGGTGAATCTAGACATTAATGGGGTAGTATTTACTGCCAACCTCATAGTGATAGATTCACAAGGGATAGATATTATTTTGGGCATGGATTGGTTGACCAAACATAAAGGAATCATCAATTGTTCGACCAGAACGGTGGAACTAACTCACCCTAGTGGCACAAGAGTAAAGTTCATAACAATACAAGAGCCTAGGAGGGACATTAAATTAAATCAAGTTGAGGTGGAAGTGGAGGAGATCAGGATCATCACGGAATATCCAGACGTTTTTCCGGAGGAGTTGCCAGGTATGCCCCCCCGATCGTGAAGTGGAATTCGTGATTGAGCTAGTACCTGGAACAGCTCCGATATACAAGAGACCATATCGGATGGACTCCAAACAGCTGGAAGAACTCAAGGAACATTTAAGAGAATTGACAGAAAAGGGGTACATTCGTCCTAGTTCCTCACCATGGGGAGCTCCAGTGATATTTGTGCCCAAGAAGGACGGGACCCAAAGGCTATGCGTGGACTACCGTGCGTTGAATGAGGTAACCATCAAGAACAAGTACCCATTACCCCGCATTGAAGACTTGTTTGATCAGTTGAGGGGAGCTTGTGTGTTCTCAAAAATTGATCTCAGGTCGGGATACCACCAACTTAAGATAAGGCAAACTGATATTCCAAAGACAGCTTTCGTATCTCGGTACGGACTGTATGGATACACCGTCATGCCCTTCGGGCTAACTAATGCCCCGGCATACTTCATGTATCTCATGAACAAGGTATTCATGGAATATCTGGACAAATTTGTGGTGGTTTTCATAGATGACATTCTCGTCTTCTCCAAAGATGAAGAAGAACATGAGAAACATCTAAGGTTGGTGTTGCAAAAGCTGAGAGAATACCAACTATATGCCAAGTTGAGCAAGTGTGAGTTTTGGCTGAAGAGAGTTCCCTTCTTAGGACATATAATCTCGGAGGGAGGAATCTCCGTAGATCCCGCCAAGATCGAGGATGTACAGAAGTGGAAGACCCCTGAGAATGTCGGGGAAGTTCGAAGCTTCTTAGGATTGGCTGGGTATTATCGACGGTTTATTGAGGGTTTCTCCAAGATCTCGAGAACCCTCACCAAACTGTTGGAGAAGGGAATAACTTTCACATGGACGCCGCAGTGCGAGACGAGTTTTCAGGAGCTAAAGAAAAGATTGACAACAGCCCCAGTGCTAGTTATGCCTGATATGCAGAAGAACTTTTCGGTGTACTGCGATGCCTCTGGAAACGGGTTGGGATGTGTTCTCATGCAAGAGGGGCATGTCGTGGCTTATGCGTCCCGGCAGCTCCGGAAACACGAGAAGAACTATCCTACACATGACCTAGAGCTAGCTGCAGTGGTACACGCGTTGAAGATTTGGCGGCATTACTTGATGGGGAAAAGGACAGAGATATATACGGATCATAAGAGCTTAAAGTATATTTTTACACAGCCAGATCTCAACCTCAGACAAAGGAGATGGTTAGAGCTAATCAACGACTTTGATGTGGGCATCAACTATCATCCTGGGAAAGCGAACATCGTGGCAGATGCTTTAAGCCGGAAGGTGCAGGTCAATATGTTGAGCTTGAAGGACATGCCTACAAAATTGAAGGAAGAGGTTATAAAACTCAATCTATGTCTAGTGAATAGTGGTGAAGCCATCGCCCTGGAAGTGGACTCCACATTAGAGAAAGACATCCGAAATGGTCATAAGAATGACGAGAAGATACAAGAGATTAGAGAACTCATCAAGGAAAATAAAGCCCCTGGTTTCAGAGAGCATGAACAAGGTACGGTGTGGCACGGGAAAAGAATCTGTGTGCCTGAAGTGAAGGAGATCCGTGAATTGATTTTGATGGAGGCTCATGACTCTGACTTTTCCATTCATCCTGGGAGTACGAAGATGTACCAGGACCTCAAGAGCAGGTATTGGTGGTATGGCATGAAGCGAGATGTCGCGGAACATGTTGCCCTATGTGACACATGTCAGTTGGTGAAAGCAGAACATCAACGACCCGCGGGATTATTGCAACCACTCAAAGTGCATGAATGGAAATGGGAAGAAATCGGTATGGATTTCATAGTGGGATTGCCTAGGACCAATCAGGATACAATTCGATATGGGTCATCAACGACAGGCTAACCAAGGTAGCTCATTTCATCCCCGTGAAAGAAAGCTACAGCGGATCTAAATTGGCAGAATTGTACATGTCAAGGATCGTGTGTTTCCATGGAGTACCAAAGAAGATAGTATCAGATCGAGGGACGCAGTTCACCTCAAGGTTCTGGCAGAAGTTGCATGAAACCATGGGAACCCATATGAATTTTAGTTCTGCCTATCATCCCCAAACTGACGGGCAGACGGAAAGAACCAATCAGATCCTTGGGGATATGCTGAGAGCGTGTGCACTCAAAAACAATCGGAGTTGGGATAATAACTTACCGTATGCGGAGTTCTCCTACAACAACAGCTATCAGGCTAGTATAAAGATGTCACCATTTGAGGCTTTGTATGGGAGGAAGTGCAGAACTCCACTATTTTAGAATCAAACAGGGGAAAGTAAAGCGTTTGGGCCCGAAGTACTACAAGAAGTCGAGACGAAAGTGAGGGAGATCCGCAACAACTTGAGGATAGCACAGACCCGACAAAAGAGTTATGCCGATGTATGGAGAAGAGAGCTTATTTTCAACGTGGGGGACTATGTCTATCTCAAGGTGTCCCCTATCTGAGGACTTCGTCGGTTCAAGGTGAAAGGGAAGTTATCACCTTGATACATCGGACCCTTTCAAGTTCTAGAGAGGAAAGGTGAAGTGGCATATCAACTAGAACTGCCGGCTCGCCTATCAGATGTGCATGACGTGTTCCATGTGTCACAACTCAAGAAATGTCTGAGGACGCCTGAAGAGATGTTACCCATGAATGAGGTTGACGTAGCTGAGGATTTGTCTTATACCGAGCAACCATTCAAGATTTTGGAGACAATGGAACACCTCACAAGAAATAAAAGAATCCGGATGTGCAAGGTGTAGTGGAAGCATCACTCGGAAGAGGAAGCCACGTGGGAGCGAGAAGACGAGCTTAAGGCACAGTTTCCGGAATTGTTTTCCTAGAATCACCAATCTCGAGGACGAGATTTCTTTTAAGGGGGGTAGAGCTGTAACACCCCAAAACCTGTTAAGAGGGGAATTTAATAATTTTTGGACATATTGCATGTGGTGCAGAAATTCAAATTCAAATTGGAATTCAAATTCAACTCAAAACAGAAAAGAAAAGAAAAAAAAACCCCGGCCAGTGGGCCGAAACCCACCAGCCGGCCCAACCGCCCCCGCGCCAGCCCGCAGCCGCGCGCTCCCCTCTCTCTCTCACTGACATGCGGGACCCGCGTGTCATCCCTCACCTCCCGCTCGCGCCAACAGCCGGACTCCTCCGCGCGCGCCCGATCGCAACCGACTCCGGAAACCCGCGTCCCCAGCCCGACTCCAGGTCCCGGACGACTCAAACTCGATCCAAACAGACACGCCGCCCTCCCTCGTCTATAAAAACGCCGGCATCGCCCCGTTTTCCCAATCCGATCAGCTGTTTTTCCTCCCGGTGAGAACCGAAGCTCCGATCGCCGTTTTCTCTCGATCCTTGCTCGGATTTTCCGATCTAACGCGCCGATCGTGTTCCACCACCTCCGGGGAATCACGCAGGTGCAGAAAACTCAGTGGTTTGCGCTCTAGGCACAGCTCCGACGAGCACCACAGCGATTTCATCTCGGACCTCGTCGCCGACCGCCTTCCAGGACCTCCGAGCTCAAGAAAAACCCCGAGGTGAGATCCCCGACCTCCCCTCTACCAATCTATGCCATGAAATCCCAGTTTTAGGAAGAATAGACGAAGATCCGAAGTTTTCCGGCGAGATCGCCGCCTCCCACCGCCGCGTGCCGCCGGGCAGCGCCGTCCGTGCACGGTCAAAGCGACGTGGCCGCTTATGTGCCATCTATTTTAAATCGCACGGTAGAATTAATACCCGAGCGTACCGGTTCGATGATCTAATCTGCTGTCTGTTTTAAATCAGACGGTCCACATCAGCCCCGCATTATAAAGGCCAAAATTCTTACGCGCTACCCCCTGGGGATCTCGGAAAACACGAGCTAGCCCTGGAAACTTCTGATCTAGCCCCTGGAACTTCAGAAATTCATGTAAATTCATTTCAAAATCAGTTTTAGCCCCTGGACTTAATAAAAATTAGGAAAACCCCTCTGTTATGTGTAGCTAGACCCCTGGAAATTTATGAAATAATAAATTAGACCCTGTAGTAGGGTGGATTTACCTTTTTGACCCTATATGATATTAAATTCAGAAAATTGAATATGTGATGAGGATTTAGATTTAAAAAGGTGAGGCGAACACATTGTAAATTCAAATTTAAAATCTCCTAGCAATTGGAAAACTTTAGAATTAGTTAAAAGTAGATTTTAAGCTGAAATGAATCTGTCTAATTGATTGTTCACATTTATTAGTTATAGGGACACATTTTTAGGTTAGGAAATAATTCTGAAAATTGGTAAAATAAATTTAAATTAGTTCACATCAGAGGAGAAGTTCAAAAATATATTATTTAATATTTTAGATCGAACCTATTCTGTTTAGATGATGTGTCTTACTATTTTCATAATAAAGTTCACATTTAGGCATAGAAAATAAATCTGAAAATATAGGAAAGTAGGTATGCATAACTAGAAAATGATAAATGAAGTTTCCAAATCCAAAGATTTCAGTTTAGGATTTGGTAGAAGATCTGAAAGCCCATTTGGAGTAGGAAAATACCTTCCATGCAAACTTGGTAGTTAAGAAGTATATTAATTAAATAAAGAATTTATTCAAATTGAAAATTCATATATAGTGTGCAAACAGAAATCTGAAATACAAAAGTTAGAAATCATAAACAAATGTTTAAAAGTGCATGAAGGCTAAAAATCAACACAGCTAGAGTAAACACAACACTTAGAAGTGTGAATGACTATCATATGTATGTATGTGTGGAGTGAAAGTGTGAACTATGTCTTATGGATTGTTGTTTTCTTTTGCTATGTGTGTTGGCATGAGTAGAACCTGCCCCAGAGCAAGTTCTTCCCTTTCAAGATCAGGACTATCCATTCCCAGAGCAGCAGGAAGAAGACAAGTGTCCTTGACAACTTTGATCCTATGCTAGGTTGTGTAGATAGAATTATTTGCATTGTCAATTGAAATATGAAAACCATGCTAGGAAGTTTCCCTAGAATTGCATTACCTTGTTTCCTTGTAGCTTGGGTTGGGATTTATTTTATCGTAACATTTATTTATATGCTATGCTTAGCCATGCTTAGAATGGGATTAATTAGGATATGAGATCATCAATTTATTTACCTTACTCTTGAATGAGATGTTATGAGTTATGTAGAGGTAGGGATTGAGGCAAGTTGGATGATTTGGTTGGTGATGGGTGCACGAGACTCGGGTTTGTGTTTAGTACTTGCCTGGATCCTAAGGACCGGTTCATGGAGCATGTAACCTGGCTTTACCGTGCCAACCACATGCTGAGATGGGGCAACTTGGCCAATTAATTAGGTGTATCCCCGGCGTAGTAGGGGTGTGTTGGATGGCGCGGGGAATAGGTGTCAGCTGGACTACCATATGAACCGCAAGGCTCAAGAGGGGGCCACTGCAGCAGGGTTGGAGCCTCTTGTATGCTGTTAGGGGTGAAACCTCAGTGGGCCCACGCTCGTCGGGAATCCCTTTGTAAAGGCTTCGTAGTGATCTCCTGGCTACACACCGGGGAAGTGTGAATGTGGTTCGTGGCCACTAGCATAATGGAGGTTCTTTTAGTCCACCCGGCAACGGGGGATGAAATCACTACATGTGGGTACAGTGGTGCAAACTCTGCAGAGTCAAAACTGTCATGACAGCCGTGCTCACGGTCAAGAGCGGCTTGGACTTATTTATGATTAGAGGATGATGGATTTGGAAGTTGAGGATGTTAAGGGGGGGCTTGACATTGGATATGATGATTTTGGTTACTTGATTTTGATGATGGGTTGGGAGATTGGGACCATTTCACCTGTGTAGTAATGTAGGTGCTTAATAAGCTAAGGTGGTAGGTAATAATTGCGTAGTGCTTTAACCATGAGTTCAACCTCTCCTTGTTCTAGCCATGCATGACATAACTTTCCCACACTTGCTGAGTACCAACGGTACTCAAACTTGCATATATGTTGGTTTATATTGCTGCTCAGGTCAAGAGAATGATGTGGTGTTCAATGACCAAGACTTCGGACCCGAAGAAGGATTGTAGGTTCATGGAGTCCCCCGGGCAACGCCTGTGATGGAGCCCACAAGAATAATATTCCGCTGCGATTTTATTTACATGTTATGAACTTATTATCGTCCATCGAGACATATGCTATGTAAGACTTATTTATATTCGACACATGTCTTGTAATAAATGATGCTTCACTATTTGTCATCACATGTATGAGAAAATGATCCTGGCATACATGTGATATTCACTCGGTTGTTCTTCGGAGAAACCGGGTGTGACAAATTCCTCCCGAACTTGGTTGTTGAACCTCATCTTCCCCCTAAGACTAGTTCAATGGATCCCGTCACCAGCCATGTCTTGAACTCAAGCAACACCTACACATGAATAAACAACCAATACTGATGAGCACAAGTCCTCGACTTGACTCTCGTTAGTTCTGAAACTACAACATCTTACGTGAGCACCTCACATAAGCATGTTGTAAACCATAGCAAAATGATATCAGCCATAACCACCAAAACACACCAAAACTTAGTAAAATAATGCTAAGCAAACTTTCCATAAGAGTAAAGCAAGTTCAAAACATTGCAAGTTAAAAGTAGAACCATTGCAATTAAGCTCCGAACCTTACCAAAGCTAACCGGACCTTGAACTGGAGCTTACCAAAGCTAGTCGGACCTAGCGCCGGAGCTTACTAAAGCTTAGTCGGACCTAGCACGGAACTTACCAAAGCTAGTCGGACCTAGCATCGGAGCTAGCAAAAACAAGTCGGACCTAGCCAAAATAAGTCAGACCTAGACAAAGCAAGTCGGACCTTACGTCGGACCTTGTTAAAAAAGGTGTTTTGGTAGTATTCAAAACTTTTATCGTCAAAGCCAATGTATTCAGCACACATAGGTCTCACAATCTCCCCCTTGATGAATGCATTGGCAACACCACTTAAAACCCGAACATTGGCTTATTCACATGAAAAGTTTTGAAAACAATTTCTCCCCCTTTGTAAATCAGAAATAAAATGAGAAGAAAAACAAAAATACTAAAAATTCTCCCCTGAGAAGAATCGTGCCAAAACACTTGTGAATGTGTGCAATGTGTGATCAATTTCTCCCCCTTTGGCAATGTATTCAGCAAGGTACAAAAGAGAAATTTTAATTTGTTATGAGCACATTATAACATATACATATAAAACAAAGCTCATCCAAATCATACTATCATGTAACTTACACTAACACATCAATGAGATACATAAAGTAGTGTAAGCCATGCTAGAGATCAAGTGTAATTTTCAATTTAAGCAAGTCATGATCTCACAAACTTAACTATTTCAAGACCTGAAAGCATGACACTTGTTGCTGCATTTTATTTAACATTTAAAGCACAAATTTTGATCTTATGACATTTGCAAGAGATTATATGCAGCATTAGCCTTATTCTAACCAACCAAGCCAAGCCTATGTCATTTGACAGTCAGAAGCTTAAGGAATGGTTTTAGTCATACACAACTCCTTTCAAGTTCATATCTAAGTACAATGATAAGCCATCTCAAAAGAAGAAGTGCGATGCATGCATATTCTCTTGATCTTTTTCTCATTTTTTTTATTTGAACATAAAAACTCAACATGTGAGTTGATTACTTGATTAATTCTTTATGATTAAAAGCACTTGTGAGCATGCAACAAGTTCAAAACAGCAAGAAAGTTCGACCATGACCAGATTTAGTGTAAGTAACTATTTCAATTACTAGACATGGTAAAAACTACAGAATGTATAACACGAGTAATGTAGTAAGAACTTTCAGCATGAAAAAGGAATCACAAAGTCATATATGCATGAAATACTATGCTCATATTATTTTAATTTCAGATTCACACATAGACTTCCCAAGTTTCAAAATTCTCCCTCAATTTAAGCCATGAGGATGCATAACCCCTATTTCACTACGAATGTAACAAAAACGAGTGAAATCCAAAGGTTTTGTAAAAATGTCAGCCAATTGTTGTTCGGTATCTACATGGTTAAGCGCAATGTTCCCTTTTTTGACATTATCATGGAGAAAGTGATACCTAATGTCAATGTGCTTAGTTCTTGAATGTTGCATGGGGTTTTTAGCAATGCGAATGGCACTAGTGTTATCACAAAACAGTGGAACACTATCTAGATCAACCCCATAGTCCTTAAGTGTTTGAACAACCCAAAGAATTTGTGAGCAAGCACTACCAGCAGCTACATATTCGGCTGTGGATTGTGCAACTGAACTTTGTTTTCTAGAGGACCAGGCAACAAGTGAATTACCAAAAAAATGACAAGCACCAGAAGTACTTTCCCTATCAATCCTACAACCCCCAAGATCAGCATCGGGAAAAGCTTTCAAAGTAACGGTTGAGGAAGAAGGAAGAAATATGTCAAATTCTTGAGTTCCATGTAAGTACCTGAGAGTCCTTTTGACGGCTTGACGATGTGGAGCACGTAGGGAGGCTTGAAACCGTGCACAAAGACATACGCTAAATTGTATGTCCGGTCTTGATGCCGTGAGATACAAAAGTGATCTGATCATGCTTCTATATTCTTTTTGATCAACGGGATCACAATCTTCATCAAGTTCAAGTGTTGTTGCTGTTCCCATTGGTGTCCAAAGAGGCTTGCTTTTGTCCATGTTGAAGCGCCTTAGGAGATCTTTTGTATACTTTGTTTGATGCACAAAGGTACCCTCCTTGGTTTGCTTGATTTGCAGCCCCAAAAAGTACGTGAGTTCTCCCATCATACTCATCTCAAATTCTGAACTCATCGTAGCTGAAAACTTGGACACAAGATTATGAGAAGCACAACCAAGATAATATCATCCACATACACTTGAACGAATAATGAGTCATTGCCATGCTTAAGCACAAAAAGAGTTTTATCAACCTTGCCCATGGTAAACCCATTTTCAAGTAAGAATGTTTTTAACCTATCATACCATGCTCTAGAGGCTTGTTTGAGACCGTACAAGGCTTTGGACAGTTTGTAAACATGATTAGGAAAATTTGGATTTTCAAAACCAGGTGGTTGTTTGACATAAACCTCCTCATCTATGTAGCCATTAAGAAAAGCACGTTTAACATCCATTTGATATAGCTTAAAACCTTTAGGTGCAGCAAAAGCTAACAAAATTCTTATGGCTTCTAATCTAGCAACAGGAGTAAAAGTTTCATCAAAATCTAGACCTTCAACTTGTGTGAAACCTTGAGCAACCAACCTAGCCTTATTCCTAACCGCAACCCCATCCTCACTTTGTTTATTTTTAAACACCCATTTAGTTCCAATTAAAGTGTGACCTTGAGGTGGAGGTACAAGTTTCCAACATTATTTCTTTCAAAATTTTCTAACTCTTCTTGCATGGCAATAATCCAAGATTCATTAGTGAGTGCGTGTGATATATCTTTGGGTTCAAAAGAAGCAACAAAATCAGAATGAGCATGAGAATTGGGGTCGAAAAACCTGGATCTTGTAATCGTTCATGCCAAGCTTCCAATAATTTGTTGTGGAGGATGACTTTTGAGAATTCCTAGGGGAGTGGACACTTCACAAGCTTTTTGTTATTCATGTTCATCACAAATAGATGAGCTTGTGACGTGAGGAGGATCTGGACCAGAAATGGTGGTCGTCGGTGCTGGCTGTGAATCAAGATCAGGAGCTGGAACTGTCATTAGCTGCTAAATTTTCAGGCAGCAGCACCACTTCTTCCTCTTCTTTAACAAAAATACTCTCCCCCTACGGATATGGATTTGGACCTGCAGTATTTGAACTAGTACCTGGGCTAGCTTCATCAAAAGAAACCTCACAAGTCTCCACAATTTTGTTAGTATCAAGTAAAAGCACACGGTAGCCTCTAGTATGAGATGGATAACCAAGAAACATGCCATCAACAGATCTAGCTTCAAATTTATCAAGATTACCATGTTTCTTAATAAAGCATTTGCAACCAAAGACCCTAAAGTGTGTGACACTAGGCCTATGTCCAAACCTGAGCTCATATGGTGTTTTACCTAGCTTAGCACGCAAGAAAACACGATTTGAGACATAACAAGCGGTTGCAATTGCATCAGCCCAAAATTTTCTAGGAGTTTGATATTCATCAAGCATAGTACTAGCCATCTAAACTAAGGTTTTGTTCTTTCTCTCTACAACACCGTTTTTTTAGGTACATATGGTGAAGAAAATTGATGATCTATTGCATTTTCAGCACAAAAGTGATCAAACGGTTGATTTTTAAATTCGGTTCCATTATCACTTCTAATTGCTCTTAAAGATCCTAGGTGATCAATTGATAATCTAAGAAATAAAGTTCTAAAGTGACTAAAAGCTTCATTCTTAGATGCCGTAAAGTAAAGCCAAGAGTATCTAGAATAGTCATCAACAATCACAAGAACATACCATTTACCTCCGAAGGATTGAACACGTGAAGGTCCTACGGTGTCAAGGTGTAAAAGTTGACCCGGTTCAGTTGTCATGGTCATTGTGAGAGGAGCATGTGGACCTGCAACCATCTTAGCATGTCTACAAGAAGAGCACACAATTTCTTTGTCCCCTTTAAGCTTAGTGTGACACCCTCATCTCGGGTGTCAGCATATGTTCATGGTGATGAAGAAGAACATTTTTTTTAAAAAGAGGGAACAAAAACAAGTATCAAAAGGATAGCCAGTAAAGCTTTCTGAGAACACCGAAGGCAACTTTCACGACCAGCAGACCACGTGGTGTGTTCGGAACTCATCCCCGAAGAGATTGGAGAGGTCCAACGCTAAACTGGATACGTGGCAGGCTCGGGGGTCACCTCCGCAATTGGAAAGAGGTCCGACCCTGTGGGACACGTACTGCCCGCGGAGATAGCCTCTGCGGAAGAAGCAAAGGCATTTTTCATAGGACACGTGTCATCCACGGAGCTAGTCCTCGCGGAAGTTAGGGGACCAGTCGCACGGGGTATGTGTTAATTTCGGAACCCATCTCCGAGAAGTCCGGATCTATTGAACACGTGTCGCCACCGGAGCTTATCTCCGGAGGTCCGTCGCTGCTAAACACGTGTCGACCTCGGGGCATGTCCCTGAGGGAGGGAAAGGCGGAAAGACCGACATCCACACGTGGCGTGCACGGAGCTCACCTCCAAAGAAGAGGGAGGTCTTGATCGATTGACACGCGGCACGACCGGAGCTCTTCTCTGCGGATGAAGAGATACCAGGCCCGGAGGACACGTGGAGCTTCCGGAGCTCATCATCCCGGAGGTAACAAATTCTGGAGCAGCAGTTACGCGTAAGGACACCGGTACACAATGGGAACCGATCCAAACTCCACAATGTTGCCAAAGATAAGACGTCAGGATCCAACAAGATCTGAATAAAACTTTTATTCGGGATCCCATCAGATTAGGACTCTTCTCTTCCCGATTATAAATAGAACCCAAAACCTCTGGCCGAAATCACGAAGTTCTCTTTCAACTCCTGAGCCGACGACTTAGAGCCTAGCCCTAACTCGTCGAGCAAACCATCGCTGAAGTGCAAAAAGGGAGATCATCGTAGAAGAACCAAACGGTCTGAGGAGGACCTCGAAGTCAAGAAAAACGTGAGGTAGGACTTCAATACCACCTTACGACATCATGTTGTTCATCTCTTTGCATCTGTTCTTCAATTCCTTTCGAACAGAAGCCTTTTCGTGGACAGATCACTCGATGATCAGTCTGATCTAAAAACAAGATCATCGCCACGACCACCTTTGATCCGAATACCTCTGACCATGCAAGCCATGCAAGAACACGTACAGATCAATCTAATCATAAGATAGCATGCATGTGCATCGTCGCATCTAGTTTAGGGTTTTGAGCATGATATTGATTGCTGTGAATCTTGTATGCACGTGAATCCTACAATAGCAGGGCAGGTTCAGGAAGCTGTCTACGACGAGCTGCAGCAACAAGGTTTTGAGAATCAAGAACAACCGGAACCGCAAGAACAAGGCAAGTGCTCCTTGACCATGTTGATCCTATGTTTTGGGTAAAACTATTTTGTTTTGCGAAAAGGTGTGTGTGCTGAGTCAAACATGATGGGAAACCCTTTTATAGGAGTTTACTAGTTTTGGTTAAACCACCCTTGTCACCTGGGAAGTTTTATGAGTCGGGTATGGTTTTTGTTTTATGCTTCGCTGAGTCCATGGGATTGGGAAGTGAGATAGATGTGTCTAGCTAACTGCACTCATAATAATAAGGGGAAACTGATGATAATAATGAACATGGATCGGAGGGAGATCTAGGCAAGACTGGGTTTGTGAATGAGGTAGCATGAGATGGTGGTTTTGCTTGCCATAGATCTAAGGACCGGTTTATGCATGCACATGCCAGGATAACAGTGCCACCACAAGGCCAAGTATGGGTGCAGCTTAGCTGAGTAATTAGGTAAGTTGCTAGAGTGTTATGGACTGTGGAAGGCGCGGCGAATGGGAGTCGAGTGAGAACTGCCCTGGGAACTGCATGGCACAAGAGGGGGCCCGTGGGTGAGAGAATTGGAGATTCTAGCCTGCCGGTGAAACCTTAGTGAGTCCATACATCTAGTAACCCCTTTGTAAAGGCTATTTTGTGATCTCTTGACCATACACCAACGGATGTGTACTGGTATAATGGAGGTTCTGCAGTCGCCGAGGGGTGACGAAATCACAAACTTGTGGGTAAAGAGGTGCAAACTCTTGCAGAGTTATTAAAACTATCATGATAGCCGAGCTTACGGTCATGAGCACCTGGCTAAACTGCCATGATTAGATGGGATGATTATTGGGATGGTTATTGTAATGGTTATTGGGAAGGTTCTTGGTTATGGTCATTGATTATGGTTTGGTTCGGAACTGTGAGTTCGGGAGATGAGATGGTTGCATGACTGGTGGGTCATGACATGAGATTGGTCTCAGTGCGAGACGAGGTTGTTTTATGAGATGAGATGGTAGCGAATACGAGGAGGTATTCGTGAGTATGAGTAAAGGATTGGTTAATGTTCGGATGGAACATGGGAAGTGATGGAGGTATGTTGGTAATTTAACACATGCTGAGACTACATTCATCTAAAGTTAAGTTGCTGTTTTATCAATGGTTTTATAAATTTGCTTTTCTGCAAATAAGCCTTTTATACCTACCTTGTTTATAAGCTGCATATCATGTGTTATTCCCGCACTTGCTGAGTACATCATTGTGCTCAAACTTGCATTATTATTTCTCCATCAACAGCAAGAGAAGACTGCTATGAAGACCGGGTAGAGCATTATGGCGTGTGATCTGTTCTCAACCTTGCCTGTGGAGGGAATAGAGATGGAGCCACTTCTGCTTAGTTTTGCTTCCGCATTTAAATAAGAATTTCCGCTGCGTAGAAATAAGGACTTCCGCTGTGAGCATGAGTCCAAGACTCATGAGGTGCTGTAATAAACTCTGTTATTCGTGGTAATATATAATCTGAATTCAGTTTGTGGAACGTATGTGTATGTGTGATGAACATCCTAGGCACACATATGCATTAGTTCTCGGTTCCGTGGTTTTCCACAGAATTGAGGGCGTCACAGATTGGTATCAGAGCCACGGGTTGACAGTAGGTTACACGCCTAAGATAGAAGCCTTAGATTGATATTAGAGCCACGGGTGGACAGCAAGTTACACCCCTGAATAGAAGTCATAGGTAGCTAAGCCACACTGACCAAGGGAAGCATCCTAGGGTGAATAACTTAGATTGGCTTTGAAACCACCTTGGCATAGGGAACCATCCTTGAATAGGAGTTGAGTGGGCCCTTGTAATGATTAATTGTGAATATGTGCTTAGTGTGAATGGTGGGACGTCTAAAAAACGTTGTCCATATCCACACGTAAGAAGAAAGAGGAGTGAAATGCTTCGGCACTTGATCACATCCTCATAAGGGCTAATATATATAGTCCAACTCACCTTGATGCATATAAGACCTACCTAATCTTCTAACCTTCTATTCTATTTCGTTCCCCCTCACAGATGGTGAGAGGAAACGCCAGCCGAAGGAACGTCTAGGAAGATGACCACGAGGAAGTTCCTGCTAACCCCGGAGCTGGCGAAAACAACCTAGAAAGGTTGATGGCCATGCAAAACCAGCTTATGCAAACCATGATCCAAACTTTGGGTCAGTTGCAGGCTAACCAACACCCCGTTCCGGCACCACCGCCACCACCACCACCGGCTCATAACAGGCTGGGAGAGTTCATGAGGACTCGACCACCCACCTTTGCTCAAGCAAGCGATCTAATGGAGGCCGATGATTGGTTGAAATCCATGGAGAAGAAGCTTGCCATTGTTCAGTGCAACGACCGAGAGAAGGTTCTCTTTGCATCGCACCAACTGATGGGAGCAGCTGCTGACTGGTGGGATGCCTTGAGCAACGCCCATGCCAACCCAGAGACAATCACTTGGACTGAGTTCAAGAAAAGTTTCCGCTCCCACTACATCCCTGTTGGCGTAATGATGATCAAGAGGCAGGAGTTTGAAGGTCTCCGCCAAGGGCAGAAAAGTGTGAACGAGTATCTCAACAAGTTCATACAACTGTCCCGATATGCCCCCGAAGATGTCAAATCAGATCAGAGGAAGCAGTACCTGTTCATGAGAGGGTTGAACAATGAGATCCAGGTTCAGCTCCTCAACAATGACTACGTAAGCTTCCAGAAGCTAGTTGATAAGGCTATTGTGGTTGAAAACAAGATCCGAGAGATCGAGCGCGAGTGCAAAAGGAAGATCCCATACCAACCCCAAGGGAGCAACGTACGACCTAGATACATGCCCCCTGCACCGCAGTATGGATCGACCACTCCTACGTACCGCCCTGGTCAGCCACCACAGCAACGGCCCGTTGCACCGGCACCTCGTGTGCCCATGCCTCCTGCGCCCCGGCCTAACAATGGTGCTCCTGTTCAAAACCCCCGCCCCAACGTACCTGCTGCCATAGGCAACAGGGCATGCTTTGCATGCGGGGAAGTAGGCCACTTCGCTAACCAGTGCCCGAAGAGAGGCCCTGGACAGCAAGGTAACGTGCCCAAGCGGAACCAGCGACCAAACAGTGGAGACAACCAAGGGAACCGTGGACCGCAGAACTATGCTCGTGGCCACGTTAACCATGTCACTGCTGAGGAAGCACAACAGGCTGAGGACGTCGCAATTGGTATGTTCCTTGCCAACTCCAACCCAGCCACCATTTTATTTGATTCCGGAGCATCGCATTCCTTCATATCATCCAAATATGTTGCCAAACATCATCTACCCGTATCCCACCTAGAATGTGCTATGTTAGTTAATTCTCCCGGAGGAGAAATGAGGACTAGTATAGTATGTCCTAAGGTAAGCCTTAAAATAAGGGGGTAGATTTCCTTGCCAACCTTATTGTCTTGGACTCCCATGGAATTGACATCATACTCGGAATGGACTGGTTAAGCAAGCACAATGGAGTAATCCAATGCGCTGAGAGAAGCGTGCAGTTGACAAACGAACACGGTATCCGTGTCGAGTTTGAGTCAGCCCCGCAGGCGACCAAACGAGCGGATCTGAACCATGTTGAAGGATTAGCATTGGACAACATTCCAGTGGTTCAGGAATTTTCGGATGTGTTCCCGGAAGAACTTCCAGGTATGCCACCTGACCGGGATATTGAGTTTGCCATAGATTTGGTACCTGGAACTGCACCCATAGCTAAGAGACCGTATAGGATGCCCGTCAACGAGTTAGTTGAACTAAAGAAGCAAATTCAAGAACAGTTGGAGAAGGGTTTTATCCGGCCAAGTTCGTCACCATGGGGAGCCCCGGTACTTTTCGTGGACAAGAAGGACGGAACCCAAAGAATGTGCGTGGACTACAGGTCTCTCAACGAAGTAACAATCAAGAATAAATACCCTCTGCCCCGTATAGAGGACCTGTTTGATCAAATGAAAGGAGCCCAAGTGTTCTCCAAGATTGATCTTCGGTCGGGATATTTCCAGCTGAAGATTAAGCCCTCCGATATACCTAAGACAGCCTTTCGGACGCGGTATGGTTCATATGAATATACCGTTATGTCCTTTGGATTAACGAATGCACCCGCATACTTCATGTACCTTATGAATAAGGTTTTCATGGAGTACTTGGACAAGTTCGTCGTGGTTTTCATCGACGACATTATGGTGTATTCAAAAAGTAAGGAGGAGCATGAAGAACATCTGAGATTGACCTTGCAGAAGTTGCGTGAGCATCAGTTGTATGCCAAGCTCAACAAGTGTCAATTTTGGCTTAAGGAAATATCTTTCCTAGGCCACATCATCTCCAAGGAAGGGGTATCGGTTGATCCTGGAAAGGTGAGAGATGTTCTGAAATGGGACCAACCGAAGAGCGTGAGGGATGTTCGGAGTTTCCTTGGGATGGCAGGATACTATCGGCGCTTCATTAAAGACTTCTCTAAAATAGCAAAACCTATGACGGAGTTGCTAATGAAGGGAAAAGTCTTTCAATGGACACAAGCCTGCCAAGAAAGTTTTGAGGAACTCAAGAAAAGGCTAACCACAGCACCAGTTCTGGTATTGCCAGACGTAAGCAAGAGCTTTGACATATATTGTGACACATCCAGACAAGGGCTCGGGTGCGTACTCATGCAGGAAGGACAAGTGGTAGCCTATGCCTCACGACAATTAAAGAAGCACGAGCTTAACTATCCTACGCATGATTTGGAGTTAGCAGCAGTGGTGCATGCATTGAAGATTTGGAGACATTATATCCTTGGTCATCGATGTGAGATCTATACAGATCATAAAAGCCTCAAGTACATATTTACACAAACGGACTTGAATTTGAGGCAACGTCGATGGTTAGAACTTATAAAGGATTATGATGTGGGAATCAACTACCACCCCGGGAAGGCCAATGTGGTCGCTGACGCATTGAGCAGAAAGGGAGCATGCCACCAACTCACGGTTCGGGAGCTACCACCCGAACTTCGAAAGGAGTTCGAACGGTTACACCTCGAATTCTTGAATAGCATGGAAATGATGGAGATCCACTCCTCATTGGAGCAAGAGATAAGAATGGGACAAGCAACGGACGAGGGGATCAAGGAAATCAAGGAAAGAATCCGACAAGGGATAGAGAAGGATTTCAAAGAGGATAAAAAGGGTACGCTTTGGCTAGGAAAAAGGATTTGTGTGCCAAACCTAAGACACCTTCGCGACATGATATTAAGGGAGGCACATGATTCACCCTATTCCATACATCCGGGGAGCACCAAAATATACAAGGACTTGAAAACTTGCTATTGGTGGGATGGTATGAAAAGGGATATAGCCGAATACGTTGCCCTATGCGACACATGCCAACGGGTAAAAGCCGAACATCAAAAACCCGCTGGATTGTTGCAACCTTTGAAAATACCTGAATGGAAATGGGAGGACATCAGTATGGACTTTATTGTTGGATTGCCAAGAACTCAGTCAGGATACGATTCCATCTGGGTCATTGTGGACCGGTTGACGAAAACCACCCATTTTCTTCCGGTAAAGGCCAGTTACAACGTTACACAGTTGGCAGAGTTGTACATGGAGCAGATCGTGTGCCGTCATGGAGTTCCAAAGAGGATAGTCTCAGATCGAGGTTCTCAGTTGACCTCTAGATTCTGGAGGAAGTTGCAGAAAGCCGTGGGTACACGACTAGATTTTAGCTCTGCCTATCACCCACAAACAGATGGGCAAACCGAAAGGACGAACCAAATTTTGGAAGACGTGTTGAGAGCTTGCGCCTTGAAACGTGGGCGTAGTTGGGATAGGAGTTTACCGTATGCAGAGTTCTCCTATAACAACAGCTATCAAGCTAGCTTGAAGATGTCGCCTTTCGAAGCCTTATATGGTAGACGGTGTAGAACGCCACTGTTCTGGAACGAGACTGGAGAGAACCAGGTGTTTGGACCCGAAGTACTACAAGAGGCTGAAAAGCAAGTCCAAACGATACGGGAGAACTTAAAGGCTGCTCAGTCACGACAGAAAGGCTATGCGGACAACAGGCGAAGGAAGTTGACCTTTGAAGTTGGAGACTTCGTATACCTTAAGGTATCGCCTATCCGAGGCCAACGACGTTTTAACGTCAAAGGCAAGCTAGCACCTCGCTACATCGGACCATTTAAGATTTTGGATAAGCGAGGAGAAGTAGCCTATCAACTAGAGCTCCCAAACCACCTCTGCGACGTACATGACGTGTTTCATGTATCCCAGCTCAAGAAGTGCTTGAGGATACCAGAGGAACAAGTATCAATGGGAGGACTTAAACTTCAAGAGGACCTGACTTACGCAGAACACCCTATCCGAATCTTGGACGTAAAAGAAAGGGTCACCCGAAACAAAGTGATTCGATGGTGCAAGGTACAATGGAGCCATCACACTGAAGCTGAAGCCACATGGGAGCGTGAAGAGGATATTAAGGCTGAATTCCCCTATCTATTTTCTACTAACGAATCTCGAGGGCGAGATTCAATTTAAGGGGGGTAGATTTGTGACACCCTCATCTCGGGTGTCAGCATATGTTCATGGTGATTAAGAAGAAGAACATTTTTTTAAAAAAGAGGGAACAAAAACAAGTATCAAAAGGATAGCCAGTAAAGCTTTCTGAGAACACCGAAGGCAACTTTCACGACCAGCAGACCACGTGGTGTGTTCGGAACTCATCCCCGAAGAGATTGGAGAGGTCCAACGCTAAACTGGATACGTGGCAGGCTCGGGGGTCACCTCCGCAATTGGAAAGAGGTCCGACCCTGTGGGACACATACTACCCGCGGAGATAGCCTCTGCGGAAGAAGCAAAGGCATTTTTCATAGGACACGTGTCATCCACGGAGCTAGTCCTCGCGGAAGTTAGGGGACCAGTCGCACGGGATATGTGTTAATTTCGGAACCTATCTCCGAGAAGTCCGGATCTATTGAACACGTGTCGCCACCGGAGCTTATCTCCAGAGGTCCGTCGCTGCTAAACACGTGTCGACCTCGGGGCATGTCCCTGAGGGAGGGAAAGGCGGAAAGACCGGCACCCACACGTGGCGTGCGCGGAGCTCACCTCCAAAGAAGAGGGAGGTCTTGATCGATTGACACGCGGCACGACCGGAGCTCTTCTCTGCGGATGAAGAGATACCAGGCCCGGAGGACACGTGGAGCTTCCGGAGCTCATCATCCCGGAGGTAACAAATTCTGGAGCAGTTGTTACGCGTAAGGACACCGGTACACAACGGGAACCGATCCAAACTCCACAATGTTGCCAAAGATAAGACGTCAGGATCCAACAAGATCTGAATAAAACTTTTATTCGGGGTCCAATCAGATTAGGACTCTTCTCTTCCCAATTATAAATAGAACCCAAAACCTCTGGCCGAAATCACGAACTTCTCTTTCAACTCCTGAGCCGACGACTTAGAGCCTAGCCCTAACTCGCCGAGCAAACCATCGCTGAAGTTCAAAAAGGGAGATCATCGGAGAAGAACCAAACGGTCTGAGGAGGACCTCGAAGTCAAGAAAAACGTGAGGTAGATCTTCAATACCACCTTACGACATCATGTTGTTCATCTCTTCGCATCTGTTCTTCAATTCCTTTCGAACAGAAGCCTTTTCGTGGACAGATCACTCGATGATCAGTCTGATCTAAAAACAAGATCATCGCCAGGACCACCTTTGATCCGAATACCTCTGACCATGCAAGCCATGCAAGAACACGTACAGATCAATCTAATCATAGGATAGCATGCATGTGCATCGTCGCATCTAGTTTAGGGTTTTGAGCATGATATTGATTGCTGTGAATCTTGTATGCACGTGAATCCTACAATAGCAGGGCAGGTTCAGGAAGCTGTCTACTACGAGCTGCAGCAACAAGGTTTTGAGAATCAAGAACAACCGGAACCGCAAGAACAAGGCAAGTGCTCCTTGACCATGTTGATCCTATGTTTTGGGTAAAACTATTTTGTTTTGCGAAAAGGTGTGTGTGCTGAGTCAAACATGATGGGAAACCCTTTTATAGGAGTTTACTAGTTTTGGTTAAACCACCCTTGTCACCTAGGAAGTTTTATGAGTCGGGTATGGTTTTTGTTTTATGCTTCGCTGAGTCCATGGGATTGGGAGCGAGATAGATGTGTCTAGCTAACAGCACTCATAATAATAAGGGGAAACTGATGATAATAATGAACATGGATCGGAGGGAGATCTAGGCAAGACTGGGTTTGTGAATTAGGTAGCATGAGATGGAGGTTTTGCTTGCCATAGATCTAAGGACCGGTTCATGCATGCACATGCCAGGATAACAGTGCCACCACAAGGCCAAGTATGGGTGCGGCTTAGCTGAGTAATTAGGTAAGTTGCTAGAGTGTTATGGACTGTGGAAGGCACGGGGAATGGGAGTCGAGTGAGGACTGCCCTGGGAACTGCATGGCACAAGAGGGGGCCCGTGGGTGGGAGAATTGGAGATTCTGGCCTGCCGGTGAAACCTTAGTGAGTCCATACATCTAGTAACCCCTTTGTAAAGGCTATTTTGTGATCTCTTGACCATACACCAACGGATGTGTACTGGTATAATGGAGGTTCTACAGTCGCCGACGGGTGACGAAATCACAAACTTGTGGGTAAAGAGGTGCAAACTCTGCAGAGTTATTAAAACTATCATGATAGCCGAGCTTACGGTCATAAGCACCTGGCTAAACTGCCATGATTAGATGGGATGATTATTGGGATGGTTATTAGGAAGGTTCTTGGTTATGGTCATTGATTATGGTTTGGTTCGGAACTGTGAGTTCGGGAGATGAGATGGTTGCATGACTGGTTGTCACACCCGGTTTTTCCGAAGAACAACCAAGTGAATCTCACATGTATGCCAGGATCATTTTCTCATACATGTGATGACAAATAGCGAAGCATCATTTATTACAATCCAGGTGTCGAATATAAATAAGTCTTACATCACAAATGTCTCAATGAACACTAATGCTTCATCACAAGTAAATAAACTAGCAGCGGAATATTATTCTTTAGGGCTCCATCACAGGTGTTGCCCGGGGGTCTTCATGAACCTAAAAACCTTCCTCGGGTCCAAAATCTTGGTCATTATACACCACCTCATTATCTTGACCTGAGCAGCAATATAAACCAACAAATATGCAAGGTTGAGTACCAATGGTACTCAGCAAGTGTGGGAAAATTATATCATGCATGGCTAGAACAAGGAGAGGTTGAACTCATGGTTAAAGCACTACGCAATTAATACCTATCACCTTAGCTTATTAAGCACCTACATTACTACACAGGTGAAATGGTCCAAATCTCCCATCCCATCATCATAAACCAATAACCATAATCATCATTTCCAATGTTAAGCTCCCCGCTTAACTTCCAAAACCATCAATTCTCTAATCATGAATAAGTCCAGGCCGCTCTTAACCGTGAGCACGGCTGTCAAGACAGTTTTGACTCTGCAGAGTTTGTACCACTGTACCCACAAGTAGTGATTTCATCCCCCGTTGCCGGGTGGACTAAAAGAACCTCCATTATGCCAGTGGCTACGAACCACATTCACACTTCCCAGGTGTGTGGCCAAGAGATCACTACGAAGCCTTTACAAAGGGATTCCCGACGAGCGTGGGCCCACTGAGGTTTCACCCCTAACAGCATACAAGAGGCTCCAACCCCGCTGCAGTGGCCCCCTCTTGAGCCTTGCGGTTCATATGGTAGTCCAGCTGACTCCTATTCCCCGCACCATCCAACACACCCATACTACGCCGGGGATACACCTAATTAATTGGCTAAGCTGCCCCATCTCAGCATGTGGTTGGCACTGTAAAGCCGGGTTACATGCTCCATGAACCGGTCCTTAGGATCTAGGCAAGTACTAAACACAAACCCAAGTCTCGTGCACCCAGCACACAACCAAAACATCCAACTTGCCTTGATCCCTACCTCTACATAACTCATAATAGCTCATTCAAGAGTATGGTAATATAAACTGATGCTCTCATGTCCCAATTATCCCATTCTAAGCATGGCTAAGCATATGCATGTATATAAATGACATGACAAAATAAATCCCAACCCAAGCTTCAAGGAAATAAGGTAATGCAATTCTAGGGAAACTTCCTAGCATGGGTTTCATATTTAACTTGACAATGCAAATAATTCTATCTACACATCCTAGCATAGGATCAAAGTGGTCAAGGACACTTGCCTCCTTCTTGCTGCTCTTGAAATGGGTAGTCTTGGTCTTGGAATTGAATAACTTGTTCTTGAGCAGGTTCTACTTCATACCATCACACATAGCAAAAGAAAAACAACACTCATAAGACAGAGTTCACACTTCTATTTCATACAAACCACACATTCATATTTATGAAAGTTTCTTTTCCATTTTATGTGTTGTGGTTACTTTATGTGTGTTGATTTGGGGCTTGCATACACTTTTATTTATATGTGTATGATTCCTACTTTGGTGTTCATATTTATACTCACATACTATATATATATATATATATATGTATATATGTGTGTTTCAGTTTTAAATAAATTCCTTATATATTAAACTACCAAGTATGTATGAAAAGTATTTTTCTTCTCCATATGTGCCTTCATAATTTCTATCAACCCTAAACTGAATTCTTTGTACTTTAGAAACTCCATTTATCATTTACTAGTTTCTATATTTCCAGATTTATATTCTTATGCATAATTGTGCATTTTATTATTAAATTAGTAATACACACTACCTAGACAGATTAGGTTCTGGTCCTAAATAATTTAAGATCATATTTTGACCTTGGCTTCTGATGTATACTATTTCATAATTATTTTCCCTATTTTTCTTTAACTATTCTTTACTTAAAAATGTGTCCCTACACTATTAAATGTGAATAATAAATGAAACAGATTTATTTCAGCCCAAAAATATATTTTTATCTCACTCCAAAGTTTTCTAAGTACTGAGAAAGTTTTTAATAAGTTTGACAATTATGTTTGTCCCCCTTTTTAATATTTAAACACTAGGCACATATTCAATTTTCTAAATTAAATACTAAACAGAGCTAGAATAATGAATTCATCCCATTACAGGGTCTATAATATCATTTTCATAATTTCCAGTGGTCTAGCTACACTTTTCAGAGGTGTTTTCCTTAATTCTATTAAGTCCAGGGGCTAAAACTGATTTTTAAATGAATTTACATGATTTTCTGGAGTTCCAGGGGCTAGATTTGAAGTTTCCGGGGCTAGCTCTCAATTCCAGAGAACCCCAAGGGGTAGCACGTAAGAATTCCAGTCTTTATAACGCGGGGCTGACGTGGACCGTCTGATTTTAAACCGACGGCTGAGATTATAACATCGAACCGGTACGCGGGGTTTTAAAGTCTACCGTGCGATTTAAAATAAACGGCGCACAAGCGGCCACGTCGCTCTGATCGAGCGCGGGCGGCGCTGCCGGCGGCGCACGGCGGCGGGAAGCGGCGATCTCGCCGGAAACTTTCGGATCCTCGAGAATTCTGCCTAGAACTGTGATCTTATGGCCTAGATCGGTAGAGGGGAGGTCAGGGATCTCACCTCGAGGGTTTTCTCGAGCTCGGGGGTCCTGGAAAGTGCTCTGCGGCGAGGTCCGAGGCAAAACCACGGCGAAGCTCGTCGGAGCTGGATTTGCACCGTATATCTTCGGGTTTTCTGCACCTGCAAAGTTCCCCGGAGGCGGTGGATCAAGACCAACGAGTTAGATCAGAGTTTCCGAGCTTAGATCGGCCAGAATTCACCGGCGAAGTCTCGGTGCTCACCGGAGTGAAAATCGGCGATCGCGTGCGAAAAACTGATCGGATCGGTTGTTTTTATAGCCGGGGAAGGGCGGTGGTTCTGTTGTGATCGAGTTAGAGTCCTCAGGGTCCAGAATTCTGCTGCGGAGCGCGGTTTCCCGATCGGTTGCGATCGCGCGCGCGCGGAGAAGAGTCCGGGGTCGCGGGGTTAGGGATGACAGGCGGGTCCCACATGTCAGCGAGGGGCAGCGCGGCGCGCGCGGGGGCGGGCTGCGCGGGGGTTAGCTGGGCCGGCTGAGGTTTCGGCCCACTGGCCAGTTTTTTCCCGGTTTTCCTTTTTCTTTTTCCATTTCTTTTCTGTTTTGAGTCTAATTTGAATTCCAGTTTGAATTTGAATTTTTGCAAAACATGCAATACGTCCAAAAATTTTTAAATCCCCCTCTGAACATGGTTTATGGTTCTAAATCCAAAATTTGAATCTTGACTAAAAATTTGGGGTGTTACAGCTCTACCCCCCTTAAAAGAAATCTCGTCCTCGAGATTGGTGTTTCTAAGAAAATAATTCCGGAAATTGTGCCTTAAGCTCATCTTCCCGTTCCCAGGTGGCTTCCTCCTCTGAGTGATGCTTCCACTGTACCTTGCACATTCTGATTCTCTTATTTCTGGTGATACGTTCCATTGTCTCCAAAATCTTGTATGGTTGCTCGGCATAAGACAAATCCTCAGCTACATCCACTTCGTTCATGGGTAACACCTCCTCAGGCGTCCTCAGACATTTCTTGAGTTGCGACACATGGAACACATCATGCACGTCCGACAGATGTACCGGCAACTCTAGTTGGTACGCCACTTCGCCTTTTCTTTCCAAAACTTGAAAGGGTCCGATGTATCGAGGTGACAACTTCCCTTTTACTTTGAACCGACGAAGTCCTCTGATAGGGGACACCTTGAGATAAACATAGTCTCCCACGTTGAAAACGAGCTCTCTTCTTCGTACATCAGCATAACTCTTCTGGCGTGTCTGTGCTATCCTCAAGTTGTTGCGAATCTCCCTCACCTTTGCCTCGGCTTCTTGTAGCACTTCGGGACCAAACACTTTACTTTCTCCTGTTTGGTTCCAAAATAGGAGAGTTCTGCATTTCCTTCCATACAAAGCTTCAAACGGTGACATCTTCATACTAGCTTGATAACTGTTGTTATAGGAAAACTCCGCATACGGTAGGTTCTTGTCCCAACTCCTATTGTTTTTAAGTGCACATGCCCTTAACATATCTTCAAGAATCTGATTGGTTCTCTTCGTCTGCCCGTCAGTTTGGGGATGATAGGCAGAACTGAAATTCAGATGGGTTCCCATGGTTTCATGCAACTTTTGCCAAAACCTCGAGGTGAACTGCGTCCCTCGGTCCGACAGTATCTTCTTTGGCACTCCATGGTAACACACAATCCTTGACATGTACAATTCTGCCAATTTGGATCCGCTGTAGCTTTCTTTCACAGGGATGAAATGAGCTACCTTGGTTAGCCGATCAATAATGACCCATATTGAATCATACCCGGATTGGGTCCTAGGCAATCCCACGACAAAATCCATGCTGATCTCTTCCCACTTCCATTCAGGCACTTTGAGTGGTTGCAATAATCCCGCGGGTCGTTGATGTTCTGCTTTCACCAACTGACATGTGTCACATAGGGCAACATGTTCCGCGACATCTCGCTTCATGCCATACCACCAATACCTGCTTTTGAGGTCCTGATACATCTTCGTACTCCCAGGATGAATGGAATAGTCGGAATCGTGAGCCTCCTTCAAAATTAATTTACGAATCTCCTTTACTTCTGGCACACAGATCCTTTTCCCGTGCCACACCGTTCCTTGTGCATCCTCTCTAAAACCAGGAGCTTTATTTTCCTTGATGAGCTGTCTGATCTCTTGTATCTTCTCATCATTCTTTTGTCCCTCGCGTATGTCTCGCTCAAGTGTGGAGTCCACTTCCATGGCGATGGCTTCACCACTATTTACTAGACATAGATTGAGCCTTATAACCTCGTCCTTCAATTCTGCAGGCATATCTTTCAAGCTCAACTTATTGACCTGCGCTTTCCGACTCAAGGCATCGGCCACGACGTTTGCTTTCCCGGGATGATAGTTGATGCCTACATCAAAGTCATTGATTAGCTCTAACCATCTCCTTTGTCTAAGGTTGAGATCTGGCTGTGTGAATATGTACTTCAAACTCTTATGATCCGTATATATCTCTGTCCTCTTCCCCATCAAATAGTGCCGCCAAATTTTCAACGCGTGTACCACTGCAGCTAGTTCTAAGTCATGTGTAGGATAGTTCTTCTCGTGCTTCCGAAGCTGCCGGGATGCATATGCCACGACATGTCCCTCTTGCATGAGAACACATCCCAACCCGTTTCCAGAGGCATCGCAGTACACCGTGAAATTCTTCTGCATATCTGGCATAACCAACACGGGGGCTGTTGTCAATCTCTTCTTTAGCTCCTGAAAGCTCGTATCGCACTGTGGCGTCCAAGTGAATGTGATTCCCTTTTCCAACAGTTTGGTGAGAGGTCTCGAGATCTTGGAGAATCCCTCAATAAACCGTCGATAGTATCCAGCCAATCCCAAAAAGCTTCGTACTTCCCCGACATTTTCAGGGGTTTTCCATTTCTGGATATCTTCGATTTTGGCGGGATCTACGGAGATTCCTCCCTCCGAGATTATATGTCCTAAAAAGGGAACTCTCTTTAGCCAAAACTCACACTTGCTCAACTTGGCATATAGTTGGTGTTCTCTCAGCCTCTGTAACACCAACCTTAGATGTTTCTCATGTTCTTCTTCATCTTTGGAGAAGACGAGAATATCATCTATGAAAACCACCACAAATTTGTCCAGATATTCCATGAATACCTTGTTCATGAGGTACATGAAATATGCCGGGGCATTGGTTAGCCCGAAAGGCATGACAGTGTATTCATACAGTCCGTACCGAGATACGAAAGCTGTCTTGGGAATATCAGATTGCCTTATCTTGAGTTGGTGGTATCCCGACCTGAGATCAATTTTCGAGAACACACAAGCTCCCCTCAACTGATCAAACAAGTCTTCAATGCGGGGTAATGGGTACTTGTTCTTGATGGTTACCTCATTCAAGGCACGGTAATCCACACATAACCTTTGAGTTCCATCTTTCTTAGGCACAAATATTACCGGAGCTCCCCATGGTGAGGAACTAGGGCGAACATACCCCTTTTCCGTCAATTCTCTCAAATGATCCTTGAGCTCTTCTAGCTGCTTGGAGTCCATTCGATAAGGTCTCTTGTATATCGGGGCTGTTCCCGGT
Source organism: Neostapfia colusana (assembly GCA_030760725.1). NCBI lineage: Eukaryota > Viridiplantae > Streptophyta > Magnoliopsida > Poales > Poaceae > Neostapfia > Neostapfia colusana. The sequence continues at coordinate 43,671,140 of JASWHV010000013.1, forward strand.
ACTAGCTCGATTGCGAATTCCACGTCACGGTCGGGAGGCATTCCTGGCAACTCCTCCGGAAAAACATCTGGATATTCCCTGATAGTCCTGATTTCCTCAACTTTCACCTCCACTTGATTTAATTTAATGTCCCTCCTAGGCTCGTGTATCGTTATGAACTTTACTCTTGTGCCACTAGGGTGAGTTAGTTCCACCGTTCTGGTCGAACAATGGATGATTCCTTTATGTTTGGTCAACCAATCCATACCCAAAATAATATCTATCCCTTGTGAATCGATCACTATGAGGTTAGCGGTAAATACTACCCCATTAATGTCTAGGTTCACTTTGGGACACACTTGTCTTGTCCTTATTTCTCCACCTGGAGAATTTACCGCTAGCATATGGTTCATTTGTGTGGTTGCTAGGTCATGCTTCTTAACAAACCCTTGAGCAATGAACGAATGGGTAGCACCAGAATCAAACAGCAGAGTTGCAAGGTGTAAATTGGCAGGAAACTTACCAACTACCACGTCGGGTGCCTCTTGTGCTTCCTCCATAGTGACGTGGTTCACCCGTCCTCTCATTACGTTCTGCTGCTGTGGCTGCGTGGGCTTCTTCTTTGGACACTTATGGGCATAGTGCCCCACTTCACCACAGCTGAAACATTGCACCCCAACCTTAGGTGCTTGGCCTTTGTTGTCTTGGGGTTGGTTCGGGGGTCCTTGCACTGCTGGTCGAGGTGGATATGCGGGGCGAGGCTGTTGCACAAACTGACGTTGCGGCTGTGCTGGTACTGCGGGAGGCCTGTAGTTTGGGTTGTACCCTCTTGGTGCTGAATAGGGTACTGCAGCACGGCTCGTCTGCCCCGTAGGTTGCTGCATCATACGTGGGCGGGTGTTGCTCCCTGAGGCTTGATGTGACCACCCAGCCTTCCTCTTATTCTCATTTTCCAGGGCCTTCAGCTTCCTTTCCACCACAAATGCTCTGTCCACCATCTTTTGAAAGCTTTCATACTCATTGGAGGACATTGCACACTGCATCTCTGCGGTAAGTCCTTCCACGAAACAATCTTGTTTCTGCTCATCTGTCTCTATGTCTCGTGGAGCATAACGGGATAGTTGAGTGAATTTGGTGAGGTATTCCCTCACCGTCATGTTTCCCTGCTGCAGTCCCAAAAACTCTTTCCTCTTATTTTTGAGTTCACCTCTTGGGATATAATGGTTGCGGAAGCTACGTTTGAACTCTTCCCAAGTGATGCTCTCAGGGTCATGATGGGCGGCCACGTAGGCGGTCCACCAATCAGCAGCAGGTCCCTGCAATTGATGAGAGGCAAACAGCACCCTCTCATACCCTTGGCATTGTATGATTCTCATCTTACTTTCAATGGTCTTCAGCCAATCATCTGCCTCCAGAGGTTCAGCAGCACTTGCAAACTTTGGAGGTTGAGTTCCTAGAAACTCACTCAACCTTGGTTGGCGTGGTGCAGCTTGTGGAGGTGGAACTTGATGCAAGTTGGCCACTACTTGAGTCAAGTTCTGGATGAGCTGATTTTGATTCTCCAGCATTTGGTGGAGAGGATCAACTTCTTCACGGCGACCACCCCGGTTCTGGCCTCCAGAAAGATGAGAGTTGCATGCCTCATCATTGTTGTTGGCGGGGTTGGCAGCACGTCCTTTTCCTCTTCCGGCCATCTGGCAGAATCAACAAATGTTAATTTGAAAGTATTTAGTATCATCTTACTACTTTCACTTGTTTATACTTTGAAGTGTTGAAGTTTTGTTAAATCTTACGAGGGTTTTATATCTCACACCCAATAAATGCACTGTTATTTCCTGTGGGTTTACACACCAAAGCATTATCACACCATTAACTACGTAACGACTCGACTACTCGACCTCTTGCTAGCTAGGGGAAAGACTCTACACTACTCATCCTCTTGAGCTGGCTCCTCGGGATCTTCCTCCTCATTTCGGCTACCTTCTGACTCTGCTTTGGGTGGGGAGGCTGCTGGTGGAGAAGTGCGACGACGCCTGATTGCTCGGCGATCCGGGGAGTCAGGGGTCCATGGATCACTTACGGTGACACACAGTTCATTCCCATCTCCTCTTTCTCTCGCCTTTAAGCAAGCTCGCAGCAATGCCTCCGTCTCCTTCAGAGTATCTCGGACATCCTGAAGCTCTTGTTGACACTCCTGCAGTCGAGTGCTGAGCATAGCAGCATCCTCCAAGCACAAGTCCATGTGCTCATGGGAAGTCCCTTGCTGCACCGGTGGGTACTTGTACTCCGTGGTACCACTCTCACGTTGGAGGACATACATGTACTCAGTTTTGTCCAAGTGGCGACGATAGATGTGGCTCTGGCAGGTGATGGCCTCCCAGGTGACATCCCTTTCTGCATCAACTTGTGTTGCTCGACAAGCTGGAGAATGGTGGATCTTCAGCAGTTGATTCTCGTGTATAATCCTCATCTCCGAACTCCATTCTTCCCTCTTCTCACGGATGGTCCTGGTGGAGTTATAGTGGATGATGAGCTTGCCCGTATTGCCGGCGGCTTCGAGCATACGTCGAAGACGGCGCAACAAATCTCCCACTGCCAATCCGTAGGAAAGGTACGTCACTGGACGACTCTCCTCTCTTTCAGCAAGGGCAACTACGGGAACTCTCCCTCCCGTGGATTTACGAGCGGTGCGAATCATGCGAACCATCTAAAACAAAAGAATTTAAAATTAGGTTAGATAAAATTTCAAACAAAAATCCTATTTTTGAATGGAAGTTGGGGTAAGATGAAGAAAATGACTCTTTTAATAACACTCTTTTACCCACACCTTGGAAAATAGTTTTTAAGAAAATAGGGCCCTTAAATACGTCCATTTCTACCTAGGTCCACGTTCCTACGGGCAACCTTGGCTCTGATACCACCTCTGTCACACCCGGTTTTTCCGAAGAACAACCAAGTGAATCTCACATGTATGCCAGGATCATTTTCTCATACATGTGATGACAAATAGCGAAGCATCATTTATTACAAGCCAGGTGTCGAATATAAATAAGTCTTACATCACAAATGTCTCAATGAACACTAATGCTTCATCACAAGTAAATAAACTAGCAGCGGAATATTATTCTTTAGGGCTCCATCACAGGTGTTGCCCGGGGGTCTTCATGAACCTAAAAACCTTCCTCGGGTCCAAAATCTTGGTCATTATACACCACCTCATTATCTTGACCTGAGCAGCAATATAAACCAACAAATATGCAAGGTTGAGTACCAATGGTACTCAGCAAGTGTGGGAAAATTATATCATGCATGGCTAGAACAAGGAGAGGTTGAACTCATGGTTAAAGCACTACGCAATTAATACCTATCACCTTAGCTTATTAAGCACCTACATTACTACACAGGTGAAATGGTCCAAATCTCCCATCCCATCATCATAAACCAATAACCATAATCATCATTTCCAATGTTAAGCTCCCCGCTTAACTTCCAAAACCATCAATTCTCTAATCATGAATAAGTCCAGGCCGCTCTTAACCGTGAGCACGGCTGTCAAGACAGTTTTGACTCTGCAGAGTTTGTACCACTGTACCCACAAGTAGTGATTTCATCCCCCGTTGCCGGGTGGACTAAAAGAACCTCCATTATGCCAGTGGCTACGAACCACATTCACACTTCCCAGGTGTGTGGCCAAGAGATCACTACGAAGCCTTTACAAAGGGATTCCCGACGAGCGTGGGCCCACTGAGGTTTCACCCCTAACAGCATACAAGAGGCTCCAACCCCGCTGCAGTGGCCCCCTCTTGAGCCTTGCGGTTCATATGGTAGTCCAGCTGACTCCTATTCCCCGCACCATCCAACACACCCATACTACGCCGGGGATACACCTAATTAATTGGCTAAGCTGCCCCATCTCAGCATGTGGTTGGCACTGTAAAGCCGGGTTACATGCTCCATGAACCGGTCCTTAGGATCTAGGCAAGTACTAAACACAAACCCAAGTCTCGTGCACCCAGCACACAACCAAAACATCCAACTTGCCTTGATCCCTACCTCTACATAACTCATAATAGCTCATTCAAGAGTATGGTAATATAAACTGATGCTCTCATGTCCCAATTATCCCATTCTAAGCATGGCTAAGCATATGCATGTATATAAATGACATGACAAAATAAATCCCAACCCAAGCTTCAAGGAAATAAGGTAATGCAATTCTAGGGAAACTTCCTAGCATGGGTTTCATATTTAACTTGACAATGCAAATAATTCTATCTACACATCCTAGCATAGGATCAAAGTGGTCAAGGACACTTGCCTCCTTCTTGCTGCTCTTGAAATGGGTAGTCTTGGTCTTGGAATTGAATAACTTGTTCTTGAGCAGGTTCTACTTCATACCATCACACATAGCAAAAGAAAAACAACACTCATAAGACAGAGTTCACACTTCTATTTCATACAAACCACACATTCATATTTATGAAAGTTTCTTTTCCATTTTATGTGTTGTGGTTACTTTATGTGTGTTGATTTGGGGCTTGCATACACTTTTATTTATATGTGTATGATTCCTACTTTGGTGTTCATATTTATACTCACATACTATATATATATATATATATATATATGTATATATGTGTGTTTCAGTTTTAAATAAATTCCTTATATATTAAACTACCAAGTATGTATGAAAAGTATTTTTCTTCTCCATATGTGCCTTCATAATTTCTATCAACCCTAAACTGAATTCTTTGTACTTTAGAAACTCCATTTATCATTTACTAGTTTCTATATTTCCAGATTTATATTCTTATGCATAATTGTGCATTTTATTATTAAATTAGTAATACACACTACCTAGACAGATTAGGTTCTGGTCCTAAATAATTTAAGATCATATTTTGACCTTGGCTTCTGATGTATACTATTTCATAATTATTTTCCCTATTTTTCTTTAACTATTCTTTACTTAAAAATGTGTCCCTACACTATTAAATGTGAATAATAAATGAAACAGATTTATTTCAGCCCAAAAATATATTTTTATCTCACTCCAAAGTTTTCTAAGTACTGAGAAAGTTTTTAATAAGTTTGACAATTATGTTTGTCCCCCTTTTTAATATTTAAACACTAGGCACATATTCAATTTTCTAAATTAAATACTAAACAGAGCTAGAATAATGAATTCATCCCATTACAGGGTCTATAATATCATTTTCATAATTTCCAGGGGTCTAGCTACACTTTTCAGAGGTGTTTTCCTTAATTCTATTAAGTCCAGGGGCTAAAACTGATTTTTAAATGAATTTACATGATTTTCTGGAGTTCCAGGGGCTAGATTTGAAGTTTCCGGGGCTAGCTCTCAATTCCAGAGAACCCCAGGGGGTAGCACGTAAGAATTCCAGTCTTTATAACGCGGGGCTGACGTGGACCGTCTGATTTTAAACCGACGGCTGAGATTATAACATCGAACCGGTACGCGGGGTTTTAAAGTCTACCGTGCGATTTAAAATAAACGGCGCACAAGCGGCCACGTCGCTCTGATCGAGCGCGGGCGGCGCTGCCGGCGGCGCACGGCGGCGGGAAGCGGCGATCTCGCCGGAAACTTTCGGATCCTCGAGAATTCTGCCTAGAACTGTGATCTTATGGCCTAGATCGGTAGAGGGGAGGTCAGGGATCTCACCTCGAGGGTTTTCTCGAGCTCGGGGGTCCTGGAAAGTGCTCTGCGGCGAGGTCCGAGGCAAAACCACGGCGAAGCTCGTCGGAGCTGGATTTGCACCGTATATCTTCGGGTTTTCTGCACCTGCAAAGTTCCCCGGAGGCGGTGGATCAAGACCAACGAGTTAGATCAGAGTTTCCGAGCTTAGATCGGCCAGAATTCACCGGCGAAGTCTCGGTGCTCACCGGAGTGAAAATCGGCGATCGCGTGCGAAAAACTGATCGGATCGGTTGTTTTTATAGCCGGGGAAGGGCGGTGGTTCTGTTGTGATCGAGTTAGAGTCCTCAGGGTCCAGAATTCTGCTGCGGAGCGCGGTTTCCCGATCGGTTGCGATCGCGCGCGCGCGGAGAAGAGTCCGGGGTCGCGGGGTTAGGGATGACAGGCGGGTCCCACATGTCAGCGAGGGGCAGCGCGGCGCGCGCGGGGGCGGGCTGCGCGGGGGTTAGCTGGGCCGGCTGAGGTTTCGGCCCACTGGCCAGTTTTTTCCCGGTTTTCCTTTTTCTTTTTCCATTTCTTTTCTGTTTTGAGTCTAATTTGAATTCCAGTTTGAATTTGAATTTTTGCAAAACATGCAATACGTCCAAAAATTTTTAAATCCCCCTCTGAACATGGTTTATGGTTCTAAATCCAAAATTTGAATCTTGACTAAAAATTTGGGGTGTTACACTGGTGGGTCATGACATGAGATTGGTCTCAGTGTGAGACGAGGTTGTTTTATGAGATGAGATGGTAGCGAATACGAGGAGGTATTCGTGAGTATGAGTAAAGGATTGGTTAATGTTCGGATGGAACACGGGAAGTGATGGAGGTATGTTGGTAATTTAACACATGCTGAGACTACATTCATCTAAAGTTAAGTTGCTGTTTTATCAATGGTTTTATAAATTTGCTTTTCTGCAAATAAGCCTTTTATACCTACCTTGTTTATAAGCTGCATATCATGTGTTATTCCCGCACTTGCTGAGTACATCATTGTGCTCAAACTTGCATTATTATTTCTCCATCAACAGCAAGAGAAGACTACTATGAAGACCGGGTAGAGCATTATGGCGTGTGATCTGTTCTCAACCTTGCCTGTGGAGGGAATAGAGATGGAGCTACTTCTGCTTAGTTTTGCTTCCGCATTTAAATAAGAATTTCCGCTGCGTAGAAATAAGGACTTCCGCTGTGAGCATGAGTCCAAGACTCATGAGGTGCTGTAATAAACTCTGTTATTCGTGGTAATATATAATCTGAATTCAGTTTGTGGAACGTATGTGTATGTGTGATAAACATCCTGGGCACACATATGCATTAGTTCTCGGTTCCGTGGTTTTCCACAGAATTGAGGGCGTCACACTTAGGCAGCCCACGTATGCGATCAAGAGCACTAACACGCGTGAGATGATCAAAGCCTACGTGACCAAGTCTATGATGCCAAAAATATAAATCTTTGGAATCATTTGCAACTAGACATCTATGCTTAGAGGAAGACATATCAAAATCAGCTTTAAAAACTCTTCCAAACCGAGACATGTTAAAAATAAGCTCACTATTTGAATCTACAACTTTGCAGCAGTTTTATTGAAAATAATTTCCAGATTTTCATCTAGCAATTGTGGAACAGAAAGCAAGTTGTATTTCAAATTTTTGACAAGTGCCACATCCTTCAAAGTGTAGTGATCATTTACTCTAACCGAACCCTTAGCAATTATAGGAGTTGAAGAATTGTCGGCAAAATTAACATTCTCTACACGTGACACAAAAGAGAGAGAGGAGAACCATTCTTTGTTACCGGTCATGTGGCGTGAGCAATCTGAATCCACAATCCAAATGTTCTCCTTCCTCAAGCGTGTAACCTACATAGAAGCACAATACATCGATGACTCAATACTGGGGTTAGTTAAAAGGCATTTAGAAATCCAGTACTGAGTCACACGATATCCAGCAGGAATAACATGCGAAACCTGAGATAAAACAGCAGTTTTATGAGTCAAAGTTTGAGATTTTTTGTTCTTAACTACTGACCTATGAGGTGTTACTTGTGTAGCACGAAAATCAGTAGCTCCGGAGGCAAAAACAGAAGGTCCGGAGGCAAAAACGGAAGATCCGGCGGCAAAAACTGAAGCTCCGGAGGTAAACTTTGAATATTTCTGACTCATAACAGCAGGTTGCATGTTCCTGACATTCAGTTTAGTACGTGCAGCAAATTTTGCATGAGAGTTATAAGATCTAGCTTGCATTCTTTCCTTTTTATGTTGTTTAGCTAGTCTATAACAAAAATCTATGACATGACCATCTCTACCACAATAGGTACAATGAAATTTAACTTTATGTTCATGTCTAGATGAGCATGCAGTATGCTTATTTGAACCGGAATGTAACAACACTCCTGCAGATTTAAAAACCACTTCTTTTGTTTACGAACTGTTTGAATCAAACCACTTCCTAATGATTTTACAATTTTAGGTGGATGTTCCTTAGCATGAGCATGTGAATCAAAACCTAAACCAGTTTTATCATTGCAAGACTTGGAAGAATTCAGCAGCAAGTTTAGATTCTTATTCCCATTACAAAACCGATCTAATGTCCTATGCATGTTATCAAGTTTATTTTGATAGATCAATACAATTTTCACATGAAGTGTTTCCTTTTAATTTGCAATTGGAACAATATTTAACTTCATGAGAACGTAAGGCATTGTTCAATATAGAAATTTCTTTCATAGCATCTTGTAGTTTCTTATCAAGATCATCGCAAGTAGAACAATGCAAATTAATTGTAGAACAACAAGCATCTTTCAAGTTTTTATCATTAAGTGCAGCAAGCTTTTTATTCTTTTCGATTTCAAGTTCAAGTTTATCAAGTGTGGAGGTGTGTGCACTTCTTAGAGAGGACAATCGTTGAGGTTCGGAGCTTCCTCTCCTTCTAGTTCTCATATTTTGCAATGCTTTTGAGAATCTAGTAGAAAGAAGTACTAGCTCCTCCTCTGGAAACTCCTCAATCTGTTCCAGGGTTAGTGAAGACAGCAAAGTGAGTGTATTGCTAGATGATTGGCCAGAGCTAGGCATATCACGTTGTGAGACAAATGCAATAGTCTTATTTGGGTTCTTATGTGATATAATGTCAATTTCATGAGTTTTTAGCTTAGAATAAAGCACATCTAATGTAAGGGTACTCATGACAGTGGATTCACGTATGGATGTTACTTTCATCTCCCAAATTGACATGTCTAATGCACTTAGTAATTGCCTAGCGTTTTCAGCATCTGAAAAATTAACATTGACGCTACGCAAGTTGCTGAGAATTTTATTAAAGCGAGCAAAGAGGTCATCAATGGACTCACCGGGTTGCATCTCAAAGCACACGTATTCTTTCTTGAACATATCCTATCTTAAATCCTTGATCGTGTTGGATCCTTCGTGGTAGTCACAAAGTGCTCTCCACACATCGTACGCCGATCGGAGGTGTGCAACACGGTCGAAGTCGCTCTGAGTTAGTCCTTGTATGATCAAGTTATGAGCCTTGTTGTTGTTGTCGACATCTCTCATGTTTGTAGCCGTGACTTAATCGTTTGAAGGCACATCGTAAGGCTTGTACACCTTTTCCCATATTGCAAAGCCTTACGCTTGGATGAAAGCTTCCATGCGTGCCTTCCAAACCTGAAAATCAATACCACTAAACACACAAGGTTTGGCGGAGTATTTCGCCATGATGATTAGTCAAAACACGTGCAAATCACAAAGATTATAGCAACCTGGCTTTGATACCAATTGTAGGATCGAAGTACACGTGTAAAGCTACCAGAGGGGGTGAATGGTTGATAAAAACTTTTCAGCGGAAGCAACAAAACACCCCTCAGCAGAAAACCGATCTGTTAAAGAAACCGTGTGTGCGACTAATCTAAACGTGTTCAACTGTGACAAAATTAGTATAGATTGTATAGAATCAAGTCACGAAGACGTCACAACAAGAATCATGAAAATCCGTTGAGAGAAACTCAAGTTACGATCGAAAGATCGAACAAAGGTCAATCTGTTCTACGCGAGAAAAACAGTTCTAGAATACTGCAAAGAAACTCGTGTATATCAGAAACAACAAATTCAATGACCGTGAAATTTTCACTGATGATAGATAATCAAGTTGTGAAGACAACCCAAAAAGAATCACATCAATTGGATCTGTAAAACTCGTGTTATGATAAAACCACCGAAGCAAGGTAGTGCTGAACAGAAACTCAACGAGAAAAACTTGTCTGAAATAAGTCGGACGAACAAGGCACAAAAGTTCCTTTAGAATACGAATTTTATTTATCAAAACACAAGAGGAACATCCCCAAAGTCGTGCACCACGATATCTGGCCTCCCTTGCTTATATAACCAGCCCGAAGGCCAACTCAACTCAAAATAGAACTCCTACTCCTACTTGGATTCAAACTGTAACTTTCCAATACTGCTTAGGACTCTTCTATACGCAGATAGAAGCAATCTTAAGACTTCCAAACACCTTAGAAACGTATCCCACATTCCTAAAATAACTCAAATTCGTGACCCACACGAAATCCTATCATAACCAACTCAAAACTTTCCATATTTGAGTCAAACACGACTCAGCCGCAGCCTGAGTCCATAACCTAGTTGGTTGGACCTTTCCGACCAATTCTTTACGTCCACATCTCTTCATCACACCTTGTAACCATGCAGCCACGTCCATGCACTCCTTGCACACGTGCAAACATCTTCCAACGACGTCCAAGATACCTTCATATGCATTGTTCTTGATTCAAACATACTGCGCAACCTCCCGATCAACTCAACCACAATTCCTCCCGAACTTGGTTGTTGAACCTCATCTTCTCCCTAAGACTAGTTCAATGGATCCCGTCACCAGCCATTTCTTGAACTCAAGCAACACCTGCACATGAATAAACAACCAATACTTCTGAGCACAAGTCCTCGACTTGACTCTCGTTAGTTCCGAAACTACAACATCTTACATGAGCACCTCACATAAGCATGTTGTAAACCATAGCAAAATGATATCAGCCATAACCACCAAAACACACCAAAAACTTAGTAAAATAATACTAAGCAAACTTTCTATAAGAGTAAAGCAAGTTCAAAATATTGCAAGTTAAAAGCAGAACCATTGCAATCAAGCTCCGAACCTTACCAAAGCTAACTGGATCTTGAATCGGAGCTTACCAAAGCTAGTCGGACCTAGCGCCGGAGCTTACTAAAGCTTAGTCGGACCTAGCACGGAACTTACCAAAGCTAGTCGGACCTAGCACCGGAGCTAGCAAAAACAAGTCGGACCTAACCAAAATAAGTCAGACCTAGACAAAGCAAGTCGGACCTTACGTCGGACCTTGTTAAAAAAGGTGTTTTGGTAGTATTCAAAACTTTTATCGTCAAAGCCAATGTATTCAGCACACATAGGTCTCACAATGGTTTGACTTTCGGGATTGTTGAGTCCGGGTGATAAGATTTGGTTGCATGACTGTCGAGTCATGGCAACGAGATTGGTCTCGGTGTGAGACAGAATTGTTTATGAGATGAAATGGTAGCGAATATGATATGGTATTCGTGAGGTGGTAGTGAATACGAGAAGGTATTCGTGAGCAAGGGTGAAGTTAATTAATGTCTGGTTGGGACATGGAGAGTGATGAACATAATGGAGGTATGATGGTATTTTAATACATGTTGGGATTACGTTCACTTAAAGTTAAGTTGTTGTTTTATCGTGGTTTTGATAAATAAACTTTGCTTTCTGCAATAAGCCTTTTTATACCTACCTTGTTGTGAGCTACATATCATATTTTCCCGCACTTGCTGAGTACATCATTGTACTCAAACTTGCATTATTATTTCATCATCAGCAACAGGAGAAGATTACTATAAAGACCAGGTGGAGCATTAGGCGTTTAATCTGTCCTCAACCTTACCTGTGGGGATGGAGTAGAGATGGAGCCACCGCTGCTGCTTAGACTGTTTCCGCATTAGTTAGAAGACTTCCGCTGCTAGAATAAAGACTTCCGCTGCTATAATAAAGACTTCCGCTGTTAGATTAAGACTTCCGCTGTGAGCATGAGTCCAAGACTCATGAGACATTGTAATAAACTCTATTATTCATGGTTATATATATTCTGAAATTTAGTTTGTGGATAATTTGTATACGTGTGACGAACATCCTGGACATACATATGCATCAGTTCTCGGTTCCGTGGTTTTTCCACAGAATTGAGGGCGACACAACCACCATCTTCACGATTAATTATTTTCGAGGTAGATTTCTCTTGATACTCTCTCGATGCCCAATAAGCACAACAAGCATATAAGCGTCACATCAATTAACCATCCAAAGAATCATTACCTGACGGTATCGATCCCCCTCTAGATAAATTGTTGAAGCTCCTAGATGCTTGTTCATCATTTGTCCAAGCTTTTCCTTGTAGTACAGGCACACAAATGTGATTCGTGCATTGATATCATGTCATTAACAACTTTGTGCACTGCTTTATGAACGACTTTATGTGCTTGTGAATCGAGAGCAATGTTATGGTCATCGGGCAAGCGATATCATTCCTTCAAAGACAACATTAAATCTATTAGAAAAATATTATCAAGTAAACATGATTCTTCATAAGAAAAACATACCAAAAATTGTGTCAGACAACTCCTACCACATTTTCACGCATATCATGTGGAGCAATCTTGTAGTGCTCTCAATTTGTTGCAGGTTTTTCTTTGCCTTTCATAGTAACAAGAACTGAATAATGGTGATGATATATAGCACCCAACACCGCATTAGGCTATCTACGGTGTTTTTGTCATCCCAATCCATGTCATCCCATTGCCTGCAAGTCATTTTAATAAGATATTACATTTGTCAAAAATTCGTATCACCAATATAATACTAAATTATACATTTACTAACCAGTCACCGACAGGAGTGATCCTTATTCTCTGTTGTGGAGGCACAACCAGCGGGAAAGTGTTTGAAGACCGATGCCTGAATGATGGTGTCAAGTCTCCCACATCTCTGTCACCCCCCTCGTCATCCTCCTCAGCTTCCTCATCAATATAGTCTCTTACCCCTGGTTGTTATTCTTCCCGCACAGAAACACCTTCCCCCTAAATCTTCCTGACGTTCCTCGTAACCCTCCGCCTCCTGGATCTCCTGCTCCACCTGTAATTAGAGAAATTAGGTTTCAAATGATGACATGCTAGTTAATACAATAAATCTACGGAGACACAAACCTGTTCATGAGCTTGTTACATGCATCTCCTATATGCTGCTCGTCTGCTATTATTTGAGGCAGTACCTGGAAAAGAGAGCCCAGACTATGAGAAGAGCTTGCAGACCGACTCCCAGACTTGCTTGAGGAGCTAAAAAAACCCTTAGCGATATTCTTTACACCACATGGCATCCTGTTGCAAAGAAAAATTTGTAAGAAATAATTATATCATTATACAATATAAAGAAATAAAATAAAATACAACTGCAATATAAAGTAATTACAGGACTAAAATTCATCATAATATGATGTTCCTTCGGTATCGTGTCACCGACCAACTTTCTTCTTTTGTCGAACCTTAACTTTTTTAATGTTTGGTCGCTTTCTTTTAGCCACTAAAACCTTCACCTCTTCATTGTCTTCTGCAACACCTACTAATGTATCGAGGCCTATACCGTCATCAATATTAAAACATAGTCGGACATCATTTTCTTGATACACTTCATCATGTTCGTCTCGATAACCAGCATCACTCGCGACATATAACCGTTCTCCTGGATTAACTTTATACACGACCCACCAAGCATTCAGCTTTGGACAAGGATACGGAAGATAGTAAACAATTCCACTTGATGTGCAAGGATATAATTATCGCATTCACGAAGTCTTTCTTCGTGTTTCACCTCGACTATCTCAAATTCATCCTGTTGTGTTCCTCTATTATTATTAAACCAGTCGCAATGGAAGAAAGTAACTCTAATATTTTTGGAACACTGAAATTTGAAGTCCACAATATTTTGAATAATCTCATAGTAGTTAGTTTCCTGTCCCTGTGCATCGCATGCTCTAATCACAACCCCTCAATTTGTCGTGGCCATAAGGGGGTGTTTTGCTTTAAATTTGGCCGAACGAAATCGGAAGCCATTACGTCTTAACGACCGAAACTCTTTGTTGTTACTGTACCTTGAGAAAGTTGTCGTAGGTCCTCATTAACGTTTGCATTGACCATGCACTTGCAAATTAACAAAATATTAGTTATATTAATCATATTAACCTAGCAAGGAAACAAGTAACATATAAGAAGAGAATGTAACATATAAGAAGTTAGGCCCACCATGTAGACCATCATGACACATTTTATCTAATTATTTATTTATTGGTTGGCGCGTGGACTTCCAATATTATTTGTCGAACTTGCTCCATGATTAAAAGTATGGGTACGTTTAGAATATCACCTACTAAAATATGCGAATCCCTTGCTTCTTTTCCCGGTGGAGAAATCCCTCCTATCAATGCTTGGTTAGAAATTCCTTATTTTCATAATTGATAGCAGTTGAATGATGTTGCCTTACAATACTTAGAAAAAAGACTTACACAAAATATTGATCCATCTCTTTAATGTTTGTGTACATTTATAACATATATGAATTTCATTCTTCCTCTTGCACCACATGCCTACTGCTGCCATCAACTGCTTTTCCCTTCCATCTAAAAATAATTAGATTATCGGAGGGAGTTTCTTCATCTATGTGGTACCGCATTATGGGAGCGTACATATTATGTTGCTCTACAAAGAATGTACTTGAGAAGTATGCCAACTCTTTCAGAGCAAATGCTTGTGTAATACACCCTTCTATTCTTGCTTTATTCAAAACTATTGCTCTATGTTTTTTCCGTGTCCTTTCAATGTGGTACATCCATCGATATTGTACGGGCCCACAAACCTTAGCTTCGTAAGGCAAATGCACAAGTAGATGTTACATTACATTCATAAATCCTGACGGGAATACTTTTTCCATTTTGCATATGAGTGAAGGTATTTTTTCTCCAATTTTTCCATCATTTAAACTCTAATTTCATTAGCACATAGTTGTCTATAAAAAAACTAAGTTCCGCAAGTACTCTCTAGACATCCTGATGTACATATCCACGAAACATTACATGAAGTCTTTCTATGATTATATGATAATCATGGCTTTTAAAATTACTTAATACCCAATTTTCAAGATTTATTGTGCGACTCAACCCAGCACAGTAACCTTCAGCTAGACGTAAGCTCACGAAAATAACTTTATTTTTGTGAGGGCCCACGAAAATAACTTTGGCCATGAAAATATTTTGGTTTCATGTAGTGTTAGAAAACATAATAAATAGTATTGTCTTTGATGATGGGGTTCTTAGTTTCCCTAGGTGAAAACAAAAGAGTTTAGATCAGCCTTTTCACTAACTATGCACAAACAAAAGACATGTCTTAAGCATCATATGGCTCTTTGGCTTGGTTGTGTAATTCTGCCTTCTTTTCTTACTTGCTAACAGCTACTTCCACCGGTTTTTAAATTAATGACGCTGGTTAGTGTAAATTTATACTAGCCAACATCTCGAGGGAAGTAGCAAACTGAATAGCTCAGCTGGCTAGATTATTTATGGAGGAATCAATCTATCTGAGTTTGAGTTCCAGACTTAGACACGTGACAAATTATTATTTAGTGTGAGGTGACGTAT
Source organism: Neostapfia colusana (assembly GCA_030760725.1). NCBI lineage: Eukaryota > Viridiplantae > Streptophyta > Magnoliopsida > Poales > Poaceae > Neostapfia > Neostapfia colusana. Next base: position 43,686,556 of record JASWHV010000013.1, read on the forward strand.
CCGTCAACACCGAGACCGTGACCTCGTGAATTTTAAGATCAATCATTCTAGCCTTTCACATACACTCATAAAGGTACGGTGTACCTTATACATGTTTGCTAATACGAGGCGAGTACTCATGTATGTTTGTGAGCATCTGCATCTGTATTGTATTTTATAAAAAACAATGTTCAGAGACAGTAATTAATAAAACTATAGTAGGAAAAATCTCTGTTATACGTAAAAAAGACCTAAAGCTAAGAAAAACAACCTCACGTTATTGATGTAAAAAGATCGAAACTAACAAAGCAGATGCCAACGAAACGAGTCATACATGATACATACAAAAAGCAAATATCTAAACTGCCCCTTGTTCAGCAAAGGAAATAACTCACAAACTTAGCCACAAAAACTATGGGTCGAAAGTGAAAACAAAAGGCACCAGGTTAGGGATGAAAACGGTAAAAAATAATCATATTGGTTTTGTTTTCATAGTTTTTTATCGGTATGGAAACCGAAAGCGAAAAGAATACGGTCGGGATGTGAAATCGGGATTGATGATTATTAAAAAACGAACAAGTCAGAACGAAATCATATCGAAAACGATCGAAAACAAGAATTCAATTCGTGATAACGATAAAAGCAAAGTACTTAAACTTAATATAACCATACATAGTTATACATGATATTTACATACGTAGTCGTACATTATACATAATCATACACCATATTTAGCCATACATCATACATAATGTCCAAAATACATCATACTTAGCCAATAAAATATAGAATAGATAGTGTCCATGATATCATCATCCAACAAAATACATTTAATAAAAGTAGCATCCATGTCGAAGTGTGTAGCCGACACTTCCCCCGGGGCTGCTCTGGGCAGCCCGCGGAGGTTCTTTTTCGGAGGGGCTAGTCACTCACGGAGAGCTTACGCGTTAGGGACGATTGAAGGAGAAGCTTGACACAGTGATTTTTACGTAGTTCAGGCCGCCGGAGCGTAAAACCCTACGTCCACGGTGAGCAGAGATGCTCGTTGTATTTCTTGGTGTGAATGGCTGAGGTCCGAACCCTGCGTGAGAGTGTAAAATGTTGAACCCTCAGGTCAAATGGATGAGGTGTGAACCCTTGCTAACGTTGCCTACCCGAGCCTTTTATAGTCCAAGGCTCGGGTGGCTTACAAGGTGGGCCCGGGACCCGACAGGTGGTCCCGGGGGGATTTCCTGCCATCTACCGTATTTGCAGTTACGCCGGTAGTTGTCTCTGGCGAGGGCTTCCGAGTCTTCGTTCTGCCGCCCTGCCCATGCCGCAAGCTAGTCGTAGTGCTTGGCAGGGGCGGCAGGGGATGTCTTGTCGCTGTGTTTATTGGCGTACAAACTCTGACGCGGCGCACCAGTCTTCACTGCGATGTGACTGGGCGCAACGGCACCTGACAGAGGCGTGCTCCGTGTCTCCGCGCCTTCGGAAGGTGCGGGTCTTGAATACCTTGTACGGACAAGGTATGCCGCGTCTTTACTCTTGCCGCCTACCGCGCGGGGGTGGGCAGCGCGGCTCTGCTGGCCACATGGCGGGCCCGGAGCTCTCCTCTAAGGAGAGGGAGGTCCGGCCCCGCTGGACACGTGAAGCCTTTGAGGCTCTCCCCGCAGAGGGGGGAGGTCCGGCTCTGCTGGCCACGTGGCGGGCCTGGAGCTCTCCTCTAAGGAGAGAGAGGTCCGACCCCGCTGGACACGTGGAGCCTTCGGAGATCCCCCCGCGGAGGGGGGAGGTCCGGCTCTGCTGGCCACGTGGCAGGCCCGGAGCTCTCCTCTAAGGAGAGGGAGGTCCGGCCCCGCTGGACATGTGGAGCCTTCGGAGCTCTCCCCGCGGAGGGGGGAGGTCCAGCTCTGCTGGCCACATGGCGGGCCCGGAGCTCTCCTGTGAGGAGAGGGAGGTCCGGCCCCGCTGGACACGTGGAGCCTTCGGAGCTCTCCCCGCGGAGGGGGAGGTCCGGCTCAGTTGGCCACGTGGCGGGCCCGGAGCTTACCTCTGAGGAGAGGGATGTCCGGCTCCGCTGGACACGTGGCGCCTTCGAAGCTCTCCCTGCGGAGAAGGGCGAGGTCCTTAGGCAGTTTCCCCTGTGCGCGAGGGTACCCCATATTGAGGGTACCGACAGTGGCCCCCGGGCCCATCTCGGGGGAGATAACGAGCCCGAGGTGGGGCCCCCGTCTCTTCCACTCTGCGCACCTTCTCGAAGACACGTATTGACCGTTGCCGGGGCACGATCAGTCGCGGGATCGTGGGAGCGTGTGCCCCACTTGATGGCTGCTTTTACTGTGGCGGTTCCCAAGGATGCCACTTCCGCACGTCGTAGCGCCTTTTCGGGAACCGCCGAAGCATCCTGCCGGCTCATCTTCTTGAGAGACTGACTTCTTGGCCCACCGCTTCAGCCGGATGGCTTGGGTCCACTTGTCATCGACGCTCAGTCTTGGAGCTGAAGCAGTTGTCCAAGCAGCGTATTCGAAGAGTTTCAAATCGCTTTGAATCGCGCCTGGGAAGTTTAAAAGGGGATTTCACCCGCATCGCGGCTTCCCTTCGCACTTCCCAGCGCTTGCATCTTCCTTGTTTCCTTGAGCTCTTGCGCCCTTGTCTTCCCTATTCTTGAGCTTCCATCTGACATGGCTTCCAACTTGCCTCTGGAGAAGAAACGCGCCCGGTCTCCTTTGGCGTCGGCATTTGCGCCAAGTCAGGGAACCAGGGTACCCGCGCATCCTTCACCTGGAGACGTCAGGTCGTCTGGTGGCGACTCCAAGAGGCCTCGGGCTTCCCATTCCGTCGAGAACCCACTCGAGCGGCGACGGCCCGAAGGTCCCTGGGCGTCGCGTCCTCCATCCTCGGGCGGTGGAGCTTCGAGGGAGAGCACGGGTGCAGCGATTGTAACACCCCAAAATTTTGATTCAAAACACTAAACCATGTTCAGAGGGGAATTTAAAAATTTTTGGACGTGTTGCATGTTTTGCAAAAATTCAAATTCAAACTGGAATTCAAATTAGACTCAAAACAGAAAAGAAATGGAAAAAGAGAAAGAGAAAACGGGAAAAAACCGGCCAGTGGGCCGAAACCCGCCAGCCGGCCCAGTTTCCCCCGTGCCAGCCCGCAGCCGCGCGCCCGCGCTATCTCTCACAGACAGGTGGGACCCACCTGTCATCCCTAACCCCGCGACCCCGGACTCTCCCGCGCGCGCGCGATCTTAACCGATCGGAATACCGCGTCCCTCAGCCCGAATTCGGGTCCCAGAAGAATCAAAATCGATCACAACTGACCCACCGCCCTCCCCCGGCTATAAAAACCCCAGCCCCGATCGGTTTTTCCCATGCGATCGCCGATTTTTACTCCGGTGAGCACCGAGACTTCGCCGGTGAATTCTGGCCGATCTAAGCTCGGAAACTCTGATCTAACTCGCTGGTCTTGATTCACCGCCTCCGGGGAGCTTTGCAGGTGCAGAAAATTCGGAGACTTACGGTGTAAACACAGCGCCGACGAGCTTCGCCGTGGTTTTGCCTCGGACCTCGCCGCCGATCACTTTCCAGGACCCCCGAGCTCGAGAAAACCCCCGAGGTGAGATCCCCGACCTCCCCTCTACCGATCTAGGCCATAAGATCACAGTTCTAGGCAGAATTCTCGAGGATCCGAAACTTTCCGGCGAGATCGCCGCTTCCCGCCGCCGTGCGCCGCCGTGCGCCGCCGGCAGCGCCGCCCGCGCTCGATCGGAGCGACGTGGCCGCTTGTGCGCCGTTTATTTTAAATCGTATGGTAGACTTTAAAACCCCGCGTACCGGTTCGATGTTATAATCTCAGCCGTCGGTTTAAAATCGGACGGTCCACATCAGCCCCGCATTATAAAGACTGGAATTCTTACGTGCTACCCCCTGGGGTTCTCTGGAAATAAGAGCTAGCCCCGGAAACTTCTGATCTAGCCCCTGGAACTCCAGAAAATCATGTAAATTTATTTAAAAATCAGTTTTAGCCCCTGGACTCAATAAAAATTAGGTAAAACACCACTGATAAGTGTAGCTAGACCCCTGGAAATTATGAAAATAATATTATAGACCCTGTAATGGGGAGAGTTCATTATTTTAGCCCTGTTTAGTATTTAATTTAGGAAATTGAATATGTAACTAGTGTTTAAAAATTAAAAAGTGGGACAAACATAATTGTCAAAATTAATTAAAAACTTTCTTAGTACTTAGAAAACTTTGGAGTGAGATAAAACTATATTTTGGGCTGAAATGAATCTGTTTCATTTATTATTCACATTTAATAGTATAGGGACACATTTTTAAGTAAAGAATAGCTATAGAAAAATAGGGAAAATAATTATGAAATAGTATACATCAGAAGCCAAGGTCAAAATATGTTATTAAATTATTTAGGACCAGAACCTAAACTGTTTAGATGATGTGTATTACTAATTTCATGATAAAATACACAATTATGCATAGGAATATAAATCTGAAAATATAGCAACTAGTAAATGATAAATGGAGTTTTTAAAATCCAAAGAGTTCAGTTTAGGGTTGGTACAAATTATGAAGGCACAAATGGGGAAGAAAAATACTTTTCATACACACTTGGTAGTAAAAAGGTGTAGTAGTTGAATATAAGAAATTTATTGGAAACCCATATAAATAGTATGTAAGTATAAATGTGGACACAAAAGTAGGAATCATATACACATGGTTAAAAGTGCATGCAAGCCACAACTCAACACACATAAAGTGACCACAACACATATAATGGTAAAGAACTTTTATAAATATGAATGTGTGGTTTGTATGAAGTAAGAAGTGTGAACTATGTCTTATGATTGTTGTTTTTCTTTTGCTATGTGTGATGGTATGAAGTAGAACCTATTCAAGAACAAGTTATCCCTTTCCAAGGTCAGGACTACCCATTTCAAGAGCAGCAAGAAGGAGGCAAGTGTCCTTGACCACTTTGATCCTATGCTAGGATGTGTAGATAGAATTATTTGCATTATCAAGTTAAATATGAAACCCATGCTAGGAAGTTTCCCTAGAATTGCATTACCTTGTTTCCTTGTAGCTTGGGTTGGGATTTATTTTGTCATCTCATTTATTCACATGCATATGCTTAGCCATGCTTAGAATGGGATATTTGGGATATGAGATCATCAGTTTATTTTACCATACTCTTGAATGAGCTATTGTGAGTTATGTAGAGGTAGGGATCAAGGCAAGTTGGATGTTTTGGTTGTGTGCTGGGTGCACAAGACTTGGGTTTGTGTTTAGTACTTGCCTGGATCCTAAGGACCGTTTCATGGAGCATGTAACCCGGCTTTACAGTGCCAACCACATGCTGAGATGGGGCAGCTTGGCCAATTAATTAGGTGTATCCCCGGTGTAGTATGGGTGTGTTGGATGGTGCGGGGAGTAGGTGTCAGCTGGACTACCATATGAACTGCAAGGCTCAAGAGGGGGCCATTGCAGCGGGGTTGGAGCCTCTTGTATGCTGTTAGGGGTGAAACCTCAGTGGGCCCACGCTCGTCGGGAATCCCTTTGTAAAGGCTTTGTAGTGATCTCCTGGCTACACACCTGGGAAGTGTGAATGTGGTTCGTAGCCACTGGCATAATGGAGGTTCTTTTAGTCCACCCGGCAACGGGGGATGAAATCACTACATGTGGGTACAGTGGTACAAACTCTGCAGAGTCAAAACTGTCTTGACAGCCGTGCTCACGGTCAAGAGCGGCCTGGACTTATTCATGATTAGAGGATTGATGGTTTTGGAAGTTAAGCGGGGAGCTTAACAATGGGAATGATGTTATGGTTATTGGATTATGATGATGGGATGGGGGATTTGGACCATTTCACTTGTGTAGTAATGTAGGTGCTTAATAAGCTAAGGTGATAGGTATTAATTGCGTAGTGCTTTAACCATGAGTTCAACCTCTCCCTGTTCTAGCCATGCATGATATAATTTTCCCACACTTGCTGAGTACCATTGGTACTCAACCTTGCATATTTGTTGGTTTATATTGCTGCTCAGGTCAAGATAATGAGGTGGTGTATAACGACCAAGATTTTGGACCCGAGGAAGGATTTTAGGTTCATGAAGACCCCCGGGCAACGCCTGTGATGGAGCCCTAAAGAATAATATTCCGCTGCTAGTTTATTTACTTGTGATGAACTTATTATTGTCCATCGAGACATTTACTATGTAAGACTTACTTATATTCGACACCTGGCTTGTAATAAATGATGCTTCACTATTTGTCATCACATGTATGAGAAAATGATCCTGGCATACATGTGATATTCACTTGGTTGTTCTTCGGAAAAACCGGGTGTGACAGAGGTGGTATCAGAGCCAAGGTTGCCCGTAGGAACGTGGACCTAGGTAGAAATGGACGTATTTAAGGGCCCTATTTTCTTAAAAACTATTTTCCAAGGTGTGGGTTGAAGAGTGTTATTTAAGGAGTCATTTTCTTCATCTTACCCCAAATTTTCCTTCAAAATGGGATTTTTGTTTAAAAAGTTTAACTAACCTAATTTTTAAATTCTTTTTGTTTTAGATGGTTCGCATGATTCGCACTGCTCGCAAGTCCACGGGAGGGAGAGTTCCCGTAGTTGCCCTTGCCGAAAGAGAGGAGAGTCGTCCAGTGACGTATCTTTCCTACGGATTGGCAGTAGGAGACTTGTTGCGCCGTCTTCGACGTATGCTCGAAGCCGCAGGCAATACGGGCAAGCTAATCATCCACTATAACTCCACCAGGACCATCCGTGAGAAGAGGGAAGAATGGAGTTCGGAGATGAGGATTATACACGAGAATCAGCTGCTTAAGATTCACCACTCTCCAGCTTGTCGAGCAACACAAGTTGACGCGGAGAAAGATGTCACCTGGGAGGCCATCACCTGCAAGAGTCACATCTATCGTCGCCACTTGGACAAAACTGAGTACATGTATGTCCTCCAACGTGAGAGTGGTACCACGGAGTACAAGTACCCACCGGTGCAGCAAGGGACTTCCCATGAGCACATGGACTTGTGCTTGGAGGATGCTGCTATGCTCAGCACTCGACTGCAGGAGTGTCAACAAGAGCTTCAGGATGTCCGAGACACCCTGAAGGAAACGGAGGCGTTGCTGCGAGCTTGCTTAAAGGCGAGAGAAAGAGGAGATGGGAATGAACTGTGTGTCACCGTGAATGATACATGGACTCCTGACTCCCCGGATCGCCGAGCGATCAGGCGTCGTCGCACTTCTCCACCAGCAGCCTCCCCACCCAAAGCAGAGTCAGAAGGTAGCCGAAATGAGGAGGAAGAGCCCGAGGAGCCAGCTCAAGAGAACGAGTAGTGTAGAGTCTTTCCCTTAGCTAGCGAGAGGTCGAGTAGTCGAGTCATTACGTAGTTAATGGTGTGATAATGCTTGGTGTGTGACGTGAGTTGTGGAAGCCATGAGCAATTGTTCACAGCCTCGTCTTCGAATTGTTTTGCTTTGGTGTGTAAACCCACAGGAAATAATAGTGCATTTATTTGGTGTGAGATATAAACCCTCGTAAAATTTTAACAAAGCCTCAACACCTCAAAGTACCAACAAATGAAAGTAGTAAGATGATACTAAATGGTATCAAATTAACCTTTGTTGATTCTGCCAGATGGCCGGAAGAGGAAAAGGACGTGCTGCCAACCCCGCCAACAACAATGATGAGGCATGCAACCCTCATCTTTCTGGAGGCCAGGACCGGGGTGGTCGCCGTGAAGAAGTTGATCCTCTCCACCAAATGCTGGAGAATCAAAATCAGCTCATCCAGAACTTGACTCAAGTGGTGGCCTACTTGCATCAAGTTCCACCTACACAAGCTGCACCACGCCAACCAAGGTTGAGTGAGTTTCTAGGAACTCAACCTCCAAAGTTTGCAAGTGCTGCTGAACCTCTGGAGGCAGATGATTGGCTGAAGACCATTGAAAGTAAGATGAGGATAATACAATGCCAAGGGTATGAGAGGGTGCTGTTTGCCTCTCATCAATTGCATGGATCTGCTGCTGATTGGTGGACCGCCTACGTGGCCGCCCATCATGACCCTGAGAACATCACTTGGGAAGAGTTCAAGCGTAGCTTCCGCAACCATTACATCCCAAGAGGTGAACTCAAAAACAAGAGGAAGGAGTTTTTGGGACTGCAGCAGGGAAACATGACGGTGAGGGAATACCTCACTAAATTTACTCAACTATCCCGTTATGCTCCACGAGACATAGAGACCAATGAGCAGAAACAAGATTGTTTCGTGGAAGGGCTTACCGCAGAAATGCAGTGTGCAATGTCCTCAAATGAGTATGAAAGCTTTCAAAAGATGGTGGACAGAGCATTTGTGGTGGAAAGGAAGCTAAAGGCCTTGGAAAATGAGAATAAGAGGAAGGCTGGGTGGTCACATCAAGCCTCAGGGAGCAACACCCGCCCACGTATGATGCAGCAACCTACGGGGCAGGGGCAGACGAGCCGTGCTGCGGTACCCTATTCAGCACCAAGAGGGTACAACCCAAACTACAGGCCTCCCGCAGCACCAGCACAGCCGCAACGTCAGTTTGTACAGCAGCCTCGCCCCGCATATCCACCTCGACCAGCAGTGCAAGGACCCCCAAACCAACCCCAAGACAACAAGGGCCAGGCATCTAAGATTGGGGTGCAATGTTTCAGCTGTGGAGAAGTGGGGCACTACGCCCATAAGTGTCCAAAGAAGAAGCCCACGCAGCCACAGCAGCAGAATGTAATGAGAGGACGGGTGAACCACGTCACTATGGAGGAAGCACAAGAGGCACCCGACGTGGTAGTTGGTAAGTTTCCTGCCAATTTACACCTTGCAACTCTGCTGTTTGATTCTGGTGCTACCCACTCGTTCATTGCTCAAGGGTTTGTTAAGAAGCATGACCTAGCAACCACACAAATGAACCATATGCTAGCGGTAAACTCTCCAGGTGGAGAAATAAGGACAAGACAAGTGTGTCCCAAAGTGAACCTAGACATTAATGGGGTAGTATTTACGGCTAACCTCATAGTGATAGATTCACAAGGGATAGATATTATTTTGGGTATGGATTGGTTGACCAAACATAAAGGAATCATCCATTGTTCGACCAGAACGGTGGAATTAACTCACCCCAGTGGCACCAGAGTAAAGTTCATAACAATACACGAGCCTAGGAGGGACATCAAATTAAATCAAGTGGAGGTGAAAGTTGAGGAAATCAGGACTATCAGGGAATATCCGGATGTTTTTCCGGAGGAATTGCCAGGTATGCCTCCCGACCGTGACGTGGAATTCGCAATTGAGCTAGTACCGGGAACAGCCCCGATATACAAGAGACCTTATCGAATGGACTCCAAGCAGCTAGAAGAGCTCAAGGATCATTTGAGAGAATTGACGGAGAAGGGGTATGTTCGCCCTAGTTCCTCACCATGGGGAGCTCCGGTGATATTTGTGCCTAAGAAAGATGGAACTCAAAGGTTATGCGTGGATTACCGTGCCTTGAATGAGGTAACCATCAAGAACAAGTACCCATTACCCCGCATTGAAGACTTGTTTGATCAGTTGAGGGGAGCTTGTGTGTTCTCGAAAATTGATCTCAGGTCGGGATACCACCAACTCAAGATAAGGCAATCTGATATTCCCAAGACAGCTTTCGTATCTCGGTACGGACTGTATGAATACACTGTCATGCCTTTCGGGCTAACCAATGCCCCGGCATATTTCATGTACCTCATGAACAAGGTATTCATGGAATATCTGGACAAATTTGTGGTGGTTTTCATAGATGATATTCTCGTCTTCTCCAAAGATGAAGAAGAACATGAGAAACATCTAAGGTTGGTGTTACAGAGGCTGAGAGAACACCAACTATATGCCAAGTTGAGCAAGTGTGAGTTTTGGCTGAAGAGAGTTCCCTTTTTAGGACATATAATCTCGGAGGGAGGAATCTCCGTAGATCCCGCCAAAATCGAGGATATCCAGAGGTGGAAGACCCCTGAAAATGTCGGGGAAGTTCGAAGCTTTTTGGGATTGGCTGGATACTATCGACGGTTTATTGAGGGATTCTCCAAGATCTCGAGACCTCTCACCAAATTGTTGGAAAAGGGAATCACATTCACCTGGACGCCACAGTGTGATACAAGCTTTCAGGAGCTAAAGAAGAGATTGACAACAGCCCCAGTGCTGGTTATGCCAGATATGCAGAAAAATTTCACAGTGTACTGCGATGCCTCTGGAAATGGGTTGGGATGTGTTCTCATGCAAGAAGGACATGTCGTGGCATATGCATCCCGGCAGCTTCGGAAGCACGAGAAGAACTATCCTACACATGACCTAGAACTAGCTGCAGTGGTACACGCGTTGAAAATTTGGCGGCACTATTTGATGGGGAAGAGGACAGTGATATATACGGATCATAAGAGTTTGAAGTACATATTCACACAGCCAGATCTCAACCTCAGACAAAGGAGATGGTTAGAGCTAATCAATGACTTTGATGTGGGCATCAACTATCATCTCGGGAAAGCAAACGTCGTGGCCGATGCTTTGAGTCGAAAAGTGCAGGTCAATAAGTTGAGTTTGAAGGACATGCCTGCAGAATTAAAGGACGAGGTTATAAGTCTCAATCTATGTCTAGTAAATAGTGGTGAAGCCATTGCCATGGAAGTGGACTCCACACTCGAGCGAGACATACGCGAGGGCCAAAAGAATGATGAGAAGATACAAGAGATCAGACAGCTCATTAAGGAAAATAAAGCTCCTGGTTTTAGAGAGGATGAACAGGGAACGGTGTGGCACGGGAAAAGGATCTGTGTGCCAGAAGTAAAGGAGATCCGTGAATTAATTTTGAAAGAGGCTCACGATTCTGACTATTCCATTCATCCTGGGAGTACGAAGATGTACCAGGACCTCAAAAGCAGGTATTGGTGGTATGGCATGAAGCGAGATGTCGCGGAACATGTTGCCCTATGTGACACATGTCAGTTGGTGAAAGCAGAACATCAACGACCCGCGGGATTATTGCAACCACTCAAAGTGCCTGAATGGAAATGGGAAGAAATCAGCATGGATTTTGTCGTGGGATTGCCTAGGACCCAATCCGGGTATGATTCAATATGGGTCATTATTGATAGGCTAACCAAGGTAGCTCATTTCATCCCCGTGAAAGAAAGCTACAGCGGATCCAAATTGGCAGAATTGTACATGTCAAGGATCGTGTGTTACCATGGAGTGCCAAAGAAGATAGTGTCGGACCGAGGGACGCAGTTCACCTCGAGGTTTTGGCAGAAGTTGCATGAAACCATGGGAACCCATCTGAACTTCAGCTCTGCCTATCATCCCCAAACTGACGGGCAGACGGAGAGAACCAATCAGATCCTTGAAGATATGTTAAGGGCATGTGCACTCAAAAACAATAGGAGTTGGGACAAGAACTTACCGTATGCGGAGTTTTCCTATAACAACAGCTATCAAGCTAGTATGAAGATGTCACCGTTTGAAGCTTTGTATGGAAGGAAGTGCAAAACTCCCCTATTTTGGAACCAAACAGGAGAAAGTAAAGTGTTTGGTCCAGAAGTGCTACAAGAAGCCGAGGCAAAGGTGAGGGAGATTCGCAACAATTTGAGGATAGCACAAACACGCCAAAAGAGCTATGCCGATGTACGAAGAAGAGAGCTCGTTTTCAACGTGGGAGACTATGTTTATCTCAAGGTGTCCCCTATCAGAGGACTTCGTCGGTTCAAGGTGAGAGGGAAGTTGTCACCTCGATACATCGGACCCTTTCAAGTTTTGGAAAGGAAAGGCGAAGTGGCGTACCAACTAGAGTTACCGGTTCATCTATCGGACGTGCACGATGTATTCCATGTGTCACAACTCAAGAAATGCCCGAGGACGCCTGAGGAGGTGTTACCCATGAATGAAGTGGATGTAGCTGAAGATTTGTCTTATGCCGAGCAACCATACAAGATTTTGGAGACAATGGAACGCCTCACCAGAAATAAAAGAATACGGATGTGCAAGGTGCAGTGGAAGCATCACTCAGAAGAGGAATCCACCTGGGAACGGGAAGATGAGCTCAAGGCACAATTTCCGGAATTGTTTTCTTAGAAACACCAATCTCGAGGACGAGATTTCTTTTAAGGGGGGTAGAGCTGTAACACCCCAAAATTTTGATTCAAAACACTAAACCATGTTCAGAGGGGAATTTAAAAAATTTTAGACGTGTTGCATGTTTTGCAAAAATTCAAATTCAAACTGGAATTCAAATTAGACTCAAAACAGAAAAGAAATGGAAAAAGAAAAAGAGAAAACGGGAAAAAATCGGCCAGTGGGCCGAAACCCGCCAGCCGGCCCAGTTTCCCCCGCGCCAGCCCGCAGCCGCGCGCCCGCGCTATCTCTCACAGACAGGTGGGACCCACCTGTCATCCCTAACCCCGCGACCCCGGACTCTCCCGCGCGCGCGATCTTAACCGATCGGAATACCGCGTCCCTCATCCCGAATTCGGGTCCCAGAAGAATCAAAATCGATCACAGCTGACCCACCGCCCTCCCCCGGCAATAAAAACCCCAGCCCCGATCGGTTTTTCCCACGCGATCGCCGATTTTTACTCCGGTGAGCACCGAGACTTCGCCGGTGAATTCTGGCCGATCTAAGCTCGGAAACTCTGATCTAACTCGCTGGTCTTGATCCACCGCCTCCGGGGAGCTTTGCAGGTGCAGAAAATTCGGAGACTTACGGTGTAAACACAGCGCCGACGAGCTTCGCCGTGGTTTTGCCTCGGACCTCGCCGCCGATCACTTTCCAGGACCCACGAGCTCGAGAAAACCCCCGAGGTGAGATCCCCGACCTCCCCTCTACCGATCTAGGCCATAAGATCACAGTTCTAGGCAGAATTCTCGAGGATCCGAAACTTTCCGGCGAGATCGCCGCTTCCCGCCGCCGTGCGCCGCCGGCAGCGCCGCCCGCGCTCGATCGGAGCGACGTGGCCGCTTGTGCGCCGTTTATTTTAAATCATATGGTAGACTTTAAAACCCCGCGTACCGGTTCGATGTTATAATCTCAGTCGTCGGTTTAAAATCGGACGGTCCACGTCAGCCCCGCATTATAAAGACTGGAATTCTTACGTGCTACCCCCTGGGGTTCTCTGGAAATAAGAGCTAGCCCCGGAAACTTCTGATCTAGCCCCTGGAACTCCAGAAAATCATGTAAATTCATTTAAAAATCAGTTTTAGCCCCTGGACTCAATAAAAATTAGGTAAAACACCTCTGATAAGTGTAGCTAGACCCCTGGAAATTATGAAAATAATATTATAGACCCTGTAATGGGGAGAGTTCATTATTTTATCCCTGTTTAGTATTTAATTTAGGAAATTGAATATGTAACTAGTGTTTAAAAATTAAAAAGTGGGACAAACATAATTGTCAAAATTAATTAAAAACTTTCTCAGTACTTAGAAAACTTTGGAGTGAGATAAAACTATATTTTGGGCTGAAATGAATCTGTTTCATTTATTATTCACATTTAATAGTATAGGGACACATTTTTAAGTAAAGAATAGCTATAGAAAAATAGGGAAAATAATTATGAAATAGTATACATCAGAAGCCAAGGTCAAAATATGTTATTAAATTATTTAGGACCAGAAACTAAACTGTTTAGATGATGTGTATTACTAATTTCATGATAAAATACACAATTATGCATAGGAATATAAATCTGAAAATATAGCAACTAGTAAATGATAAATGGAGTTTTTAAAATCCAAAGAGTTCAGTTTAGGGTTGGTACAAATTATGAAGGCACAAATGGGGAAGAAAAATACTTTTCATACACACTTGGTAGTAAAAAGGTGTAGTAGTTGAATATAAGAAATTTATTGGAAACCCATATAAATAGTATGTAAGTATAAATATGGACACAAAAGTAGGAATCATATACACATGGTTAAAAGTGCATGCAAGCCACAACTCAACACACATAAAGTGACCACAACACATATAATGGTGAAGAACTTTTATAAATATGAATGTGTGGTTTGTATGAAGTAAGAAGTGTGAACTATGTCTTATGATTGTTGTTTTTCTTTTGCTATGTGTGATGGTATGAAGTAGAACCTGTTCAAGAACAAGTTATCCCTTTCCAAGGTCAGGACTACCCATTTCAAGAGCAGCAAGAAGGAGGCAAGTGTCCTTGACCACTTTGATCCTATGCTAGGATGTGTAGATAGAATTATTTGCATTATCAAGTTAAATATGAAACCCATGCTAGGAAGTTTCCCTAGAATTGCATTACCTTGTTTCCTTGTAGCTTGGGTTGGGATTTATTTTGTCATGTCATTTATTCACATGCATATGCTTAGCCATGCTTAGAATGGGATATTTGGGATATGAGATCATCAGTTTATTTTACCATACTCTTGAATGAGCTATTGTGAGTTATGTAGAGGTAGGGATCAAGGCAAGTTGGATGTTTTGGTTGTGTGCTGGGTGCACAAGACTTGGGTTTGTGTTTAGTACTTGCCTGGATCCTAAGGACCGGTTCATGGAGCATGTAACCCGGCTTTACAGTGCCAACCACATGCTGAGATGGGGCAGCTTGGCCAATTAATTAGGTGTATCCCCGGCGTAGTATGGGTGTGTTGGATGGTGCGGGGAGTAGGTGTCAGCTGGACTACCATATGAACCGCAAGGCTCAAGAGGGGGCCACTGCAGCGGGGTTGGAGCCTCTTGTATGCTGTTAGGGGTGAAACCTCAGTGGGCCCACGCTCGTCGGGAATCCCTTTGTAAAGGCTTTGTAGTGATCTCCTGGCTACACACCTGGGAAGTGTGAATGTGGTTCGTAGCCACTGGCATAATGGAGGTTCTTTTAGTCCACCCGGCAACGGGGGATGAAATCACTACATGTGGGTACAGTGGTACAAACTCTGCAGAGTCAAAACTGTCTTGACAGCCGTGCTCACGGTCAAGAGCGGCCTGGACTTATTCATGATTAGAGGATTGATGGTTTTGGAAGTTAAGCGGGGAGCTTAACATTGGAAATGATGTTATGGTTATTGGATTATGATGATGGGATGGGGGATTTGGACCATTTCACTTGTGTAGTAATGTAGGTGCTTAATAAGCTAAGGTGATAGGTATTAATTGCGTAGTGCTTTAACCATGAGTTCAACCTCTCCTTGTTCTAGCCATGCATGATATAATTTTCCCACACTTGCTGAGTACCATTGGTACTCAACCTTGCATATTTGTTGGTTTATATTGCTGCTCAGGTCAAGATAATGAGGTGGTGTATAACGACCAAGATTTTGGACCCGAGGAAGGATTTTAGGTTCATGAAGACCCCCGGGCAACGCCTGTGATGGAGCCCTAAAGAATAATATTCCGCTGCTAGTTTATTTACTTGTGATGAACTTATTATTGTCCATCGAGACATTTACTATGTAAGACTTACTTATATTCGACACCTGGCTTGTAATAAATGATGCTTCACTATTTGTCATCACATGTATGAGAAAATGATCCTGGCATACATGTGATATTCACTTGGTTGTTCTTCGGAAAAACCGGGTGTGACAGCGATGCCTAGGGGCGAGTCTAGAGCTCAAGCGCCTCGGGCCTCGGGAGCTGGATCGGCGCCTAGGGGGGCTTCAGAAGCGTACCGTCCTCCACCGGTCCGGGTGACTACGGGGCAGCCCTCGGCGGTGACAGCAGGCTCTAGTGGACCTACCCAGGCTCGGAAGCCGGGGTTCAGAGCCCGTTGGAGCGCTCGTGTCCCTCAGTAAGTGTCGTCTACCGGGTTTCAGAGCCTGCACTCTTTTCTTCTTCTCTTAACCCGAGAGCCTCCCATGTTTGCAGGGACTCATCGAGTACCGGTAACGTCTTCGTTTCCCGGCCATCCCCGACTGACGGGGGATCTGCGCTGCAGCGCCCGGAAGCTGAAGTGGCTCCGGCGGCCCCCAAGCAGGCGCAGGCTCCTCCTGTGTCGACCGGTCCGGCTCCTGCGGCAGCGGCGACAACTCCCGCTCATCCCCCTTCGCCAGCTCGGGAGCCGGCTGTTGCTGAAGGTTCGGTGGGACCGGATGGCGGCGTTCCGCCTTCTGTTGTCAAAGCGGGAGAAGCTGCCACGGGCCCTACGGCTGGCAGTGAACCGGAGTGCGCCGGGAGCAGCCCCGCTCCAGTGCCACCTTCTCCTGATCAGCGCCTCATCCCTATCGCTGAAGCGTCAGCTCCTCCTGATGATGACGTGATGGAGGAGGTCGGGGGCGCGGCTTCGGCTTCTGCCGCCCCGCTGCCCCTGGCGGATGCTTTTAAGCTCGCCCAGACGAGCGTCCGGCAGGTCCTGGCCGCGTTCGGCCGTGAACGGGAGGAGCAGGCAGGAGAGAGGGATCGCCTCCTCTGCTGGGGGCGTCTCTTGAGAGAGCGGTCTGAGATTGTTAGGGCGGAGCTCGACTCGAGGCGGACGTGGCTCGATGTCATGGAGGTGCTCCTTGACCATCAGAAGAAGGTCGTCGACCGCCTGGACTCCGAGACTCGGCAGCTCCACCAGGAGGCGCTCGAGGCACATGCTCGGGTCGAGGCGAACTTCTATGCTTTGGAGGAGGTGCGGTTGAAGCTGGCGCGCCGCAAGCGCGCCCTCGCGGACCGGGAGCAAGTTGTGGCGGCCGAAGCGAGGAAGGTCACCGCGCAGCTGACGGCTGGCGAGGGTGACCTGAGGGCCCGAGCTAAGGAGCTGGAGACCCGGAAGGCAGATCTGGCCGCGAGGGAAGAGCAAGTCTCCCGGGAGCGCCAGGCGGTCCTGGATCGGGAGCTGGCTGCCGACTTCTGGGCTTCAGAGCTGGAGCGGCTTGCCTAGAGTCTCCGGCTCCGGGAAGACTCTCTGGCGGCCAAGGAGAAGGAATTCTTCGAGGAGGGTCGTGACGCCTTGCTGGCAGCCCGCCGTGAGATGGAGTAGCTCCAGGCCTCGCGGTCCGCCGATGCCCGAGCGGTTTGGAGCTTCGTCGACCAGGCAGGGTCCGCCCTGGTCCCCCTTGGTTTCAGCCCGGTAAAGGCAGCGGCTCCAGCGTAGAAGGTGGCCGAGGTGATCCCTGCGCTCGAGTCTATTGGTGCCAAGCTGGACAGGCTTGAGGCAGTGGTCATTGGTGAGCTCGAGGTGGAGGGACATGGCCTGGCAATGGAGGTTTCTACGCACGTGTTGGCGTGCTTCCGGAGCCAGGATCCCTCCCTCTCTCTGGAGCCTGTGAGGCAGGGCCCCACTGCGGAGCGGGAGGAAGCTGCCCGGGCTGAAGTCGGGGATGTGGTCGCCCTTGTAGCCTCTAGGTTCCGGCGCGAGCCAGGGGAATCCTAGGGCTTGTATCTTTTCTTTTTCTTTTGTTGAGTCTGTAGTCCAGCTCATGGAGCCTTGAATGAATAGACCCTTGTTGTTTTCTGTGTCTGTGTTCTTTTATCTTCTTCTTGGCTTGGCTTGGCCTGGCCGAGTCCTTAGCTATGCAAGGACCTCAGAGGTCTTCACCAATCTTGAAGTCTAGTACAGACACCTTCCTCGGGCCCTTATTGTGTTAAGGGCCCAAGAGGTCTCTGGAGCTCGCTCCGTGAGAACGGGGAGGTCCAGATCTGCGGGCCACGTGGCGGGTCCGGAGCTCTCCTCTAAGAAGATGGAGGTCCGACCTGTGGGGACCACCCCGTGGTTCACCCACTCCAAGATCGCATAGGGTGGTGTCGTGCGATGCGGCACCCAACAGCACACACGAAAAAATTAGAGAACAGCATACAAACTTTTATTTGATATAAAACAGTGGAAAGTCTTTTACAAAATATAACTATACAGCGGAAGTAATGTACATTAGTAGCCTCTCATCCTAACTATGCAAAAGTGCAGCCGTCCAACCCGGGGACGCTACACGCTAGCAGCATGGAACTGGAGAAATCACGGCGGCGTGCAGGGCTCCATTTCGGCCGTGTACCCTAACGGGGGCATCGCCTCATCCTCGGAACCCTCCTCATAGCTCTCACCTGCATACAGCTCAAATATTGCAACCGTGAGCACGATGGCTCAGCAAGGCTTAACCGTCTAGCCTAGGCATGGAACTCTACATGCAGGGAGGTGTATGATAGGAAAAAGAATTTGCGACAAAGACCCGCCTATAAGTTGATCCTTACTTTCAGTTTTATAGCAGCAATTCATGTGCCTTAGGCAGCCCTCACATCAGAAGTCCACAATCAAACAAGAAACGCCTTCCTCCGATGTGGTGATGCCCAAAGCGGAAAGTAAACTTAATTAGCTCTACATCTACAGCAGTTATCGTTTCCAAAACATTAATATATCATCACAGCATATTATCATTCAACTGGCTTACTTCACTTCTTACTACGTCATGAAACAGTGAACAAGCGGTACTCAAATAACCGCGAGGGACGGTGATTGCAATCAGGAGACACCCGGACAACACGTTGCATACACCCACTTTCAGAAGCGTGATTCCACACCCCTTCCTACTCTGTTGTATGCAACAACCTTTCAAAGGCAACCCAAACACCGAACCGGTCCATCCGTAGCGGGCAGGAGGTCCCCGCATGGAGCGTGACTGTGCCCACCGGCAGATTTACACCTTGCTACCCTCAACCCACTCCTATTTACGGTTGGGTATGCCTCGGCACCCAGGTTAACCAATTACATCGGTTTCCTACTTATGTCAGTATGCCATCTGGTACTGTTCGATACTTGTTCATCTGGCCCGCACACGACTCGGTCCTCAATCGACACCAACAGGGCTACGCACGTAAGACCTCCGCTCACTGCTTCCTATCCCCCCTGCTGGGTGTCATTTTCTCCATTTTAAGCTATTTTCTATTCTGACCAAACCGTGTGATAAAACCTTACCTCGCGAGTAGATTCCAACTACTCGACTTCTACCGAGGTCCTAAGCATATTAGCAGGGCCTTGTCTACTCGTCGGGTCTGTAAGCTACCCAACCGTTCATAGGATTTAAAAGGTTATGCAATTGGGGTTTCAATCACCCTAACTCTAATGCAAACATTCACCCTAGACATAAGTGATACAAATAAAGAATTTTATAAAAGGTACTTAAGTGCAAACCGGGGCTTGCCTGGTTGCGAGTCAGAGAAGAAGTTAGCTTCTGGTGGGAGGACGTCCAAGGGCTCCGGTGCATCCTCAACTTCAGTCCCTAAATGAAATGTAGCAAAATAGATGTATAAGTATAAAGGATTTATAAGAATTGAACTACTATTCATAGCTACAGCTATTTAGGATCCTTAATTGGCTTTGGGATTTTTACAGTGGATACTAGACTCTCTATGGATGATTTGAGCCAAATTTGGAGATATGTCATTGCATAATGTAGTCTTTAAAATTCCTATAAGTACAATGCTTCTCTGGATTTTGAGCCCAAATCAGGAGCTTTGACATAGCTAGTAATGGAAGACCTGATTAGGGTAAGTCCCCATGGTTCTAGCAAAATTTGTTTCACCATTTTTGGAGCTACAATCATAGAGATATGAATTTTTTAAGTTGGACAGGAGTTCTGAAAAGTTTCTGTTTAAATTTGAATTTCCAAATAAAGGCTGAACTTTGGAAGGCAATTTAACCTACCAAATGAACTCCAATGAAGCTCAAATTTTTACTGGAGATCAGTAATATCATAAGAAACCTCCTAGAAAAATTTGAAGAATTTCCATAACAGGGATCTTCTGGAATTAATTCCCAAAGACTTAATTTGATCGATTTTGGAGAAATTTCCAGAAATCACCAGATCAATTACTTTGCATTTCTGCAAAGTACTGATTGAGAGGAATCCAGCAAAATTTGTTTCACAAATTTTGGACATTCCTACTGAAAGTTATGGCCCTTTGAATCTTGTACTAAATCTGAAAATTGAAGAAATGTTTAAACTCTGGCTGTGGACCCCACCCATGACGTTATCCACTCAGCTGACGGCAACACCGAGGCCACGGAGTTATTCCCGCGCAGCCGCACCGGATCCGGCGCCACAGGCCGATCCCCACGCGTATACAGAGGCTGATCGGTGGGACCCGGCCCTCCTTCGTCTTCCTCGCCCTGCCCGCGCCCCCCGCGGCGGCGCACGCCGGCGAGGCTTGCCGGGATGGGGTTCCCGTGGTCCTAGCTTCCTCAAACTCGCCGCCTGTGAGTTCTACACCGTGCTGAACACGATGGTGGGATCGGGAGCCGATGACAACGGCCGGAGTGGTGCTTGCACCGGCGACCATGTCGGACCTTACTTCGGCGACCTCGTTCTCCCTCGACAGTGGGTCTTTCGGACTAGGATTTGCTCTAAAAGCACCAGCGTCACATGGACAGCATCGACCCATAGCCCGCTCTCCATGAAACCACCAGAGAGGGGACCTCACCGGCGACCCGAGCCCGCAAAACGCCGGCGGCGGCAAAAACTCGAAGAACTCCTTCAGTCCTTGATGGTTTCTGGCGCCGTTTGAGCGAGAAGGGTCGCAGGGATCTAGCAGAGCTTCTCCTAGACCAGAATGAGCTCTATCTACCTCAGCACGATGAATTTGACCGTAGACCGAGAGATGTTGCTATGATCTAGGGTTTAGTAAAACCTAAAATTCTCAATACCCGATTGATCAGTTGTCCTGAGGCTTTTGGCAACACGATCTACAGACAACAACGCACCTTTCTTGTGCAGGGAAGGGGCGGTGAAACTGGCCGTAGCACGCTGTCCACGGTGAACCGAACGGGGTTCCGCCAATCACCTCCGAACGCCGGCGCAAATCCTTGGTTTGCGCATAGCACGAGCTAGGAAGCTTAGGTGGAGGAACGGTGGAGGCTGGAGCACTCTCTTGCGCTTCTTTTTGCTGCTTGGGGCTTGATCATCCGAGCTCGGGCAAGCGTGGGCGAGGGGGAAACAGAAACGGCATGGAGGCGGTTTCTCGCGGAAGAGAACGAAGGGAGCGGCGAGTAACCGGGGGAAACGAAGACCGACTTTGTTGCTGCGACCGTGGGGTGATGAAGCGGCTGGCGATCGAGGAACCAGGAGGTGGCACGGTGGAGTTCCTCGGGAGCGGGTTTCACCGGGCGCTGGCGGCCTCTCGGCGATCAGCCGATGAAAACAGAGGCGGTAGGCTCTGTTGTGAGGCTGACTGCTGGGCCCCACCTCCCTCTCTTTTACTCCAATTTTTCTCTGATATTTTACCCCAGCAACTCAACATTTAAGGCTAGACTTTCACACCAAGTTAAGGTTTGAATTTGCTGAATTCAAATGGTTTGAATTCTGGTGTAAAATTTGAATTGTGTTTGACCCTTTGAATTTGAAATGGAGTTTAAATTCTCCACTTTGGTTTGTCCCAAACACATAGCAAAACAGACCCAAAATTTCCAATTTTTGGCATGGCTGCTCATTCAAAGGTGGAGAACACATTTGTGAAACCCAATTTTCAAATTGAGGGGATTGGAATTTGAAACTGAATTTGTGAAACTAAGCAGCCTTAAGATTGGCTTGTATTACTCGCACTCGTTCTTCAGCTTCATTCACAAGTTCAATGCCGTAGATGACCCGCTCGCCGGACTCGCACAAGTTAAGGGGTGTGCGACATTTCCGGCCGTAGAGAGCTTCATACAGCGCCATCTTAATGCTAGCTTGATAGCCATTGTTGTAAGAAAACTCCGCCAACGGCAAATGATTGTCTCAATTCTTGCCGTGGTGGATGGCACAAGCGTGTAGCATGTCTTCCAACACTTGGTTCACCCGTTCGGTTTGACCATCCGTCTGCGGGTGATACGCGGATCTTCGGATCAGTTTGGTCCCAAATGATGCGTGCAGCTGTTCCCAAAACCGAGCGATGAACAGCGCACCGCAATCTAAAATAATCGAGCGGGGAACACCGTGCAAGCACAAGATCCTTGCAATGTACAGCTCCACATATTTCTTGGCCACGTAGCCCGTATGTACGGGAATAAAATGTGCCGACTTGGTTAGTCTATCGACTATCACCCAAATCGAATCATGGTTGTGGGAGGTGAGAGGTAAACCCACAATAAAATCCATGTTGATATCCTTCCACTTCCACGCCGGAATGTTTAAGGGTCGCAGCTGTCAGGCTTTTCGCATATGGTCGGCTTTCACCCGCCGACACGTATCACATTCGGATACGTACTTTGTGATTTCTCTTTTCATTCGTGTCCACCAAAACCTTGTTTTCAGATCTTGGTACATCTTGTTACTGCCCGGATGAATAGAATACTTGGACAAATGAGCTTCGTCCAAGATTTTCCTCCGAAGCTTCATGTCACGGGGTACCACTATACGGTCTTTAAACCATAGTGTACCGTTATCATCTCTTCGGAAGCATTTCATTTCGCCATTCTTCATCCTTCTCCGAATGTGCGACATTGCCACGTCTTTCTTCTGCGCTTCCATAATTTCCTCTCGTATTGTAGGGACGGGAGCAAGATTATACAATGCCCCATATGGAACCAAGTACAGCCTCGGCTCCTCCTCTTCAAGTGGGTTGATGGACAGACTGTTGACATGGGATTTGCGGCTTAAGGCATCGGCAACCACGTTTGCCTTTCCGGGATGGTAGTGAATCTCGATCTCATAGTCTTTGATCAGTTCTAGCCATCTCCGTTGCCACATATTCAACTCCTTTTGAGTGAATATATATTTCAGACTTTTGTGGTCGGTGTAGAGGTGCACTAAATTCCCAAGCAAATAGTGCCTCCACATTTTCAATGCCAACACCACAGCAGCAAGCTCAAGATCATGAGTTGGATAGTGCTGCTCGTGGTTACGGAGTTGACGTGAGCCATAGGCGACCACTCTCCCTCCTTGCATCAATACACAGCCAAGCCCGATGCCGGATGCATCACAATATACGTCGAAGGGCTTGGTTGTATCCGGTTGAGCTAACACCGGGGCTGTTGTAAGATGCTTCACTAATGCTTGGAAAGCTTCTTCACAAGCTGAGTTCCAAACATATTTGATTCCTTTCTTCAACAATTCAGTCATCGGCTTAGCAAGCTTGGAGAAGTTGGGTATGAATCTCCGATAATATCCTGCTAACCCGAGGAAACTCCTGACTTCATGGACTGATGTGGGGGACTTCCATTTCAGCACTTGTTCGATTTTGCTTGGATCAACTGCAATGCCTACTGCAGAAATAATGTGACCAAGGAATGGCACTTGGCTGATCCAAAACTCGCACTTGCTGAACTTGGCATAAAGTTTATGGTCTCGCAATCGTTGAAGCACGATATGCAAGTGCTTGGCGTGTTCTTCTTC
The DNA here is from genome assembly GCA_030760725.1 of Neostapfia colusana. Classification (NCBI taxonomy): domain Eukaryota; kingdom Viridiplantae; phylum Streptophyta; class Magnoliopsida; order Poales; family Poaceae; genus Neostapfia; species Neostapfia colusana. The sequence goes on from JASWHV010000013.1 coordinate 43,709,830, forward strand.
AGACTTGGAGTAGACCAAGATGTCGTCTATGAACACCACCACGAACTTGTCCAACTCCGGCATGAACACTGAGTTCATGAGGTACATGAAGTGTGCCGGAGCGTTGGTGAGACCAAAGGACATGACGAGGTATTCATACAACCCATATCTCGTCGAGAAGGCCGTCTTTAGAATATCTTCCGCCCGGATCTTGATTTGATGATATCCAGAGCGAAGATCCATCTTTGAAAATACACTTGCACCCACAAGTTGATCGAATAATATATCGATGCGGGGCAGTGGATATTTATTGGCGTTGAGAGGTCGGTAGTCCACACACAACCTCAAGATTTCATCCTTCATCTTCACAAACAGCGCCGAGCATCCCCATGGCGAGGAGCTCGGTCGAATAAAACCCTTCTTCATTAAGTCATTGAGCTGCTCCTTCAATTCAGCCAGCTCGTTTGGAGCCATCTTGTACGGTCTCCGTGAGATCAGTGTTGTCCCGGGTACAAGTTCAATCTTGAACTCGACATCCCTTTCGGGTGGCATGCTCGGGAGATCATCCGGAAAGACATCCAGGTATTCACGGACCACACGAATATCCTCATGTTTTGTGGCTTCCGTGTTATATGTGGCTGGGGTTTCTTGAACCGAATGGTCAAGAATAAGATTATGTGGTTCATGGAGTGGAGAGTTTAAACGAACCACACATGGAATGATGTCAAGAACAGCACCATGGCGATGTAGCCATGACATTCCTAAAATGACATCAAGTTTTTGACTCTCTAACATGATTAGAGAAGTCGGATATAGATTCCCACCCAACTGTAATGGTGCTCTATAGACCATTCTATCAGCTCTTATTTTCCCACCCGGAGAACATATCAAGTATGAATTATTTGTGGGAATGATAGGCAGTTGATATTTAATAAAATAAGACTGACTTATGAAATTGTGGGTGGCACCGGAGTCAAAAAGTATGACTACGGGATGATCTAAGTAAGAAAACGTACCCACGAAGACGGGTTCGCCTTCCGGCACGTCTTTGATAGCTAAATGGTGGACGTTGCCGTGTTTTGGTGCTGGTTTCTTGGGCTGGTTGTGGGGCTGATTAGCACCTTGATACAGTACTGCACCCCTGCCCTGTCGCGGCTCGGGGCAGTCCCTCGAAATGTGCCTGACACGGCCACACGTGTAGCACGTGTAAGGTGTCGGGGTCCCGCCGACTTGAGGACGGAATCCCGGTGCACGCTGTTGAAACTGAGGCGCACGCGGGACCATCCTTTGCTGTTGCTGTTGCTGCGAGGGATACGTCGGTCGAAAGCCCAGCGCATTATATTGCCGACCGCGAAACTGAGGCAGTCGCGCCGGTGGCTGCCATCTCTGACCGGATGGTGAGCGATACACCACGCGGTATTTCTGTGGCGTCCCACCACTGCTGCTTGTCAGCGTGATGCGTTTCCTCTTATCAGAACCGTGCTCGCGCTGAGCATTCTCTTGTAGAATCGCGGCATTAACGAGGTCGTTGAATGTGTCACGATTGCTTTGGGCGAGATGGACCTTCATCTTGGAATTCAGGCCCTGGAAGAATGCATTGTGCTTGTTGTCTTCCGTCCCCACAAATCCTGGCGCATAATGTGCCAGCCTGTTGAATAACCTGGAGTACTCATGAGCACTCCTCTCGCCTTGCCGTAACGCCAAGAACTCCTGGAGCTTCATTTCCATCACACCGGGAGGTATGTGATAGGCGCGAAACGCCTCCCGGAACTCCGTCCATGTGATGGCATGGCCAGCCGGTAAGGAGGTGGTGTAGTTTGCCCAGCAGGTACCGGCTTCTCCTTGAAGCTGTTGCGCTGCATACAGCGCCTTCTGCTGTTCGGTGCATCGTAGCATCCCGAACTTCGCCTCTAGAGTGTGGATAAAGCTGTCCGCCTCCAAAGGTTATTCGGCCTCCGTGAAGACCGGTGGATGGGTCGCCATGAATTCTGAATACGAACTTTTTTGGGGCTGGCGTTGCCCATTGTCTTGGCGTCCTCCCTGATGGGACACATTCTGCTGGACTAGCATCCGCAGCAACTCGGTTTGCTCGTCGCGCAAGCCGAGCACTGCAGCGAGAACCTCCACAAGATTCCTTGGAAGTTCTGGCGGTGGAGGAGGTGGTTGCGGCTGCGTCGTGGTCTGCTCCGGAGGTGGAGACTCATCACCACGAACTTGACTCGGACCTCCCTCCTCTTGCGTTGAACGTGTCGCACCATTCTGCATTCAGATTGTTCAAATGATCAGCACATGTTGGTTTATTTCATCCAGTCTATACAATAGTAATGCGAGAATGGAATAAACAGTACGTATAACGGTCACACATATGGATAAAGTATAAACTTTATGCAACATATACATCTCTGGACCGTGTCACACGATCGAGTTCCAAATTATTGAACTTTATGGGTTAAAAGTTCATTTCGACCATCGGGGTCACCACGGGATGTTAAGTGTGTTAGCATGTGTAATTCCTCGCTATTGTACGGGACCCAAACATATACTCGCTCGAAATGATACGTTGAACGCAAAAACTTTTCGACTCCAACTTGCTGTTTTACAACAGCCACTGGACGTCGAACGGTGAAACTAAGTGTTTTGGTGGAAACACTTCAACATGGTGCTCACTGTCCAGCTCCTGGTCCAGCTGACCAGTCTGGATAATTCAACAGTTTTGCCCACCTTAGAGGCAAAATCTGGACTAGCGTTCAACAACAAAGATGTATAACATTTCCTGTACTTTCCAACGATGTCTTGCTTGACCCTTGGAAATTTTTCTACAGGAAGTTGTGGTCGAAATACAGAAAATTCCAGAGAGCATTTTTGGTCTGCCCTGTTTCTGGACAGTACCTACTCATCTGAGATTTTCATCCCTTTGGAGGGAGATTTTGTTCTGGAACTCTACAAAAAAGTTGTAGAGGACTTCAAAACCTTTCCAGAACGGTATCCCACACCTCCATTGGTTCAACCAATTCTAAATTATGGCCTGTTCAAGTTCAGAAAAATTCCTGCCAAAAACAGGGAAGATTGTTCGTAAGTTTTTGAGACTGAATCTATACTCCCAATTGACTCTTAGTTCAATATAGGAGTTTACTAACCCCTAAATGAAATCCTAAACTTCATTTTGACTCTTTTCTTTGGAAAATAAACTTTCATGCAGTCTCGGTACTACCTTTCCTCACCAAAGAAAAATTCCTAAGCCGGTATTCCGGCTTATACGTGTCAAATGGTGGAACTAAAGTCGTCACTCACAAACGGTTACTAATCGTCATGCACTAACGTGGTTAATGTACCTGCAGAAAAACACACAATAATGGTGCACACAAAGATTTTAACATTACAGGCAGTTTCATATCATAATAAAAACATACGGCTCGTATCATTGCCATACGGATCGTCCTTGAGTCAAGCCACGTCTCAAGGTACATGGTCGTGTTTTCACACCACACGACGGGGAACCCGAGTAGAGCGCGAACGGGTCGTCACGGTTGGGAATTTTATCAACCCAACGGATACCACCTACTGCCTCATGACCGTTGAGGCACGCCGATGGCGAGCGCTGCGTACGGCCCTTTGAACATTGAACGTTCAAGAGTTGCATACTATTGTGTTGCTTACCACACGATGGGGTATTCTCACTTTTGCCTAAAGCATGCTGGAGATCAGCGTTTTCATATGCTCTCAGAATCATAGCGAGGTTCAAAGACTCACATTAACTACTGTGCCAAGCCACGGTATATCCTTCCATACTATTACTCGTATGGTGAGTTACCGCAATTGATCCACCTACGGTGGCGTACCTTACCTCTTACCAGACGTCGGAGCGTCGTTACAGAATGTATAACAATTATATTAGCTTTCCACCATCATAACTAGTACTATCATAGACCTTATGTGGGCTTAATGACTAATTCTCACTCGACTACTTCTAAGTTTTCAAAATAAGCTCTTTTCGAGCGTGCTATTCCCAATGCGGCTCTGATACCACGCCTGTGGGGACCACCCCGTGGTTCACCCACTCCAAGATTGCATAGGGTGGTGCCGTGCGATGCGGCACCCAACAGCACACACGAAAAGATTAGAGAACAGCATACAAACTTTTATTTGATATAAAACAGCAGAAAGTCTTTTACAAAATATAACTATACAGCGGAAGTAATGTACATTTGTAGCCTCTCATCCTAACTATGCAAAAGTGCAGCCGTCCAGCCCGGGGACGCTACACGCTAGCAGCATGGAACCAGAGAAATCACAGCGCCGTGCAGGGTTCCGTTTCGGCCATGTACCCTGACGGGGGCATCGCCTCATCCTCGGAACCATCCTCATAGCTCTCACCTGCATACAACTCAAATATTGCAACCGTGAGCACGATGGCTCAGCAAGGCTTAACCGTCTAGCCTAGGCATGAAACTCTACATGCAGGGAGGTGTATGATAGGAAAAAGAATTTGCGACAAAGACCCGCCTATATGTTGATCCTTACTTTCAGTTTTATAGCAGCAATTCATGTGCCTTAGGCAGCCCTCACATCGGAAGTCCACAATCAAACAAGAAACACTTTCCTCCGATGTGGTGATGCCCAAAGCGGAAAGTAAACTTAATTAGCTCTACATCTATAGCTGTTATGGTTTCCAAAACATTAATATATCATCACATCATATTATCATTCAACTGGCTTACTTCACTTCTTACTACGTCACGAAACAGTGAACAAGCGGTACTCAAATAACCGCGAGGGACGGTGATTGCAATCAGGAGACACCCGGACAACACGTTGCATACACCCACTTTCAGAAGTGTGATTCCACACCCCTTCCTACTCTGTTGTATGCAACAACCTTTCAAAAGGCAACCCAAACACCGAACCGGTCCATCCGCAACGGGCAGGAGGTCCCCGCGTGGAGCGTGACTGTGCCCACCGGCAGATTTACACCTTGCTACCCTCAACCCACTCCTATTTACAGTTGGGTAATCCTCGGCACCCAGGTTAACCAATTACATCGGTTTCCTACTTATGTCAGTATGCCATCTGGTACTGTTCGATACTTGTTCATCAGGCCCGCACACGACTCGGTCCTCAATCGACACCAACAGGGCTACGCACGTGAGACCTCCGCTCACTGCTTCCTATCCTCCCTGCTGGGTCTCATTTTCTCCATTTTAAGCCATTTTCTATTCTGACCAAACCGTGTGATAAAACCTTACCTCGCGAGTAGATTCCAATTACTCGACTTCTACCGAGGTCCTAAGCAAATTAGCAGGGCCTTGTCTACTCATCGGGTCTGTAAGCTACCCAACCCTTCATAGGATTTAAAAGGTTATGCAATTGGGGTTTCAATCACCCTAACTCTAATGCAAACATTCACCCTAGACATAAGTGATACAAATAAAGAATTTTATAAAAGGTATTTAAGTGCAAACCGGGGCTTGCCTGGTTGCGAGTCAGAGAAGAAGTTAGCTTCTGGTGGGAGGACGTCCAAGGGCGCCCGTGCGTCCTCAACTTCGGTCACTAAATGAAATGTAGCAAAATAGATGTATAAGTATTAAGGATTTATAAGAATTGAACTACTATTCATAGCTACTGCTATTTAGGATACTTAATTGGCTTTGGGATTTTTACAGTGGATAATAGACTCTCTAAGGATGATTTGAGCCAAATTCGGAGACATGTCATTGCATAATGTAGTCTTTAAAATTCCTACAAGTACAATGCTTCTCTGGATTTTGAGCCCAAATCAGGAGCTTTGACATAGCTAGTAATGGAAGACCTGATTAGGGTAAGTCCCCATGGTTCTAACAAAATTTGTTTCACCATTTTTGGAGCTACCATCATAGAGATATGAATTTTTTAAGTTGGACAGGAGTTCTGAAAAGTTTATGTTTAAATTTGAATTTCCAAATAAAGGCTGAACTTCGGAAGGCAATTTAACCTACCAAATGAACTCCAATGAAGCTCAAATTTTTACTGGAGATCAGCAATATCATAAGAAACCTCCTAGAAAAATTTGAAGAATTTCCATAACAGGGATCTTCTGGAATTAATTCCCAAAGACTTAATTTGATGAATTTTGAAGAAATCACCAGATCAATTACTTTGCATTTCTGCAAAGTACTGATTGAGAGGAATCCAGCAAAATTTGTTTCACAAATTTTGGACATTCCTACTGAAAGTTATGGCCCTTTGAATCTTGTACTAAATCTGAAAATTGAAGAAATGTTTAAACTCTGGCTATGGACCCCACCCGTGACGTTATCCACTCAGCTGACGGCAACACCGAGGCCACGGGCTTATTCCCGCGCAGCCGCACCGGATCCGGCGCCACAGGCCGATCCCCGCGCGTATACAGAGGCTGACCGGTGGGACCCATCCCTCCTTCGTCTTCCTCGCGCTGCCCGCGCCCCCCTCGGCGGCGCACGCCGGCGAGGCTCGCGGGAATGGGGTTCCCGTGGTCCGAGCTTCCTCAAACTCGCCGCCTGTGAGTTCTACACCGTGCTGAACACGATGGTGGGATCAGGAGCCGATGACAACGGCCGGAGTGGTGCTTGCACCGATGACCATATCGGACCTTACTTCGGCGACCTCGTTCTCCCTCGATAGTGGGTCTTTCGGACTAGGATTTGCTCTAAAAGCACCAGCATCACATGGACAGCATCGACCCATAGCCCGCTCTCCGTGAAACCACCGGAGAGGGGACCTCACCGGCGACCCGAGCCCGCAAAACGCCGGCGGCGACAAAAACTCGAAGAACTCCTTCATTCCTTGATGGTTTCTGGCGCCGTTTGAGCGAGAAGGATCGCAAGGATCTAGCAGAGCTTCTCCTAGACTAGAATGAGGTCTAGCTACCTCAGCACGATGAATTTGATTGTAGACCGAGACATGTTGCTATGATCTAGGGTTTAGTAAAACCTAAAATTCTCACTACCCGATTGATCAGTTGTCCTGAGGCTTTTGGCAACACGATCTACAGACAACAACGCACCTTTCTTGTGCAGGGAAGGGGCGGTGAAACTGGCCGTAGCACGCTGTCCACGGTGAACCGAACGGGGTTCCGCCAAGCACCTCCGAACGCCGGCGCAAATCCATGGTTTGCACGTAGCACGAGCTAGGAAGATTAGGTGGAGGAATTGTGGAGGCTGGAGCACTCTCTTGCGCTTCATTTTGCTGCTTGGGGCTCGATCATCCGAGCTCAGGCAAGCGTGGGCGAGGGGGAAACAGAAACGGCACGGAGGCGGTTTCTCGCGGAAGAGAACGAAGGGAGCGGCGAGTAACTGGGGGAAACAAAGACCGACTTCGTTGCTGCGACCGTGGGGTGATGAAGCGGCTGGCGATCGAGGAACCAGGAGGTGGCGCGGTGGAGTTCCTCGGGAGCGGGTTTCACCGGGCGCTGACAGCCTCTCGGCGATCAGCCGATGAAAACAGAGGCGGTAGGCTCTGTTGTGAGGCTGACTGCTGGGCCCCACCTCCCTCTCTTTTACTCCAATTTTTCTCTGATATTTTACCCCAGCAACTCAACATTTAAGGCTAGACTTTCACACCAAGTTAAGGTTTGAATTTGCTGAATTCAAATGGTTTGAATTCTGGTGTAAAACATGAATTGTATTTGACCCTTTGAATTTGAAATGGAGTTTGAATTCTCCACTTTGGTTTGTCCCAAACACATAGCAAACCAGCCCCAAAATTTCCAATTTTTGGCATGGCTGCTCATTCAAAGGTGGAGAACACATTTGTGAAACCTAATTTTCAAATTGAGGGGATTGGAATTTGAAAATGAATTTGAAATTCAGATTAGAGGGCTTTTCCTTTTAATCCCAAACAAATATGAAAATTCCTCCAAATGAGCTGAAATTTGGAAGGGTGAATATTTGGAATATGAAGATCCAAGCTGTGCATTTAGATCTCCATGTTTTGGAAGTTTTGGGAAGTCTAAACCCTCACTTTGAACTTACACCATTATAATTCAAAGTTTTAATTCCCCTCATTTTTCATAAGTGTACCTGAGCTGAATTTTTCTTGCTACCACTTTTGGGGATTTTACACGACCCCGCGGGACACGTGGAGCCTTCGAAGCTCACCCCTACGGAGGGGGTGAGGCCCGGCTCTGCCAGCCACGTGGTGGGCCCGAAGCTACCCTCTGAGGAGAGGGGAGCTCCGGCCCCACCGGACACATGGGGCCTTCAGAACCCGCCCCTACGGAGGGGGCGAGGTCCGGATCCTCCGGTCTTGCGTTGGAGTAGTCGATAGCTCCGACCCTTCCCTGTGCAGTCCCCGTAGCTGAACCTGGAGGTCCTGCACACAAGTAGAGGAAGTGTAATTCTCCTCGAGGGCCTTCCCTTCCCCGTATCCTAGTCTTATTTGGTTTACGGTCTTGGTCCGGTATACGGGGCTTGGGCAATTCTGTGCGCGAGGCGCCGGGGGTCCAGCTCCCTCCGAGGTCAGGGTACGACCGTCCGGCCCCTAGTACCGGACCTAACGCCGGGGAGGCAGAGTGTACAGGCTTTCGGTACGGAACCAGGCAAAGCGGCTGTACTCCCCTGGACCTCCGAAGGATAGGGCGCACACGCTTTGGGTCAGAATCAGGCAAAGCAGGCTATGCACCCTGGACCCCCCATGCACAGCGCAGGCCTTTCCTGGAGATGACCAACTGGCACCGCATCACCTGACTGGGGGAGGCCCGAAAGGCCCCCTGGCCATTGGAAGGTGCCTCAAGTGGAACCGCCTTCGGTAGGATAGCAAATGCTGACTATGGATGAGAGCGAGAAAAGGGAGCTAAATGTACGGTGAGCATACATGGAAAGTGCGGTCATAGAAATTAATGCATAATTTAAATGAGCACATAAGAAGGGAAGCAAGACTCTACGCGCTTGGGGTCGGAACCAGGCCAAGCTGAACGTAGCCCTGGACCGTCCCCTGAGGCTTAGCTGCTCCAAGCGCTGTTCCTGGAGCCTATGGGATCTATTACAGAATGGAAAAGGCATGTTCTACTAATGCTCTGGGGATAGAACTTACTGTGATGTTCCATGCTCCAAGGGTTCGGGAGCGGATCCCATCCTTGGTGGAGAGGCGTATGTACCTGGGGCGGCAACTTTCGTGACTCGGAAGGGACCTTCCCGGCTGGGGGAGAGTTGATAGGTCCTTCGAGAGAAAGTGTGCGCCGCGGCACCAGGTCGCCCTTTTGTAGCTTCTAGACGCGCTTGGTCCTTTGGCGGTAGCGCCGGAGCACCAGCCGGGACCGTGCGTTGTGGAGCGTTGCTTGTAATCGTGCCTCGTCGACGAGGTCGATATCTTCACGCTGGAGCTGGTCCTGCGCGGCTTCTCCCGGGAGCCCCGGGGTACCTTCCTCTATTGGCTCAGGCCGACAAGAGGTAGGCGGACCCGGACTCTTCTCAGGGGACCCAGGATGTCTTCTTCCATTGGCTCAAGCCAACAGGAGGTTGACGGATCCTGAGCGGCCCCCGGGAGGTGAGGCCGAGGCACGGAGACGTGCGCTCGGGTGGAGCTGGCCCGGTTCTGCACCGCCGGGGGCTGGTGCTTGGGCTGCTGCAATTGCTTGGAGCTTTTCCAAGGCTGATACCACAGCAGTGCAGTCTCCACAAATCTTTGGGGCAGTCGTAGTGGCTACCGCCATGACTTGTCGTTGCTAGAGCTGGAGTCCTCATGGTTGTGTACCGCCTTCACGGCGCACTGAGGCTCCTGGAACTCCACCTGGTGGTCGATGTTGTCTTGGATGTCAACCTTCTGCTTGCCCTCCCTTTGACGGAAAGGAGGGGTGACAGCACGCGGTTGCTTCCCCTTGCGGAAGCGCTCCGCGAGCTTTTGAATCTCCCGGCACTCAGCAGCTGTATAGCTGCTGGTGGTGTGCACGGGCCACGGCTCACCTCGGTCACCATCTGGAGTTGGTGACTGTCGCTGCCTCTTGTCGAGGCGTGGCCCCCGAGCTCCACTGGGTGCTGCTGCTGCAGCAACGGGAGCTGCGGTCGGTGGCTTCATCTTGCCACCGCCCCGGTTCTTGATCTTCTTGCTGCTTTCATGAGAAGCAGCGCCAGATCTGGGCTATCCTCCTGATTCGGAGGCTGGCTGTGAGTGCCAGTTCCGCCCTTCTGCTGCCCTGGCGCACTTGTCCACCAGGCTGAAGAGCTCTGAGATGTTGCAAACCTCTCTGGTCGCGAGCTTCTCGAGCATCTTCGTATCCCGTACACCCTGGCGGAACGCCACTACCACAGAAGCATTTTTGATATGCGGGATGGTGTTCCGTACCTGGGAGAACCGCTGGATGAAGGAGCGCAACGTCTCTCCCGGCTGTTGCTGGATGGCGTGGAGGTCGAGCTCCGTGCCAGGCCGGGTGTAGGAGCTGCCAAAGTTCGCAGTGAACTGCTGGCAGAGCTCTCCCCAGGAGGTTATGGAACCCTGGGGGAGATTCATGAGCCAAGACCGGGCTGGGCCGGTCAAGGCGACGGGGAAGTAGTTGGCCATGACGGCCTTGTCCCCTCCTGCAGCAAGGATGGTGGTGGAGTAGATCTGGAGGAACTCCGCCGGGTTGACGCTGCCATCGTACTTCTCGGGCAGGTGCGGCCGGAACTTGCGCGGCCACTTCGCAAAGCGAAGGTGTGGCGCCAGGGCCGCACATCCTGCTCCTGTTGCTGCAGGTGTTGGTGCCGCGAACGCTTGGTTCGCTGCCGGCACTGTATACCCCGGTATGGGCAAGGCTGCCCATAGACCGGGGGCACCATTTGCAGGGCATATGGCTGGGGCATATTCTGCGTGGCGTATGCCTGGGGCAGAGATCGCGTGGCGAACGTCTGCGGCTCAGGCTGGGTCGAGGTGGTTGACATGCTATCACCGGCCTCTTGGTTGCGACGCCTTTCTCGCCGTCGCTCGATGACCACTCGGGCATCCTTGCCCAGGTGGCGTCGTTCCAGCTCCGACCTCAGGTCCGCCGATGGGAGCCTGGTGGAACGGGAGTCTGCCGTCTGCTCGTCAACCGTTGGCGTGCGCGTCAGCGACACAGCCGGTTGACTGGGGCGTCGTCCCCGCCGAAGTTGAGGGTTGGCGGCGGCGACGACGAGACGGTCTACATCACGAATCCACTGCTGGGTCGCTGTCTGAGGCGCGTCCCCAGCAGGTGGATTGCGCAGTAGCCCTCGTGCTGCAGCTAGTGCGCTCCCACGGGAGACACTCAGCGCTGCAGTGGATCTTGGGCTTGCTGGAGTCGGCGCTGCCAGAGTCGGCTGCTGGCTTCCAGTTTGCACCAACACACTCCGTCCTGAGTGTGTCGAGATGTAGTCCCCGCTGGTCACCATTCATCGTGAACGTGGGCGGGGAGAGCTCGCCGCTGAAGGAAGCTTTGTCATCTTCGTCGGCGAAAGCTTGTCGCGCAAGGGAAAAGCCCCCTACCTGGCGCGCCAAATGTCGAAGTGTGTAGCCGACACTTCCCCCGAGCCTGCTCTGGGCAGCCTGCGGAGGTTCTTTTTTGGAGGGGCTAGTCACTCACGTAGAGCTTACGCATTAGGGACGATTGAAGGAGAAGCTTGACACAGGGATTTTTACGTGGTTTAGGCCACCGGAGCGTAAACCCTACGTCCACGGTGAGCAGAGATGCTCGTTGTATTGCTTGGTGTGAATGGTTGAGGTCCGAACCCTGTGTGAGAGTGTAAAATGTCGAACCCTCAGGTCAAATGGCTGAGGTGCGAACCCTTGCTAATGTTGCCTATCGAGCCTTTTATAGTCCAAGGCTCGGGTGGCTTACAAGGTGGGCCCGGGACCCGATAGGTGGTCCCGGGGAGATTGCCTACCATCTACCATATCTGCATTTACGCCAGTAGTTGTCTCTGGCGAGGGCTTCCAAGTCTTCGTTCTGCCGCCCTGCCCATGCCGCAAGCTAGTCGTAGTGGTTGGCAGGGGCGGCAGGGGATGTCTTGTCGCTGCGTTTATTGGCGTACAACCTCTAACGTGACGCGCTAGTCTTCACTGTGATGTGACTCGGCGCAACGGCACCTGACAGAGGCGTGCTCCGCGTCTCTGCGCCTTGGGAAGGCGCGGGTC